>WBMW01005750.1:1017205-1043709 GCA_013396635.1 Penelope pileata
CCCGCTCTCCCGCCGCCGCCCGTACCATGGACAGCGCCGCGCGCCCCGCCCCGCCCGGGGCCCCTCACGCGCGGCGGCCGTTAACGGGCGCAACCGCCCCCCGNCCGGGACACGGCGGAGGGGCGGTCTCCCGCCGCGGCGAGGACGGGTGCGCGGCTTCGCGGCTGCGGGCAGCTCCGGCCGTGGGCACCGCCTGTGCCGCTCCGGTGCTCCGGCACCGCGTGTGGACGCGGGGCTGCTGTAGGGTTCTCCTGACAGAAGCGCGGTGCACGTGTTCCGGCCGCAGCCCGCTCTCCCGACAGCTGTCGGAGTTAGGAGCCGTTCTCAAGTGGAAACAGAACCCGATCTCTGGGGTGTTCAGCACTCCTCGTGAAAAACTTCCAGCGAGCGTGTGGAGACCTGAGTGAAGGGTTTTCAGCGAGGTGGGCAGACAGCAGGAGCGCGTGCTAAAACGCAGCGGGACACTTGGCCGGACCTCTGTGGCTGGGGGTCACTGCGCTGTGACAGCCCCACGGCACAGACGTTGCCCTGCAGGTGACATACTCAGCTCCAGTTTGCTCGGCCCCTCCCAGCACACGAGCTGGTGTCTCACCAATCTATCACAGTCCTTGTGGAGGACTACTCACCAGGTCTGTGGCTTTTCCAAGCGTACTGCCTGCTACAGCCCTCGATTAGTCTCATCCGCTGTCCAGTATAAAGCAGCGAGGGACACACTCGTGCTGTCATCCCCTGCTGTGCTTTCCTTCCTTCCAGACATTCTCCCACCAAAGTGCAAGTGTCTTTACTGCATGCTGGCTGATTGTGTAAGCTTGAGATTACTCGTTTACTTGTAAGTGAAGCTGGATAATCAAGAGGAGTAACAACATCAGCAATAATCCTGGGGAGCAGGCACTTGGGAATCCGTTCTGGGTATTTGGTTTGCTTTGTCTGCAGTCACACTCATGAAAAGACATACTCTCTCAAATCACTTCTGAAGAAGACCTGTGAGTATAACTAACATTCAAGTTGGAACCCCGCGATCTGGGTGTTGCAATGCTTCAGTGACAGGCACGTGGCTCTCAGAGTACCCCAAGCCCCACTGCTCAGCACCACTGCTTTCTGTCTATTGGGAGAGCGCAGCATCTTCGGGCAGGTTCCAAGGCAGTCTGCTCTTCCTGGTGATCCAGCAACTAAGGCCAGTTCCTGAACAGGGGCAGCCTCCGGAGGGTCTGCAGCGACAGGCGGTTGGGCAGCGGGCTCCTACTCCAAGGCCAGAGCTTTGGGCTTTGCAGAGCGCAGGGCTGGTGCATTTGCCCTGGAGACAGACCTCGCTGTCCGTCTCTTTCAAAAGCTGTATTAGGTCACTCACCTCAGGGTGAGTTTTTTGTTTTCTCGTAACAGCAGAAATACTGCTGCCTCCTTCTTGCACTGTAGATCTCTGGTTTTGTTTTTGTTTGCTTTGTTTTTTTCCTATTGAAGTTTGAGTCCATTCCCTTACTGTGAAAAAACAAGCATTTTACAGTAGATGAAAAGTTTGGATTCCAGACCTGTAGAGAAATGTGGTGGGCAGGGATTTTTGATACCACTCCAGGGCCATCTGGCCAACCAGCAGTAAATAATTAACTTTGCTGACTTGTCTTGTCTTGTCTGAGATAATATCATTCCAGGGCTTCAGCGCTGCTTCTGTTTCCACTCTTTGATCCCATCACTGTCTTTTTTTGTGATCTCTATCAGCTCTGACTCCACACAGCTCTTGGCACCCATCCTTTCTCCTGCCCCTGTGTTGCTGTCAGCTCTGTCTGTTCCTCCCCAGCACACCCACTGCCATGTCACCCCGTGTGCCGCTTTCCTACAGTTCTAGCCCATTTCTCACGCCCAGGCAATGCAAGGCCTCTTCGGAGGAAGTCTGGGCATGAAGCAACGTGGGATTTGGTGGGTTTGATCCGGGGTCTCCAAGAACAGACCTCAGTCAGTTTCTCTGTACACAGATGTACTCCCTGCTCCAAAATTCATGCTGCACTGTTATTTTCAAGCTTGTTTTGATAAAGCCATGCTCGTTTGCTGGTCTTCAAAGAGCTTTGCTTACATGTGACAGTACCACTTGGGCACAAACTGCAGCCAGGTACTGTGGCCCGAGCTGGTCAGCACAGAGAAACTGGGACTGAGAGTGACTGAAGAGCAATCAGCACTCAGGAGGACCTTGTCTGCTTCTTTCCTCTGACTTTCTGAAGTGTCTTCCTTCCACAAAACTTTTGCTTGCATTTCCTTCCCTCCAAAAAGCTTTAGGTAACAACTTACTGCTTTCTAATACTGGGGCCATTTTACAGCTTCGTGGTGCTGCAATACACAGTGCTCTCTCAGTGTGTTCCCCGTAGTGCATTAACCAGTAACACCAATACTCTCAATGTCATTATTTTATTAGTGCCCAAAGGTAGAAACAGACAAAAAGTGAATGGATTTCCTGCTAAATATCACTGTATATGAACAATATAATTCATAAAATACTGTAACATTGATTCTGTCTATGCATTTCATTTGTGGTTCTGTGATCCTGGGTGACTTGCCATCATTTTTTCCTGGACAAAATTACTGTGCTGACCTGCTGACATGCATACTGTGCCACTGACCTGTGTCCCTCCCAAAATGAAATCCTGGATAGATGCGTGGAATTTTCCAGTTCTGCCTGAACAGGATTTGTGCTGAGTGAGGGGGTATGGCTGGTGAAACACAGATAGACGGCAGCCGTAGAGGAAGGACTGGTTTATTCATCCCACATTAGAGACTCCTTTGAATTTGTTGTGCCCTGTCCTTCTCTCCTTCTCTCCCAGTATTTCACAAAAAAAAAAAAAAAAAAAAANAAAAAAAAAAAAAAAAGTATTGAAGTGAAATTTATTCCTTGTATTGTTCCTCTGCCACCAGTAAAGTTTCATTCATTCCTCGTTAGCCACAAAGATCACTCCTGTTAATGCACGGTCAAACTTCGCACTACGAAGTGCAAAAGCCTGAACCTAAACTGGATTTGTCCTCCACCCCTTTCCTATTAGTGCCTTCCACCAGCACCTCCCTGCACTGGGACAGGCTTTTCCCCAACTCCGTCTCACCATTCTGCAGGCACTCAGCAGCCCTTCCCCGTGTCTCAGACGCAGCCTCCTGCACAGGATTTCTGTTTCCCAGCCTCCCAGCCTCCAAACTAGTTTTCACAACACAGCACTCTGTGCTGTCTTAGATGAAGGAAGGAGAAGAACTCTTACAAAAGCAACACCTGAGCTTTAGACTGATTTTTACCTAAAGTCGTATCAGACAGCTGAGGGTAGAGCCTCAAGGTTCTTCACTGCGTGCATATTCCAAGAGCAGTCCAAGTGATGCTCTGTAGCATACCTCGTAGCAGCAGGCTCGGGTTTAGTGTACTGGGATGCAAAGATTTTTCTTTTTGTTTCCCTGGGTTTGCGAAGTAATTGCCATAAAGAGAAACACAATGTAGCGCACAAGCAGCTCTTTAAATGCAGCGTGTTTGAAATGCCTCTAGGCAGCCTCCTTTCTGCAGGCTCAAATGCAAAATGTTGCTATGGGAACAAACCCTTCTCTCCACCCAATCGGCTGAACCAAGAGGTTTTTTTTAATACAAAGATTGTCTATATCTGCACTTCACCTAATCAGTTAGCATGAGACAGAGAGTAATCATTTTCACAGTCAAACTGTGGAAAAAATATGACTTGTTCACTGTCAGAAAATAAAACGTAAAAAAGGAGCTTTTTAGAGGAAGGAGATTGCCATCTTATTGTAGAACATGAGCAGACAATAACACAAACTGACAAATCAATCCCACTTGGCAACAAAATCAAGGAAACAAATGGGTGTGAAGCTGTTCAAAACACGAATTGTACAAATCTACCCAAATCTTTGGGAGAGAAAGCATTACCCTGAAGAGGTGCCCAAAGACTCTGGAAGAGAAATAGTTGCAACAGGACGAGATTCAGCACGGTTCTGTGATTGATTGCCTCACTTACCGTGCACAGGTACAGAGACTGGTTTATGAGGCAGCTCTCCCCTGAGCTGGCTCCGTGCACCCCCAGCTGCTTCCCATCGCACCGCAGCACAACCACAACGTACAGCCAACGGTGTCGTGGAGGCCGAGGCCACCCCTGCCTTCCCTTGGTGGCCAGGGCTGCCCCACAGGAGGACGGAGCAGCCCCACCTCACGCAATCCCTGGAGCTACAGTAACCGTACAGTTAGGTCATGCCTTGTGTCAGTCTGCAGCAGGAAAGATAGAAAAGATATTTCCCAAAAGGGAAAAAAAAAAAAAGAAATAAAGAAAAGAAAAAAGGAAAAAAAAAAGGAAAAAGACCAGTAATTTTGTGTTATTTTTCAAATTAATTAAAATTCTGTTTATCGATTGAGATTTTTCAACATTGTCAAGTAAGGGGAAAGTACTAGATCAAACTTTAATAATAATCATATCTTTTAAAATGTTTCCAATCTGACAAACACATTCACGAATGAGAATGCAGAAAGTCCTTATTAATGAGTGATAGAACTGCCAATCTTCATTCTCTCTTACTCGCTGTGATGAATGAATGCACACCCTTGTCAATCTTGGGCTCTGTACACATGTCGCATGCTGTCTCTCTCCTCCAGGAGCTGTCAGTTTAAAGCTACAAAACAGTCCAGAGGAGAAGGGAAGTAACTGCATTCACAAGGCCTGTGATAAAAAATAAAGTAACACTGTATGCATCGGTACAAAATAAATTTGAGTATCAATCTAGTTATTTTCTTCATAACTGATGTAGAAGAATGATCTGTGCTCTGTTGGTTCCTACAGATTTGTAGGAAATCATAGTGACATAAATGATTAAATTACAGATCAGCCTACATTCACATCTAATACAAGCATTATTAAACATATTTTTTTTTTTAATAAGCCAACCTTATTCAACACTAGGATTTAAAGCAGGAAACTGTGATGGTCTGTGTTGCAGCAACACCTCAGTGTTCCTCATGCTATTGCAGCTATCCCACCTTAAAAAACAGGGGTAGAATAAAGAAGCTATTTGGTGTAAGACAATTACACCAGGATAGCTCATTTCATTTCCAGGACAAGTGTTTCCAGTGTAAGTGCTTCGATTGTGCTTAAGCTTGGAGCATTTTGTCAGTTTAGTACCTACGCTGAATTTGTCAAACTGATGTAATTACCATAGAATCACAGGATGGTTTGGGCTGAAAGGGCTCTTAAAGCACACCCGGCTCCAACCCCTGCCGTGGGCAGTGCCACCCACCAGCCCAGGCTGCCCAGGGCCCGCCCAACCCAGCCTTGAACACCTCCAGGGATGGGGCACCCACAGCCCTCTGGGCAGCTGTGCCAGTGCCTCACCGCCCTCTGAGTGAAAAATTTCCTCCTCACATCTAACTTAAATCTCCTTTTTTAGTTTAAAGCAGTTCCTCCTTGTCCTGTCACTATCTGCCTGTGTAAAAAGTCGGTCTCCCCCGTCTATAAGCTCCTTTTAAGCACTGGAAGACCACAAAGAGGTCACCTCAGAGCCTTCTCTTCTCCAGGCTGAACAAGCCCAGCTCCCTCAGCCTTTCTTCATGTGTGCAGGATAAATAACAGAATGTAGGGGAAGGAGGGCTGGGAAGGACGTGGGAGCACATTTTTAAAGCTGCTTCACTACTGAACCGCTTGTTGTATGGACTCGCAGCCTCAGTTCCTTCTGACACTTCTGGTTATCTGGTGTCACCCGCAGAGGTGCTTGGTGACACGGTAAATGGGTGCACCACTTATTTCATTTTATTAAGTGGTTTTGTTCTGTCATTTGCAACATTCCATTTTACTGTAACGTTCTCAGCTCTCTTGCTGTTTGCCCTGCTCAAGCTACACAAAGCAACCTGAGGGAGTTGTCTGCTCAGAACTGTCCTTTGCACTATTTCCTGGAAGCTGCCACGCAGAATAAAGAGATACAATTGCAAAATACATGCTTAGAGTGCCCTCTTTTCCTAGAAATCTGGAAGGTATGTGATCTTAATCCAATAACTGCTTCTGTTCCTGACTGAATAAATGTTTTCATATGCATTTATACCAGGAATTTGGTTATTACTGTAAAATCTAGTGTTATTCCTCGTTCCTCATTCACAAAATAAAAGAGTTGGCTTCTCCTTGCTAAACTGTATGCTAGCACAATTGTGGTATAACTTGTAACTTGCTGTGAATTTAGCTGCTGTGTGTTCAGGATCACTACAGAGCACTTCACATTCTTGCTTTTCAGGCAGCTTCTTGGTTTTGCTGCTCCTGCTGATCTGCCTAACTATTTTGCATACACAACGCCAAATCCTGCTATTATTTACACACATTTGTTCCCACTGAAGGCAATCCAAGGATTCATAACGCCAAGATATTATGCTGCAAGCATTGGCTGAGGCAGATCCAAAGCTTCTCATGTTAAAGGTACATTTAGGATCTTGTTAGTTCCTAGAGCACCTCAATGCAGAATGCAATTGCCGTATTTTAAACAGAAACTTCACAAATGGTGTCCTTCCTCTGCCTGCAGAAGAGAGAAATACTACAAGATATTCTTCCCAGCTTCTGTACCAAAGGGCATGGCAGCTTCTAACAGCTCCGTAACAGACGCCTCGTGCATTCCTTAGTCATCATAAAGCAAATCATCCATCCAAAAACATATGCTTGTTCACCTCTGAACTCCGGATCAAGCGGCCATCGGCAAGCAGTAGGGTAAGCAGAGCAGTCCCACGAGTGCTAGCCAGGCTGACTTAGCTAATGAAGTGGATAGAAACAGCAAACATCCATCACCATAAATCAGCCTCAAACTCCCCTTTCAAATGCAGTCGTCTCCTTGCATCTAATGCTTCTCAGACAACCTGTGACATCTGTGGCCTGGATCCTGCAAATGACTAGACTGGGTAGGAAATGTGCTCTGTAAACATGTTGTTCATTATAGCTATTTTACCTACTGCCAGATGGATTGATCTGAAACGCTTTACTGCCTACTCATCCTTCTGCGTACTTGAGTTAAATGAGCTAGCCTAGCAGTTAGGAACGGAGTGCTTCAGCCCAGTGGAAAACTAGAAATTGTCCTTTCTCTTCTTCCTCCATAGAAAGTTGTGGGAGAGTAGAAAATTTTACGTGGGAATATTTTCATTTGAGTTATTGTAAGGTGAAAGAGGTCAGCTTTGTGACAGGTCAGCTTTGTGACATAAACATCCCACTAAAAACAGAACTTGTACCTCCAGCCTGTTCATAGGAGAAACAAATATAAAAAGATTGTACCTCCATGACTGCTTGCAGTGTTATTTTGAGATATTTTTTAACAACGGATAGATAGACAGATAGAGATACGTAAGAAGTGTAAGAGAGTTGGTATTAAAAAGGTGACTTCTCCCAAAATGGAAAAGACACAGGAGTTATAACAAACATACGTTCAGTATCACTATTTCAATACCATCAGTCAGAATTATCAGAATTATCACGGTGATAGCATTACTACCAGCATCCAACATTTATTATTAAAGCACACACAGACCAATCAGGCCATGTAAGCCAATACTGTGAAGCATTTGAGTAGTCTCAGGGGCTAAAAATATATTGAAAGAACCAAAATATTCCAGTCAGGTTGAACAGATCAGAATTAATGGAAATACTTTACCCTGCGGCTAAGGAAACAAGCTCTTCCAGAATTTATGCTTTTCTCCAGTACTTACACAGCAAGATGGCAGGTAGCTGCCCTGCTGTTTGTGAGATTACTTAAGTGTCATTTAGCTGGACTCAGCATATCGAGCTGCATTGGCAACAATTTCAGTAACTGCCATTCTGGTTCAAGCCTAAGGACTTTCTGAAAGATATAAAAATATGTTTGCACTGGGCTTTACTTACTCCATAAATAAAGTCGGTCTCCCCCAGCTGCTGCAATAATGAGCCCAGCCTTTGCCAGGGCTGGCTAATTCAGATATGGTGCTGCTGCAAGGAAATATTTTGCATCTCTTGACTGACATTGACATTTGAGAGTGCCTACCCTCTGGAAGGCTGTCTGGGCTGTAGATCATTTATCAAACTCGGTTTTGACTTCAGTTTTGCATTCTGCCTCTGCTTACAGATTTCTTAATTTTATTTAAATGAGCAGATATTGGTCCCGACTCAGGAAAGCATTTACTGGCATGCCTTAGCCCCTTAAGTCCTTGCTTGAAGTGCTTAAAGTTTAGTTCATGTTGAAAAGATTTCCTGAACTTATGCCATACAGCACTAGATTGCCCTGAAATTAGGTTATGTCTTCCTTAACATTGCTTTCCGCTGCCTCTGTAGAAGAAATGTATATTTAGAAATATTCCTGCACTTCCTTCCTTCACAATCCACTACCAATACCTTCTCTACGTGGAGAATATTGAGGAGAAGATCCTCTCCTGGTAATGATCAGAAAGGGCATAGCGCTGAACAGGTGCGTACGTCCACAGGAAGCTGTAAGCACTGGATAACTTGGTGTACACAAAGCACCAGGGTCTGCTTCAAGGTTGTCACAATGACCTATTTTAGCTAGCAGCAAGGACTTGGGAGCGTAGCAAGCTAGACCCAATGGAGACGTATTTCTCTGCTTTATCAGTTTGTGTGCCTTTGGTTGGGTATTCACATGACAGATGCTAGGAGTCTAGCTCAGCTGTTGGGAATTTGTTTACCTCTACCTTGCCTCTTTATATGGCAAATTGGGTAAATTTATTTAACGTAGGTAGTGCGAATACCCCCTTCACTCAGCCCCTCACCCCAAGGCAATACTTGTAGCCAGTTCCCTTCTTGCCGAACAAAGAAGAGAATACTTTAAACAATAGAAGTAATGAGAGAATGGAATACAAATTTGGCAAAGAAAATGTAACGTTTTCCAAAGGCATTTGGATATCAAATTGGACCCCTTAATTGCCAAGTACAAATAAAGCTGTCAGGCATCTATTGACAGGTTGGTAAAGTGATTTTTAGCTCACAGCATGGAAAGAAATGTAACTTCAGTGTGCGGTGTCAAATCAAACAGTTTGTCTGCTGTAGATTAGAATGAAAGAACATATTAAATCTTGGGATGACATCTGGTATTTCAATACAAAAATGAAATCAGACTTAAAAAGGCTTTCACCAAGATAATTTCCATTTACAGCAGAGCAATGTAAACTGTGACCAGATCCAAGACCAGAAGAACTCGTGCACTCAGAAGTGAAACATGGAAAAGCTGACTTCTGTTATTTGGCATTTTCCTGTCTACTTACTAAGAACCATGTGCCACAAGTGGAATTTGGGTTGTGAGCAATGTGGAGAGCCATGGATGGCTGCACTGAGTGAGCCAAAGTAGGCCAGTATGTATGATTAACTGTAATGTTTCCTCTTTCATAAAATCCAACGTACAAAAATCATTTCCCATCACAGTGGATGTTTGCATATATTCTGGCTATTGAAAGGTAAATCAAATGCTGGAACTATATATATACATATATACCATATCCTGACATAGGATTGTTTGTTTGTTTGTTTTTAGCAATTACTATACCCAATGGACTGTGGTTTCTTATTTTGAACAAATTTAAATAAATCTTCTGTGGCAGCACATATTAAACTGATCTGGCTCTTGTGGGCTGGCAGGAGAAGGGAAAGGACATACGCCTGCTGCAGCAGCACTCAGCCAAGCCATGGAATGTCATTTGTTTCTAAATAGGAAAAATAGGTGGAATCTTGGACAACACGTGTAGCACAGTCAGAAATAAGGGAAGCATAGTTTGGTTTCCTTCAGAAACTCCAGAACACGGGCAGAACCTAGAGCCACAGACCCAAAGCAGAGCTGGGGGTGCTGAGGAGGCGAGGCCCAATGTGCTGGGTATGGTGTGCAGAGCACTGTGTCATAACATGGCCGCAAATTGTGACAAGCAGCAATAAAGCCCTGTGTCCCCAGAGCCCCGCGCACTAAATGCTGAGTGTGAGTCCTCCCTGCCAGCCGGGGGCCGGCCGGGTGCTGCGGCCCCAAGCAGGTGCGGGGAGGGCCCGGCCCGGGCCTGCCTGTGGGAGCCCGCACGCACTCCCAGCAAAACGCGCCGGGGTGTCTGGAGCCTGCCGGGTAATTGTGCACTACACAGACAAACAAGGTGTAATTTTAGCATTTGCTGCTGCCCACACTCTAGTCTTGCTACAGCCTTGCAATACGGAGAAAATAGACCCGCAGTCCTGCGAAATTTCTCTGATGTCAGTCAGAAGTAAATCTATTAAAAGGATTGCCACAAAACATATGAAAGGGGAGAAACAAGCTCTTTGCAAATGAAACCTGAAATATGTAAGCTATCACAGGAAGCAGAATCTAATGAGAATCCCAGCTTTGATTTTCTGTTGTTTTAATTCTAATTTCCCAGTTGCCTGTTTGATTTTAAATGGACGGCAATCCTCCCTGAGACCAGGGAGCACGCTCCCAGCGTAGCTCTGGAGTTGACAGAATGGAGAAAATCAGGAACACTCAGTGACTAAAAGCAGAGCAGGAGCTTATCAGGCCTGTGTGTGAGCCCTTGGGCAGTGCACGTTCCAGGGGCCTGCAGCAGAGCCGGCTGGAGCAGGCGGCTCCCAGCCTCGAGGGAGCCCTCAGCTCAGAGCCCGTGTGTTGCTGAGGTCACGCCGAGCCCAGGTGGTTGTGCCTTTGCCTGTGAGCCTACTTCAGAAGGTAAGTGCACTCCTGTGGGTCACGCTGCACCCTGGGCACCAGCCTGGCAGAGCTCCTTGGTCAGCGGTGACTAAACGTTGCTCATGGGGCTGATTTTAGACAGAGGCAGAGCACAGCACCTCCAGCTGATGCACGTCAGGCACTCAGTAATCATCTGGAAAGGCAAACTGCACTGATCCGCGTGTGGGGCAGCCTGCACTCGCCTCAGTAAAAAGCACTTATCCCTGCCAGATAGAGCAGTGTGAGTCACCGATCATTTTAAAACCTGCATTAGCCTGTAAGCAGGTTATCATCAGCTGAAATGATTAACAGTCATCAGCGATGGGTGGTGAGCAAAAGCTGCTCCAAGAGCAAGCATGCTCTTCCCCACAGCTGTGAGCAGCCTTGCTGCACCCCTGGGGGCACAGCCTGCCCGCTACTCAGGTGCAGCAGCACAAGGAATGCAAACACTTCTCACCGCTGCGTCTGGAGGTCAGGAGTGCTGCCGAGGGGTCTGCGTGCCAGCTGTGAGGCCAACATCAGTCCAGTTGTCCGTGAAGAGCAAAGCATCTCAGGAGGGTTGATGGATCAGAACTGCAAGGTGGAAGTGCAAATAACACAGAGCAGTGTAACGTTACTTATTTCGTATCTGGAAAGAAGTAGGATCATGTATCCATATCAAGTGGAGAGAAATTGTTCTTTGATTGCTGGTAACTGAGGAAGATGTTTGAGACAAACGCCACTAACCCGGCATGATGATGAACCAGTGAACCCCAATGCGGCGGGAGAGTTGGCTGAGCATCCTTCTTTTTCACCAGTCTTGATTTTGAAAGCACTGGGGAAATTCCAGGCGTCTGGAAAAATACTTATGTTGTACTAGCATCTAAAATAGATAAATAGACCCTAACTCCAACCAGGAGCATGGAAAGAACATCCTGGTGTTGGAGCCAATAGGGGGTGACAGCACTCAGAGAATTAATGGTAGGCACGCAGGGTCTTGCCGTGATTTTCTGAGAACTGCCAAAGAGATCTTATTTCCTCATTTCAAATTACAGGTTTGTGCAGGTAAACGTGAAGACGTGACACACCTAGATAATTGCAAGGAGTTTAACCTTGCGCTGTGTAAAACCTGATGAAAAGTTAGCAACGTGCCGTGTCAGAAAGCACTTGCTAAGTGGTTTAAGAACTGGTTAGCTCAGCAGCTCCCATGAATATACTTTGTATTTGGCTGTTCCCCTGTGTCTCAAGGATATGTCCCATCCCATCCTCACCCTCAGGGTTTGCTCACCTATAATTCAGCAGCTCTTCACCCAGCTGCACCTGAGAGCAGAGCTGGAGCTGCATCCAGCAGGACAGGACAGGGCTGAGATGGGACACCTGGGGCGCAGGGTGGGCAGTGCTCAGCGCTGGAGCTGGAGCAGCCTGTGGCACAGAAACAGCCAAACCACAGCAAAGTCTCTCAGATGGCAACTGCTCACCCGCTGCCTTCACAGCATGCTCTCTGCTTCCCAACTCGGAAACAAGAGGAAAAACTGTCAGACTTCAAAGTGAAATTGCAAAGGGGGAGAGTCACTGCCAAAGGGACAGGTTTCTTATGGGCCACCTGGGAGCTGTGTCTGCAACACTCGGTAAGCTGGATCCTGTGCGAGGAGCCGTGTCTGCACTCAGATGCAAATGTGTCCCTGCAGAGAAAGGGTGTGGGCTGTGCTACAAAAGGCAGCCTGGCAAGCAGAGACTCTGGGAGGGACATGGGGGAGTTAGGTGGAAAAGTAACCCAAACACAGCTCCTTGTGCAATCTACCCAGGGAAAAAAAAAAAAAAAAAAAAAAAAAAAAAAAAGGGGAAGAAATAAAAAGGTTAATACATCCTTGACTTCTTGCTGCTCATGAGGGAATACAGCAAGCAGGAGGAGAAAGACTATTTTTACCTCATTCTGAAAATAATCCTCATTCTGAAAAGTCTGATGAAAAATTGGGAGGGTAGAGAATCACAAAAATGACACAGGAAAAGTGCTTTTCAGTGGTAGATGTAGAGCTTTGGTTGTTTAGCTTGTCAGCTAGAAAAGTGAGTTCTGACTTGATAACAGCGTGCAAGTGCTTTCCCAGGCAGAAAATGCCGGGCGTCTCAGCTTGCAGAGAGAGACACCGACAGGATCCAGAGGCTGAAAGCTGCAGACAGGCTAATTAAATTAGAAACTAGGCCCAGCTTTATAACAGTGCAGGCAACTGGTCACTACAGCTCAGGACCAAGGAGAGATGCTTCTACACAACAAGACAGGGTGCTTCACAACAAGATACGTTTTAGCCAAACCTGAGATGTTGCATACAACCCTGAGAAACATAAATGCAAGCTAGTAATCTCCAGGAGGAGAGACTGCACAGCCAAACACTTCATTTAAAAAAAAAAATCTTCCTGCTTTTAAGTGCTTATTAGTCTATTTTGGTCAATTCAGGGATGTCTGTCACATCAAGAGAAAAAGACAAAATCTTTCCAGTTGCCACGGGCCACAGAAGAATCACTCGTACATGGCCATGAGTGATGTACTAGCAGGACACAGCGGAAGTCTCACATCTTCCGCTCAGTTCCTTTGTGGTGATAAGTTACCATTCAGCTTCCCTGTGAGGATGTTTCAGAAAAGAAAATGAGAGGCCAGCTTTAGCAAGGAGATTGGCTTGAAGCAGTTGCAGCAAGCACTCAGCAACACGGGTGATAGGCACAGTACTCACATAGAGAAGGACAAACCTGCAGAATTAGGGAAGGGAAAGGCACACAGCTCCGGGCGCAAGATGGGAGGGCAGTGTCTGACGCAGGAAGCAAGGGGCAGCATGAAGCCCCTCGGCTGCAGGTGAGGGGAGATGGATCTGTGGCAGCACGCAGAAGTGACTACAAGGACCAAACCCGTGTGTGCTCCCAGCCTCCCGCTGCAGCCATCCCTGTAAAGCTGGGGAGAAGCCATGCTGCAGCGCAGAGGTTGCTCCCAGGTCCCAGCAGCTCTAGCTGCAGTGCTCTCAGCTGCTCTTTGGACAATCCAGCACAGCAAGTGAAAAGCTTTCCAGTGCTCTTTGCAATTTCACTAAAATGTAAGGACAAAACACTTAGACTTCCCCAGGCTTCAGCTCCCTTGAGCCACTGTGGCACGGCTTTGGGGGAGCGCAGGAAGAGAAGTGGGAGCTGCGGCAATGTTGGAAGCGAGACCAGGTCCCTTCTGGATGAAACGTATGGCTACCAAAAGACAACTGAAGGTTCAAACAGCTCAGCTGATAAGCACAAATATTCCCTGGGTAACATTTGTATGTATCAGGGTATGTGTGTTTATTAATCTCCGTTTAGGATGCTGGTCTCTCTCCTAGGAGAGTTTGCTCACATTTTTTAATTGAGGGGTAGGGGAAGGGCAGAAGGGGAACAGCAGAAGGGAGGGCAGGATGGTGGGACCAACTCCCTCCCAGCTCCCCATTAGCACGGGCAAGCTGCTCGGGAGAGATATAGCCTAGGTGCCTGTGAAATGCCATCCTCTCTGAATGTCCTGCATGAATTACAATGCACAACCACTCATCTTCCGCAGCTTTTGGATGCCTGATGTTAGGCAGCATATGGTGGGTGATAAAAGTTGTTTGTTTCCTTGATGTATTTCAGCATTAAGATGCTGTTTTGTTAATTGCAGTGCACCAAGTCAATTATACTGTATAATTATGCATTGTGACACGAGGGCACGAATTGCTGAGCACTGTTTTGCCCAATGTGGCATCAGACAAATGGGCAGAAGGCTCATTGCCGCCGTCAGCTACGGCTTGTGTTTTCCTGTTGCTCAGTACCAACAGCAATTACAATTCCTGCTGATGGGAGCTACAAAAACAGAGATGATCCCGCTTGGGTTTTAGAAGAAACAAAAGCTTACCCAATGTAGTTTGACAGCTGCACAGATTAATTACTGCTCACCACCTTGCTTTTGTAGGCAGGTAACTGCGCTCACAGTTCGGATTTGGAGATCTGGTCTGTGCCAGGCCAAGATGGAGACACGGATGCTGCAGTGTTCGCTTTTGGAAACACGTTTATGTCGGCCTGTAGCATGGGTGGGTGACAGGGGCAGCGCCAGCCCGCTGCGGCTGTGAAGGGGCTGTAGCTGCAAGGGGGTTGTTGTGGTGTGCGTTGTGCAATCATTACTCATTTGTTGCATTTGCACTTGATCTCTGTGCCAGTGCATGGGGCAGGCACCCATGGCAGCTCCCACGGCTCCCAAGGAGAGCTTGTGATGCACGGGACAGCACGGAGCTCCAGAGGGCAGAAAGTAATCCAGCACCAGATGGCTTCTTGCTGCTACCAGTCATTGGAGCTGACTGAAGAACTGGATTAAGCATGGTGTCTTGTTGCGCTGTTTGAAGTGACTCTGCCAGGCTGCATTTCCCTCTGTTGCTGTGCTGCAAAATGTGAACTTTAATGGCCAAATCAAGCTTTAAAACCCAAAGACCAACAGATGGGTAAGGCATCTTTTTGGAAGAAAAGAAATCCATCAAAAAATATCCGTCAGAAATCATTTGAAGCCTATCATTTGAAGTCCCTCAGAAACCATCTGAAGCTGATAAAAGGCAAATGAACAGCCCCTGTTAGTAGCTGCAGCAGCAGCCCCAAAAGCGGAGCTGCTCATCTGCAAAGATGAAACCAGAGCCCGCTGGGGGGGAAGCAAGGTAAACAGCAAGAACTGCAGAAAAGCCAGATAGATTTCAATCAAATGGTTCTGTGGTTGGTTTGTGTGTTGGTTTTCGTTTGTTTTTTAATAAAAACAAGAGCACGAACAGTTCCAGGCTGAGCTCCTTCAGACAGCCCAAGGATGGGTACTGCCCTGCGGCCCACGGCTTTCATCTCAGCCCCGTCTGTGCCTGAGCGGTGTCAGCTCCGTGTGATGCTCCCATGTGAGGGCTTTAGCTCTCGTGGCTGAGATTCAGTTCAGAACGCTTGCTCCAAGGCAGCAGAAATAAAGCCAGGTATTTCCCTTACTGTTCCTCTTTTAAACAAAAAAAAGGTTTGAGGTTTTCACACTTCAGTGTAAGAAATCTAAAGCTTGCTTTACTCTTGGTGATTAAATTTCATGCTGTGTAAATACGCAGACATCACCTTATCGCTCCATGTACCTGCTCCCTCTGTGCGACCCGTAACACCCTTCTTCTAGTGGAAGATTTTTGTTTCCCCTTTTAATAGTTATTCATAGAAACCAGTGAATGGAGCAATGTGCTTTCTGCCTGCAGCAGGAGGAACTTCTGGAGCCACCACGACCCCCGGGTGCTGGGCAGAGCTCCTGGTGGCACTGCACCTCCTCCTGCCCATGACACGGGACATAGCACTACTCGCTTGTCGACTTCTGTTCCTATTTTCAGAATTGCTTTTCTGAATAGATTGGCATTATTAATGGTCTCTCTGGGCACAGACACCCAGAAATTAAGTGCTGACACATCCAGAAGGCCAAGAGCACTGCTGGGATTCAGCACCTCGTTTGGACCCGTGCCGACAAGGACTGCTCTGAGACCCGGAGACCTCCCCCAGCAGAGGCAGAGAGGTCTCTGTCTCACTCTGCCAAGTGGCCATGGAGACCTGGGGGTCAGGCTGGAGACGCCCAGGGTAAGAGGTTCCAAATAACAGAAGCTTCTCGCTTGTGCCAGCAACGGTCTTAGGGCCGCGCTGCGGGCAGGTGGCATGTACCTGAGGACCGTGCTCTGAAAACCTGGCCCTCTCCTTTCCAAAGAAAAACACTAAGCAGCTCCATGAACTCCCAAATACTCAGGGTAAATAAATCCTCTTTTTATTTCTAACAGCTGCCTCAAATTACAACACATTAGGGTTTTCTTGCTTTCTCTGGATATTGTTTGGCTGCAAGGCATGAGAGAAGCGCCACGCGGACAGATATTGCTGAATTTGGTTTTGCCTCATTGAATTTTCATGGATGGTTACCCTCAAAAAACAAACTACTAATAGGCCCGTGTCTGAATGCTCAGCCACACGAGACTTCATCTGCTACACACAGGCTGTGTTCTAATGGATCGCTGCTCCAGCAACTAAAAACCCTTCAGGCGATGAAGGAAACAGAATGGTCCCACAGCCACTTGATCTAAAGCTAACATTTAAAATAAATATCATGGGTTAAAATGAAGCAGTCTGTTAGAGGAATGGGAAAGAAATTACTCCATAGACAGAGAGAAACAAAGAGGTGCAGTATCCCAGGAATGTAAATCAGTGTAAAGCAGGAGGCTCCGGAGCTGCAGTTTGCTGACGTGATGCTGACAGCAGTACAGACTACTTAAACAGACTCTGTATTCACCCTTGTTGTTACAGAGATTAAATTACAGCAAGCACTTAACGTGGTTGTTTGTAGCATGTTACACAAAGTACAAGACTGACTCCTAACATCGTAGTTTGCTGCACATCGTACTTGGTTGAAACAACTTCCGAAAAACCTCTGGGTTTTAGAAGCAGTATGAGAAGCTGACCTTTAATCATTGCTCCTGCTCCAAATACTCACTTAAAAAATTAGCCAGTGCTTAACACCACTCTTATTTTCATGCTTTTGAGCATAAAAGAAAATTTTTGGTTGCAGTATCAATGTCTTCTGCCTTTTTTGTAGTGCAGGATAAGCTGACCTAAATGAAGGGATTCATTATTTCAATTGACAAGCTTTTTACTTGTTTTATACATCTTCATCATTTGATGAAGAAGGTGCAGCGTTGTTAGAAACCTTGTAAAATATTTTCAAATAAATACAGTACTTATACTAAATTTAGTATTCATTTTTCCTAGCAAAAATATATCTGTGCACATTTGTGTGCCGACATTGGTTAGTACACCTGCATTCATGCTCTGATATTTTTCAGTCTGCCAATATTTAATAGGAGGAAAATTCTGAACTAAAGCCTCTAAGTAAAATGTGTAAAGGAAATTATAAAAGTAGGTCTCAAAGGGCTTTTGTTTTTCTCAAAACCCTGCTTTGATTCTGCCCTGTGTTCCTAAGCATCCGCATAATCTACCACTCTGGGCAATGACATTGTGTGGGTTCGAGTGACTTGAAGCCACAGTGGAAGGAAATGGCCAGACCCAGCTTTGGTGCCGGCCCTTCCAGCAGAGGGAAGACAGCCCCCACCTCAGAGTACCAGCCTGTGCACACCCCTGGCTATAGAAATGGATCACGGAATCATCCAGGTTGGAAAAGACTCTCGAGAGCATGGAGTCCAGCCATCAACCTGACCAACACCCATCACTAAGCCGTGTCCCTTAGAAGAGAGCCTGCAGGTACCTTTAGGTTGGGCAAACCATGGCACTGCTTCCTCTCTGCCTCTGAAGGCTCTTGGATGCCCAAGGATCCAGGCAGGCAAAGCATGCCAGGGACAGCAGTGCAACAAAAGCTGAGCAGGAAAGGACAAGGCTTCCCCCCCCTCCTCCTGGCTCCTGCAAATGGCCCAGCATGCCCTCCCCTCTCAAAGATTTCTCATCTCACCGCAGCCAGAGACGGTCATGAAACACTGACTCTTGGCTACAAGCTTGTCAGTGTGGTGCTAGTGCTGCCTCTCCCCCTCCATCTCATATAGGGAGGGCATATTTTGGCAGACAGCTACAGCAGATTCGTTAGCTGCTTTCAGCATCAAAGCTAATAACACCAAGTCTCACCAGAGCACCGAACAGTGCTGTTTGTACTCACCTACAAACCAGGATCTGTCCGCAAGGCAACCTCCACCAACCTCCACCCGCTCCAAACCTGCACAGCCAGGGCGATTTTTGGTTCTCGAGGCACAGGGAGCAGCGTGCTGCCAATGAACGCCATCCATCGATAGAGCCCTCCCGTAATGTAAGGCCATGCTGACCCAGCCTGTTGGACTGTCGCAGCCATGGAGAACTCTGCTGGTGTTGGAGGGGACGGGGCTGGTGTCCTGCTGTACCACTCCATCCAGCTCTGCGGGCCTTGGACGCGGCACATGGGAGGGGTGCATGGCACCGCTGTGAGGCCTGTGCTGCAGAGCAGTGCGGCACACCCCAGTATGAGCCATCGTTCTGGGGTCTGCACACGGGGAGATGATTTCAGCCCGGCCTCCAGAAGCTCTTTCTCCTCACAGTGGGTTTGGCTGGATGGGGCAGAGGTTGCAGCCCAGGCAGCCATGAGGGAGAAGGAAGTGTCCCATTGAGGGAAGGACTGGCCAGGAGCACAGGGATGTGTGAAGGTACTCCCAAAGACAGCTTTAAAATAAAAGCAGGCTTCCACACCGTTCTGTACCTGCAGGAGGTAGTTGTCTTCTTGCTGGGACACGGTTCACATGTCAGATAGTCGCCTCTTTTAAAGGCACATTTAGTGTAAGGGATCTGTTCCTGTCATTGCTCCAGTTGCACTTGGTTGAAGACACCATCTGCTGCAGCACTCAGCTAGCTTGGCGTTCAAAATGCCATTTAGACCAGAAAGCAGTTGAGCATCCTCCATCTACTGAGGCAGATGTCATCAGCAAAGATGAACTTCCACAAGGGAAGGACGTTGCTGATACAAAGAGCAAATCACAGGAGTGTTTGCAGAGCCCTGTGAAAGACCGCTGATATTCCTCCGAATGCTCATGTTCCTTCAAATGCCCACTTCATTTTTCATATATACTTTCTGGAACCTATCTTGAAGAAGCCGTCCCACAGGCACTATCAGTACAATTCTGCTTCTGAAGCCCAGCACGTGCGGTCCCTGCAGCTTAAAGCAGGACGAGCGAGTTTGGGTGCTCTCCAGAGATGGGACTGACGGTATTTTCCAGCTGTCGAATCCTAGGGTTGCTTCACTCTGTGGGGCAGGAGGAAGAGCCATTTTCTTGCCTTTCTGTGGAGCATTGCCACACGCAAAGCTGCATAGAGCTCTGTGCTCCCTCAATACTTCTGTTCTTAGGCAACAGTGAAAACCTGAAGCAGCCCTGAGGCCCAAACCAGCTCTGGGCCTGTCTGCTGGGCACAGGAGGCGCAGAGTGACTGCATCGCTGCACACCGAATGCACAGAACAGTTCCCAGCTGTACATGCTGAACTGCGTTCAGGCTGCAATCCAAAAAATCCACAAGACAAAGGAAGAGGCATGAAATTAGGTAAAAACACATTAAAAACTAGAGGCTAAAACTACTAAGAGCTAATTGCTCCACCCTGTTTGCGCCTGTAGGGCAGGAACAGACAAATGTATGCAGCAAAGCTCTTCAACAGCTCAGGGAAATTTCCTTAGGTGCTGCAGGTCAGCTAACGTGCCAGGATGAAAATGCTGAACGAATCCTTCCTACACGCACTGCTCATTACAACACAATTTGCTTTTCGGTTGTGCTCCGTGCTTTTGTTAACGCCAACTTAAGCATCATCCTTTTTATTTAGATAGCTTACAAGAGCTCAGCAAGCGCTACTTCCTACTGACAGAAATACTGGGACTACTTTACAACAATTAAAGTATAAAAAAAGTCAATGTGCAGCGTGCAGGTGCTCTGGCACTGCCCGGAGGCCTCAGGGCTCCTGTGAGGAGAGGCCCAGCCGGCTCCAAAGGCCCCATCCCAGGGCTGGACCCCACAGACAAAATGGTGGCACCTCCGTGGTAACACATGTAAGAAAGAGCAAAGACCTTGCACAGGAGAGGAAAAACACCAAGGTCAGACTGCTCTGAAGGAAGGAGGTGCTCCAGGTGCTGGAGGAGATTCCCCTGCAGCCCGTGGAGAGCCCCTACTGGAGCAGGCCCATGCCGAAGGACTGCAGCCTGTAGAGAAGACCCACGCTGGAGCAGGGGAACGCGTGAGGAGAAAGGCACATCAGAGACTTCTTTTTGCGACTTCATCACTGCTGACATGAAAAACCAATACTGGATAACAATCAGAAGGCTGTACCAGGATAGGAAGTCTTCCAGCGATGTCTTCACCCAGGCCCCAGGGAGGCAGCAGGCTTCCCTCTGGGTCAGGTCTGGTCAGTGCATTGTGGGCATATCACCCCAAGCAGAAACCTGCTTCCATTCCCCTGTCTCTTAGGTCCCCTCAGACATCCACAGACCTTTAAGGTCGTGTCACAACAGGGTGAACACCCCATCCCAAACCCTTGTAGGAACATCTTCTAATGCATCTCTGTGACACAGAAGCAACAACAAAGAACTTTTGTGACAGGAGTCGGATCTTTGCGCTTGCCTGATTCAGTAAGATTTTTGCTGGTCAGGCACAGACTAATCATATATATATATAGCAACAAATCAAACACTCCTACAAGTCCACCTGACAGTCAGTTTTAAGCAAGTTCTCTATTTCTGTGTCACAGCCCAAAACCAGTGCACTGGAGGGTCTGTGCGATGCACAGCAGCACAGAACAGCTTTGGTACTTGCTTATGGACAAGTTCTCTCTGGGGATGAGATTGCATTTTACTACTGTAGCCTTACATGGTGTGACACATAGCATAAAACTTATAATACAGCAGAAGTATTACAGTACAAAATAACACACAAAGAATTTATGAATAAAAAACTATAATCCTCGATAGGCCTTATTATTCTAGCCTCTCTTGCAAATATTTAAGGAGATTGCTTCCTACATTACTACAGTAATGGCACGTTATTTGCTTTGGAGAGAACATAATAGGATAAGGTTAAAGACTAGAACTGTGTATTTCAACCTTATATTTGTACTCTTTTGAATGGTACAGCTGTGAGAAGTGATTGCCACAGAAATGATTACCATGCTAAAAAGCAATTTGAGAGCCGTTTACATCAAGACAAGAGCCACTGATAACACAACAAAAAGCCCAGTGTCTTGCTGAAGATTTGCCATGCATTCTGTCCTCCACCTCTTCCCAGTGTCTTCTTACTGCAGCTCAATAAACTGAACTATAGCAGTCACAGGAGGCTTTTATTTTAAATAAAACCAGTGAAAATACAACTTACACTGAAAGCCAAAGTTGAAGCAAATTGCTTTTTTTTTTTTTTTTGGCTGTTATTTGCTAGCTGTTGTAGGTGGGATCCACTCCTGTATCTTCTTGCGAGTGGTAGAGTAAGGGACGTACTGCCCAGGTGTACCACTCAGGTTGAACTTATGGTTCTCCCAGATAAATTTACGAGCAACTGGAGGATGAGTAGTTGGAGGGTCATCTGTCATACAGTGAAGCCAGCGATGCCTTCAGAGAAAAAAAGACACATTGTTAAGACATATTAAGGAGCATTACACGACCTGTAATGAGCAAGCAGCCAGGCACTCAAATGTCAATAAAACAAATTGTGCTTCGTTTGTTTTTTAATCACCAGAAGACTATGCTGCACAACAATTTCCATAGCCATTTCCACAGCCTTCATGAGGCTGCCACTTGGGATATGAAATAGTGATCTAAGTTCTCCTTAAACAATCATGTAAATGTTTGCTGACTCCACAATAAAGTGATTAATACCAATCAGTAATGGAGTAATTACCAAGTGATTACAGTCATTATCCTTCACCTGTGAAGTGAATGTCAGCCCTTCCCTGTGCAAATAACATTAATGATCGAGGAAAGCATTTTCCACAATAATTTACTGAAATACTTCAGCAAGGATAAACTGAATTGATCTTATCCCATTTCTATTTCAGTGCCCCAAGCAGCTTTCAAACCTGAATCATTTTTGTTATAAGCCAGTTAACTGTGCATGCAGCATGAAACATGTAATGACAGAAGTGAGGTTTTTCTGCAAGCCTATGGATATTTTTACTGAGATGGAATAAAAAGAAGCTTCTGCTAATCAGCTTTTGCCAGGCTTCCCCTAAAAATAATAAATCCTCTATTCCAGTTGTTATTAGAAAGCCTAAAAATTACATCTTCATCCTTTATCAACAACTCCTGCAACTGCACTGATACAGCAATACAACACCACAGTAAAAGTAGTATGAAACAGATGCACGTGTCTGACTGACAAGCATATTCTAAATCTAAAGGGTTCAACAGAAGGTTGAATATTTTTTCAGTCAAGTAGCTTCTAAACATTTAGAAAAAAAAATTCACAACTTCGGATACGAGTTTAGTAAAAAAAAAAAAACCATTAAAAAACGTCAGCCATATGTTCATTCTATAAGGAAAAGCTAAACAAACAAACAAAGAAAGCTACTCATTGTAGGACTAACCACTGCCAGGAAATGGACTCGAATACACAGCCGGGTGGAACCATAAGATCCTTTACAAGTAAGGGGGGAAAAAAAGCTCATTTGGAGGTAAGAAATGGCCTCCCCTGGGAAAAATATTCACTTTGGAGTTTGAAAGCTAAACACGCTTCCGGATGAAGTGACCCAATGCAAGGGAGGGGGATCCCTCTCTTCCTCCCCCCACTCTCCTTTGTAAATCTGTGATCATTTGAAGTTTAATTCTCTGACAGCTTCTATTAAAAAATAAGATTTTGGGATAATTTTGTGCCTGGAAGAAGGAGGCCCCACAGCATCTCCCTTCAAAGGAAGGCTAGTGTGAAAAAGGTGGGATCACACGCTCACACCCATAAGCCAGCTCTCCATTGCTAACACAAAGAAACTGGCAACTTGAGACACATGAGGAAGAGAAAAAGAACAGTTCGCGTATCCATATACATTCTGCCTTTATTGACCTAAGGACTGAATATTAAAATACTTCCTACCAGCCCACTCAGCTTTTCAGACCTGCTTACCATAACATGCAGAGACACCTTCAGCTGGCACGCCTTCACCTGCTGGCATTTCTGGGAAGAGCGGAGAGGAATCCTGCCAGCACAAATCTGTTTGTGCATCCGCCACCATGCCCCACCGTCCTCCCAAGTCTCCTGCCCCCCCCAGAGAGCCACACACATCCACAGGGAAAAAAGTGCTTCCACGGCTGGAAATGCAGTTACAAAAGCCCTGACAGACAGCCTGCAGCAGGGGGAGCACAAGAAATGTATTAAAAGCTCAGCTTAAATTGATCAGATTTCAACTTACGCAATGCCTTGCGCCTCCTTCTCTACAAGCGTACACACATCATACATTCATTCCTTGAAATGTCATTATCATAATATTCAGTTTATTTACTCATTTAACTCAGAAGACAGAAAACAGAATCGTTTTTATGCAGTATTTTAAGCTTTATCATTTCACAGCTCTTCTAAGACTAAATCCACGAAGTCTTTTAAATACAATATTTTGGAGCAATGCTATATTGGCTTTCAGGATTTCCTGACACTAAAGTAAAGCATCGATATGAAATTGAGCTTAAGTTTAAATGGATCAGCCAAAAAAAAAAAAAAAAGCTCCCCTAAGACACATTTTCTCACTGGAAGCAGAAATAAAACTGCTTACCTAGGAGGCATGGTAGTACAGCCACAGGCACTGAAATATTTATCTCTGAGAGATACTTCCAACCTTGGTGGCCCTCTCCCCACTTAAAACATGCAAAAACTGAATACTTGATTTTGGCAAGACTTTCCCCTTGACAGCATCCCTCAAAGAGTCCTTTGAAGCCCTGATGTCTCAGCTCTACTCCCAGATGCTCAAGAAAAGCTCTTCATGCACTGGGCTGAACAGCACCAAGAAAGAGATGTGACACCCGGCAGATGGTCAGATTTCTGTACAAGCTCTGCCCACTAGTCCATGCATGGAGAAACAGGATTCAAAAGCAACTAATGACTTAAAACCTACAGAAGAAGCAGATGACTTATACAGAGCAAAGAAAATGAGGAGGACAGCAGAAGCTCTGAGGAGGCCGGAGCAGCTTCCTGAGCCACAGAGCAGCACTCCCAAGCAAGCTCAGCTGGTAAAGCCTCTCAACTTCTGCCTAGATAAACAGGCGAGAGACACCTCAAAATGCTTGCAAGTGCTCTCAGGGCTATGCAGGATCTTCTCCCCAGTCTTAGACAAATATTGAAAAGCAAGGAGATGTCAAACTGAAGCTACAAGGGACTGGAGCCAATTCTATGATGCACAAGCTGTCAAACGAGAACGGATGCTACTCACACTCCGTAGCTCCTAGCATATGTGCATCTGCAAGGTTCAGGCACTGTCTGCGTCAGTTCAGGAGGTTTGCCAACTTCTTAGCATCCACTTTTTTTCCCCCCAACAAGATAACCATGTTGCAGCAAGACAAAAATGAAGCGAAGGTGTGTGCTACGGTCAGAGGGCAAGAAGTATTTCAGTGCTTTCCCAAGTACTTTGAGTGAGCAAGAAACTGGGGATTTAACTTTGACTAACATGACAAGGTTTTTAATTATTATTATTTTCAAGACAGTCTTCACTTATTCTTCCAGGTCTACAGAAAGGAAGAGAAGGGAAAAGGGATAAGAAATATTTTTATTTGTGCACTCATGGGAGACAACTGCTTCCCGACGCAAGCTGCTGCAAGATGTCCACAGAGCACAGCACATGACCACTGCACTAAAAATGGAAGCAGTAAGTTCCAATAAACAACGTGCTCTGCACAGCAAGAGATGAAATGAAGATTTTGGCTTTCAGAGCTGTCTAACAGTGTAAAAGACATTTTCATGCAGGAAAAAGAAATGCCCAAAACGCTGCACAGAGTTACAAAAAGACTCGTACTAATCATTCCACGAGTCTTGAAAAGATTGTTTAAAAAAATCCTACGTGTCTCTAATGAAGTAGATACCATCACCTTGATTTTGATGGCAAGAAAACCCAGGGTAATGATGAGGTTAAATAAGGCAATTTAAATCAGAGGCTACATATTCTGACATGGCAACTTTTAAAAACAGCTGCAGGCCCAACTCCTTGCACAGTAGACCCATGTCAAAACCCTTGATTTCCTTCAGACTGTGATTTCAGTGCATCCACTGTCAAAAGGCATTACACCAATTATTTCAGAATACTGAAAACACTGAACAGTTTGCAAAAATGGTGCTACGCTACATTACTGCAAGAGATGTTTTTCCTTGCGGCTTCTTCCCTTTCTCCACTATCTGACAGAAGGCTAAGGCTGACTCAATTAATTCCTATTTTATTTTTTCCAGACAGCCGTTCTCAGAATTTTCCAATGCGTGAAAATGTTTTCTCCCAATTCCTCGTGCCTGAAATGTGAGGCTCACCTGACTGCATCTCAACAGTCACTCCTAACCCACAATCCTGAATGCATGTGGCTGACCACAAAATTATCCTTTAAGATGCATGCTGTACTCAACAACCAGAAACATGGAGAAAGCACCTACCTGTAGCATGACTTCACACACGGAGTAAAAGAAGAAAGTGCTTTTCCTGCACATCTGTTCTTTATTCTTCTCATGAAACCAGTGTAACTACGCATACACCAGGATTTTTAATAAGAGTACTGCAAAATCATTACAAACTAACAAGTATTACCGCTAAAAAGAAAATCTTGCATCTCCAGGTTGGCCTTGGTCTTAAACCAGAATTTTGTTACAGGTGCTGTGCTTAGACAAGACAGCTGCGACATATTTTCTGAAAGTAACACTAGCAGAAACAATGTAGCAGAGGGAACTACACAACTCGCCTCTGAGATGAGCTAAATAAAATCCTGAGCCAAAGATCAGGGCTAGGAAGTGGCACTCAGATCACAGCCCAGCTGTTAGGGTGGCACTTCATGAACTTCCTCACTGACACAAGGATGGTGAGCTTGCTCGGCTTTCCATCTGCTGAAGTTCAGGAAGGGTTAACACTAAGGGATAAACATTTACTTATCTTACAGCTGACAGGACAGATATTATTATACTGTGGACCATATGAAGCTGCTAATGGAAGTATTTCACAATCTAATTAATCTCCAACAAGTTCTGGGGTTCAAAAAAGTCATTGCTTCTCACGTCGTTCTGCAAATCCAGGGTCCTGTCCCCAGCAACTCCTCCAATGAATTAACAGTCTCAAGTTTGAAGTCTTTGCCATGCTAAAAATCTGAGGCAGTGCACTACTGGATTGCAAAAAAAAAAAAAAA
>WBMW01005750.1:1047605-1099794 GCA_013396635.1 Penelope pileata
GGGAGCGCGGCGGGGGCGGGCGCTGTGCGGCCGCCATTTCCCGGCGGTGCGCCTGGGTCTGGGTGTGGTGCGCGTCCTGGTTTTACTCAAAGGGCTTTATTCGGTGATAAGTTATCTTGAAAAATCTAAATTCAAGTAGTTCACAGCAAGTGTAAAAATCAACCACCATAGAACATACAAACAACAATATTTGCGTGTTACTTCAGAATGAATTGTCTGTTCCCCTGCTATTCCTTCAACTCTTTCTCTGGAAAGTCACATGAATTTATGCTGCAATGATTTCTCAGCTGCGGAACATGCATGCAGAGGAATTCCAATTAATTATCCAATTAAAACAAGAAACAAATCCAGCACCCGGAAGACTAGCAGATAGGATCCAGCTACGTAGATGTTGAAGATCTGCCCCATCCTTCCAACAGGTTCCGAGTTCCAGCAGCAATGCCAAATTCACACCACCATTCTCCACGCTTCGGTGTCCCATAGCATTCAAGTCCAGTCTCTAGCCATGGCGTCTTACACTCTGCTATAAACAATGCAATCTCTAATGCTTTCCCTAATAGATTTTCAGCCAGTCCTATAACCCACATTATTTCCCAAAAGCACAATAACAAAGTTTTGTCACTTGTCTTCAACTGCGTTAAAAGGTTAGGAGACTGATTCATAGTCTGGAACTAAGGTGTAATGTTGCTGAGACACTGAAGGGTAATTTTCAAAAAGAAACGCACAAATACCTACCTGTGCAACCTGTTGTAGGGAACCTGCTTTGGCAGGGGGGTTGGACTCGATGATCTCTCGAGGTCCCTTCCAACCCCTACGATTCTGTAATTCTGTGAACTTTCTAGTGTGTATATGCTTATGTGACACTACTGAAACACTCAAAACCAGCCTCCCCGGCACTCTCAGAAAACTCATCTTGCTTCCTGGGAGCTGCTTGGGCTGTCTCAAGCAGCAGCTGCCTTCACCTTTCATTTCCCAGAGGCAAAATTCCACTGACTACAGCAGGAAAGAGCAGCTCCCTCTCCTCAGAGAGCCTCCATTAGCCAAAGTAGGCGGCTGCTCAGCTTGCTGTCCCCGAGATGAAGCAGGGCTGGAGCCTCCGTAAAGGAGCTCAGACACCTCACGGGCAGCTCCTTGGTGGCTTCTCTGGCACTTGGCTGCAGCTCTGCAGAGCACCTGAGACATGCAGGACCACAGCCACAGCATTGGCTGCTGGTCGGTCTCCTGCCAACCAGCCTTTGCGTTCAGAGACCTGGTGTTTCCTGGAAGGTCAGGGCATGGCAGCTTGGTCCTCTGGCTGCCCAGCGGGCGGTTCTGCTGAGTGACATGTGCTGTCAATTCAGCAGAACCCACGGAGGAGCAGGTCCATCCAGTCTTTCTGCTATGGCAGGCAACTCCACCACAGATGTCTGGTTCAAAGGATCCCCAGAACACCACTCCGGTGTTATCCTGTTTTCCCCCTCTCATCGCTCCACCCAAGCCACAAAACACTTCTCTCTACATTAGCACTTCATCCACCTTCCCCTAATCAATACCAAATTCACTTGAAAAGGCATTTGAGCAAGTACTGCTACCAGAAAATGTACGAGTTCAGCAGCAGCAGCCACAGAAGCCCTGCATGTCCAGGTGTGACCACTTTGACCACAGGGGCACTCTGGTTATCCGAATGACTTGCCGTCAGCGCCAACGTCACGGCTTTGGACACATTTGGCTCCTACACTGGAGCCGAAATGCACAACCCCAATTTCTGGTAACAGATTCATGTGGTAAAAGATTGTGTTATATATTAGCAGTTATACATCAGAGTGAGGGGAGCACTTCACACCTGAGAGCTCAGAGGGTGCAAGGAAGAGGTGGCTGCACAGGGCTGTGCACAGGTATGAGTCAACATGACTTCATGCACATAGGAGGGAAAACAGAGGGGCTCAGGAGAGAAGGGCTCATACGATGAACTACAAATGTTCTTACGGGTTATTTCATACAGAATAGTAAAGGTAGGGCTGTTAGGGATGTTGGTTGAGTGGAGAGAAAAAGAAGATGCCATGGGGTAACCAGGCTGGAGAGTTCCCAGGCTTTTGCTATGCACCAGAAGTGCACTTTTCCTAGAGAGCTCTTTTTTTTTCCTTCAGAGGTGACCAAAAGGCTGTGGAAAACTACTGGTATGGGAAGGAGCGAGTACTCAGTTAGACTGGAGAACAGCTCTGTAGTAGTGCAGAGAAAGGTAAGTTTTTAAAACAGAAGCAACAGAGAAACTGGAATAAATGCTAAAGGGGAAGAGTCTAAATGCTTATTTCCTGCTCTCATAAGTCATCAGCTCCCTACACTTTGCCCATACTTGATCCTTTTACCCTACAAAGCTTTTCTCTGCAATGGATCACCTACTCCACGACACTCCATCTACTTCATGATAAATACATTTCAGAATCTAAACATGGGAAGAATGGAAGCTCATTTCTCAGCTGGGATGCTGTCCTGGGTTATCGGCACATCCACGCAAACTCCACAATTGCTTGTAACAGAGACAAAAAAAGAATTACAACTTCTCAATTACCGCTGAGAAATCAATTCTGGAAAGGATCAAAACTTGTCATCATTTCACAATCTTGAACATGAATAAATTCATTATTTAGCAGGTAATATTTAAAACTGAGGTAATTAAAACTAGACAGCTGAAGTCTATTTATCTCAAAAGAAAACAAAAAAAGTGTCCAACCATATTTTAACTTCCAAATAAAACTGATTCATCATGAATTGAGTACACTTCTCCAAAAACAGATTATTGCATTACTTGACATGAAGACCTGTGATAAGAATTCATTACAATAATGTTTTTATGTAGTGTTTTAGAAGAAAAGAATGGTGGCAAATGACATTTTATAATAAATTATTCATTTTCAAATAGTCCATAGGGCAGAAAGTAGTAGTAAGCACAGAAACAAAGAGTTAATAGCAACAAGGGGTAGAAAACAGCAAGGTACTGCAGCTATCACAAATCCCAGAGACTGAATATATTGACAGTGCTACATTGTATAGTGAAGGGAAATATCCACAAACTCTTTGGGATCATATACACTGCTTTCTGTCTGTAAGACAATCTGTGTAAAACACTAACAAATAGGTTATTACTATTGCTTTCTATAATAGAAAGTTACAATTTATTTTAAAAAATACACCCAAAATAGAATTTACAAATTTAGTCAGGTTTCAGGACGTTTACAGTGATTTTGTTTATACCACAGCAAGACAAGCACAGTGACATTCTAATGCTTACACTGAAACTGGTGTGCTCGGAAACCACAGAAACTGAACAAAATCACAGAGCAGTGCCCGACTTACACCGGCACTGATGACCACAGAAGGGACGGATGTAGCGACAGGTTAAGTTCCTAACTGCAGGAGGTACTGCAATGGAAGTACTTTTGATAACAATTATTTGTACCAGGATCTCTACCAGTAGGAAACAAGCAACCTAAACCCATGTATATATGTACAACATACACGCTCAAGAAAAATGTTTCTAACTAGCCCATTCCTTCTGTGTACCACTGCTCCCATCCTAAGAGACAGGATTCCAACTTGTAGAGTTTTTCCATCCATGTGATTTACATTGAAATGAATTTTCTTGCTCTTACCATTGAAAATTTTCAAGCTTTCAAAACAAAACTTGTTCTTTCCTAGTAAATGCCACAGTTTTGTTAAATCCTGATTAGGTATGAAAACTGTCAGAATGCTGAATATCAAAGTTAAAAAAATAAAAAATAAAGGAGAAGGGAGGAGGTCACAAAAATGAGGTATTTTAACATCTATGGTGAGGTGAGCTTCGTTGCTCACATTTGTGTTAGCTGATCAACAGCATGACTGAACAAAACAGAGACAGTAACAGCAGCCTGCCTTGCATTCAGGGGCAAGGAATGTTTTTTCACACAACTAAAAATAAATCATACAGGTGGTAACATGAGATCATGCCATCATAAAAAACGTAGCTGTTAGAGACATTGGGGGCCTGAGCTGAAGGTAACTTGGTATGCTCCATTCAACTGAGCAGCATTTGCCTTAAGACAAGCAAACAAAACAAAAGCAGACCTTTGTTGCTCAGACTTTGCTAAGATGCTGCATTATTCTCAAAGATAACTGCAATGGTTAACAGCCCGATATAAGAAAAATGTGTGTTCATCCCTTTATTAATTTACATGTTTTAAAGTTCCCAGTCCTGAGAAAGCCCAGTTGTGCCTCACTCCTTATCAAAAGCATGAACTCACAGTTTAAGAACCCAAAATGATTAATGAAAAATCTTGATAAGAAAAGTGAATAATGCTGAAGCAACAATTTGCACTATGGGATCCAGCTTCTTGATCATCACAAAGACAGGAGAGAATATCTGCCAGGCAGCACAGACCAGCCTGCACCCTACTTTTAAAAGTTCATGATGAAAAAACTTAAAGTTCGGCAAAACTTTTGGGAAAAAGGTTACTTACCAGTAGCCAGAGCTCTTCGCAGTTTGCTGCGTATATGCACATTCACTCAATCTACTGCATTTAGAAGGAAAATGGGTTACATGAATGTGTAGAATATGGGGAGTCCAGTTCTTCCAAGATCTGGAGTGCCTGGCAAACCACCTACAAATTATTCAGGAATACTCTCCTGTCAGCTTCACTGAAAGGTTTAACACAGCTACTTTCGTCCCTGTTAGCAAGAGTGGTAGGCTAGGGATAGCACAGGGCTGGAAGACAGGGTCCAAACTTCTGAGAGCTGAATAGAATGATTTAACTTCCCATCTGCAACTTGGTCCTACAGATGGCAAGATGGATGGGCCTGCAACCACTGGGAAGAGACAAGCACAGCATATTGGCAGCAATTGTCCTTCATGTTTCTCTACGTACTGCTCATGAGATGAGACAGAAGAAAAGTCCTCACACTTCATGAACTCCGAGGAACGTGAATGCAGAGCCTAAATCCTTCGCCTTTTGACAGATGGACCATGAGAAGGGCTCAGGCACCATGGTGAGCTCCAGCACTGAAGGCTATTCTTCAGAAAATCACAACATGCCAAATTCAGAGCAGGAGAGATGGCTCCATCCCATCAGGGGTCCTCAGCACCATGTGTTTCGGTCTGTGTAATTGTGTACGACTGATCCTGTAGTACAACCTCTGATTACAGAGCTTGGGCAGAGGAAGATCCAAACAGCTCAGTTAGTGGAATTAAAAAGAACACAATAATTCAGTCCTGGTTTGCTGATTCTTTTTGGCTGGTGGAGATCCTCAAGTGCTGAGGAAAAACACAGAAAAGACTGAAGTCTCATCTACTCGTCCCCTTAATGTTAGAATGGCCTTAGAGCTGCTGGTACAGAGGAGGAAAGGCCTCCCCTCAAAGCTGATCTTCTCACTAAGCAACTGGGTGAGGCATTTCCTCATCCAATGCTGCCAGAGAACTAAAAAGTTCTGGATAAATAGAACTAGGCCCTGATCTGAGATTTAGGTAATCCTAAAAGGTACTGTCAGCAGATGATCACTTTTACTAGAATCCTTCTCTAATTTTAAACAACAGATATTAAATGTGCTAGGAATATATATTTTCCTGTTGCAAAAGGAAGCCAGGAGAATAAAGCATATGTCAGTGCTACTTGGCAATCAGGCACATTCCTCAAGATAGAGAAGCATTTGAATCCACCCTTAGATGGAGCCATGAAGTATGATCCAGTCAACATACATCGAGTACGTAGATCCATTTCTTGTAAGGACAGGAAAAGCAGCAGAGATCATACTCCTACAGGCAGAAGTACTGGATTCAACGAATTCAAATATTAAAAATAATCAGATGAGACAGGTTGGAAAACACAGCTAGATAGCCAAAGGCTAACAAAACAAAACAAAAAAAAAACCCCTCAAAACACCCCCAAAAACCAAACTCAAATCCTGTGCAAGAGTAACGATGTGAACACGTAGAGAGTTCTAAACACAATTTGTTACTTAGAGGTGGTTGAAAGAAAACTAAGACGCATCTAGAATGTCTCCATCCTTGTGTGCTGAGTTTGAAAGAGGGAGGGGTAGTATAAAAAAGCTTTAACTTTTGAGAGAAGAAAAAGTAGGAGGCTGTTCTCTGAATACTTGCAATACAGTTCTTAATTCCTCGTAGTACATAACAGCTGATATCTACCAATACACGATACTACAGCATAGTATTCCTTTGTGTCCACAGGTCAGTAATGAGCCTTTGCAGCTTCATTTTTGATCAGCTGCATCAACCTGTAAGCAGGATATTTTTTAAATGTACCTTCCCTGCTCTTATAATGATATCCAGTTTCATTCAACAAGAAGTGAATCTCTCTTCAAAATAACAGAAAAAAAAATCTGGTTATAAAGGTTTCATTTCCATGGAAACACTGGCCTTTTCAAGATGTTTGATCATCTATTTTCCATTTAATTAGTGAGAAAGAACTAGCAGCAAAACACTGAAAACAACTCAGAGAGGAAAGTTAATTTATTTGTCTAAAACACCAAACTAAGTTGAGATACCTTAGTTCAGTCAAAGCTTCTTCAGTTTCTTCACAAGCCTGGATTTCATAAACAAATATTCCAAGTTCATCTATCTACAAAAATAGGATGGACAATTCTTGACTTTCTTCAGATATCAAGTTAATTTACAAGTCCTTGAAGATCAGATGAAAAATAGGAAGCGATCCTATATTCCTTAAGACACTCCACCACATTTCCCAAGTGTACTGGAAAGGAGGAACATTACCCTTCTTTAGAAAGGTGCATGGGAAGGCTTATTGCCATCTCTTGGAGACAGAGTATGCATTTACATCACCATGACTGCCATGGTACGGAATCCTTCATTGCTACTTTTATACGGCATGACCAATTATTTGGGAATTGTAGTCCGCTGTCTCCATCCGCAGAATGTATGGGATGATGCTATCAATCTGAACGTTTCCAATTAGTCCTGCAAAGAACAGCTCTTCAGTAATGGCAGCACTCATCAGCCTCAGGGCAGGCAATCGCAGCAGAAGTCTAGACAGTCTGGGAAGAAAGTTTGGCAAAAAGTTACTTTCGTCACACATTTTAGTGTTATTCACTATCACGTCATCAGTAAGAAAAGACAAAAAGTTAACAAGAGACAATACTGATCGAAATTAGCTAGATCGACTTCAGGAGAAGCTTAAATATTTAGATCAGAAGAGTATTCACTTTACAGTCAGTCATGTCTTCAACAGTACCAAAATGTGACTATGTAAGTACAATATCTGGGCTTAGAGCAAGTGAAGAAATACTCCAAGTAGGTGCAATTCAAAATGAAAAAAATAATACTTTATCTTACTTCCAATATTTCACTTTGGAAATAAATAATAAGCAGATAAATGATAAGCATGATATGTATGAGTACTTACATAATATTTTAAGTACTCCAAAGGTAATTTCTTAGCTTTAAGAAGGTAAGAAGAAAATGTACCTATTTACTACAAGAAACACTGTGCAAATCAGTACCACTGATGCTCTGAAAAGAGAATCATCAAGTAAGCACGTAAGTTTACGCACCTGTAAGTATCATCTGGATATGCTTTTGTTACGTAGTCTTGGAACTCCATGTAAGCCTTTTCCTGAAATTTCTCAATCTGTACCACATTTTCTAGACCTGGGTGATCTGAAAGACGCCCGACATTGTTATACCAAGCTGTGCTAAAACCCATACAGGTTATTTACTTGTAAGCATGCTGAAATGATTGTTTGATAGCTGTAGCGGCTCCAAGTTTTCCAACAGTATTAATGAAGGACGATGCTTTACCTCCTTTTTTCTTCTCTTCTATGCTAAAGTTTTACTTCATTTTTTTACAAATACAACCAGACGTTTGGAAAAGTTCAAATAAATGCAGGGCTTGCAACGTTTACATCATTCCTGATAACACACCTCTGTTCTCTGTGTTGCACAGAACCGCGTTGTTCCAAAACACTGATATTTATTGAAATATTGTATGCACAAATAGCATTTGTGAGAAAAAAGGATAAAATATCAGTGGAAAAAGCAAACAAAAGACTATGAAACATTTGTTTACTAAAAGTGTAGAAGATTTGTAGCAGACTTTTTTTTTCCCAACTGTTACAAAATTTTCTAACGTGTCAAATGGGATTTTTAGCAGTGATTTAGAAACTTGAAATCTAAATTTTGCTGGAATTAAAGGATATTAACCTAACTGCCAAGTCACATTTGGAAATTATTATTCGGTGATTCTGAACACATGATCTAATTTTTCATTATCCATCTGGCTTACTGTAAATATTTCAATGTCATAATACCATGACAAATCATGCAAATGTTATTTTTCAAAAATAGGATCATACATGAGCTACTAAATTGTGTCACCTAAAGATTACTTTCTACAGTCACTCCTCCTGTCCAAACACACGGCCTTCTCTCCCCAAACCAGGAGCTTTTGGTATAGCTCTGGAGCCAGATAAGCTTTGTAAGCAGCTGAGCAGTTACGTGATACATTAGACACCCTCAAACCCACCATTTCACAGATGAGGATGTTGTCCTATCTAGTAATAACAGACATTCTTCATCTCCAGAAACCTGACTGAAAGCATGATTTCAAATTAATGCAGACGATGAGAGATTAACCAATTTTGAAGAGTTACCATTGACATGCAATATACACTGCTTCATGCTTATTAGAGCAATGTCAGAAACAGCTAGAACTCTATTTCCAAACAGTAGTTTGAAGACCACTGCAGGTACACTGGCAGCCACATATAAGGATGCAAAGTCTTCTAGGCACTCTTGCAGTCATCTCTTTGCCCAAGGCTGACTTGCTACAGTCAATCAGCTGGCTTGGCACAGAAGATTTGCATTAATCTTCACATCTCCAGCTACGGAAAACAGCAAATCAGCAGGGTCTACCAAACCAGACGTTCTTACCTTAGGACTGCTGCATGTGCAGCCCAGCCCCATCCTGAAGCAGAGCGGTAAAATCCCTGAAATTATAATTTCTGGCCTATTAATCGTTGCCAGAACATCCCTTCTGTTCAACTTACTGGTATAGGTTACATGTTTTTCATGTATATTAGGATATTGTTACATGGCTTACAGGATCGAAAATATTAGCTTATGAGACAATATGTTGACCTTAAAGCAGCCACACATCATGAGGAATGTGATCCTAAAACCACGTGACCTAAAGAAAACTCAGCTCGCTCATGTGACCCGATGCAGCCTTGCCCTAAGAAATTTGTCCTCCTCCTTTTTGTACTGTCAAATGCAGGGAAGGAAACAATTTCAGACTGAACGAGTAAGTAAACATTGCTTTCCAAGTGCAATTGCTTCCTAGGGAAGTATTTTCAGATCTGTAACAGGACTGATTTCTTCAGACAGGCCAACAACAAGTTCTGCCATAAATACTAGTAGACACAGTGCTAGAAGAAAAACAGGCCTGGGGTATTCTTCCATTGATTTTTCCTTTCCTGGAGAAACCTGTACCAGTTCTGAGTATAGGAATGCCATGAAAGGACTGTTTTGGAGGTAAGGAACACAATGTTGAATTAAATCTCCTGCAAGCATGATCTAGTATAATTAAAGAAGCAAACACCCTCCCACCAGTCATTTAAAACAAGTCCCTGGCCGTTCTGAAGTGAAAACTCTAGGCAACTTTTCAGTCTCTAGCAGAAAAGAAAAATTGTGAACATTTTCAAGTACTCTTAATATTGAGATCTTATATCCATGGTGGATACTGCTCATCAGAAAATTGAAACAGTTCTGTGCTTCACTGGACTGTAGAAGCAAACATACAAAACCATGCAAAATTCTTCAAGTCACGAGGGCTGAGAGCAAGTTTACAGTGAAAATACTCAGGATCTGATTTTCCTGAGAGATCTAGAATAAAAGAACCTCTCTGGAACATCCTCTGGGAATTTCTCATCTTTAATGGAGGGTTCTGACATTACTTATATGGCTTCTCATTTGCAAGAAGGTCTTAATCTCAGAAGTCTTCCAAAGGTGCAATATCAAAAAGGGAAAAAAAAAAAAAAAAAGGAAGATCAGCAAGGTTTTGTTAGGCACTTAGCCAAGTTTCATGGATTCATGCTGCTGCTGACGCTTCCACTGGAGGATGCAGATGCTCTTTGGAGATGCCACTTTAGAAAAGATAACTGCAGAACAGGAACTTCATAGTTCTTCTATATGGGTATGAGAAAACTTGCTTAGAATTTATACTTCTAAAGTGTCCAAGTTCCAAAAGATTTCCTCACCTCAACTAATTTCTCTTTGAATGGGCAAGCTGCAACTGAATGGAGAAAGCCAGCTCTTCTCAGACCTAACAAAGCTACAGAATGGACAACAAATGTCCAGCTCTCCTCCACACCCTACACAACTGACAGGCTACACTAAAGTTCAGACAGCTTTTTAAAATTTATTCTGATCTTTTCTATGGGACATCAGCATCTAGAAAAGGCAGGGCAATGAGGAAACTGCTGATGCTTTTGAAGCTTTCCTAATGCAAAATAGTGACTATATATTTCCTTTCTATATCCAATAGTGAAAAATTTCAGGTGATACAGAAAATACTTGAGGTTTATACACTTTTATCAATGGATGCTTCTTGATTTTATATTAAATTCCTAAATTCTGAATGATGAATCTAGGATCTGCAGTATAAAGACATATCTGATTGCTTTTAGAGAAAAGTTAATTCTACAGTTTTCAAATAAAGAAAATTAATTTTGTGCTCTCCTGCAGGCTGTCTAGATGTGTTACATAATCTGTCTACTCCACTATCATCTCTCTTAACCAGAGGACCTTTCTTCCCCCATATTGTGGACTAATCACCCAGAAGGAAAAAATAGTCATTATTTTATTTTGGCACCACTGTCTAATGTATGGCCATTAACTTTACGTACAGCACATTATGCAAATAGTGACCAGCAGACAGAAACAATAATAAAAGGAATTTTTGTGGTGTTTACTCACCAGAAATGCTGTGTGTAACATTTATTTTCATAACACCCATGCTAAGTGAGGTGATATGCTACTGTAATTTTGCATGCAAGAATCAAGGCTCAGAAAGATAGGCATACATTAAAAACACAACTTCAGTGCATCTCAGCTGGAGGCACAAGAACAATACTTCTGAAAATTAAACTCCAGGTCCTCAGAAAAAGTACCCCAGAAAGGAGACATACAATTAAAACTAATAAATAAGTAGCAGAGGCAAAAGTAAAACCTTCATTAAAAGAGAAATATTTCTCTTCCTACAGTCCTCTGTGCCGTTCATTACACCTCTCCAGATTCCTCAACAAGGAAGGCAGAGATTCTACAGGTAATCGTAACAGCATCTAATGAAATGGGCAGAGGTTATATGGTAAAAAATAGCAGATACACAAATACTTATTTGTCATCTTATTAATCTTGTGCAGTGCTTAGCACAGCAAAGTCCTGACTCTCAAAACCAAAGACTTCTGGTATAACGAGTGAGCTAACCTCGGTTCCTACTCAGCCGACTCATCTGATGTCACCTCCTCATTTTCTAAAGCAGTTCCAACTCTTTTCCCTTCCTCTATCACCTCTTTAAAGGAGAAGAAAAGCTTACCTAAAATGTACAAGATACAGACTTTTAAACCAACATTTGACCACTCAAGTCTCTACAGTCATAGAAAAAGAATAAAGTTTTACATTAAAAATGGTTACATACCAGGACTGAAGAGTACGATTGCTTTCAAATATGCATATTCATATCCATCTAGGCAGAGCTTCACCATACTGTTACAGAACTCTTGCAATTTGAAGATGTGCTCCATTACTAGTTTTCCTCTGTCTGTTGGCAGCTTATCTGAGATGACACACACAAAACATAAAAACCCCAAAGTCTACATGCATGCAGAAGTGTAATTGCATTGGATTTTCACAACATTCATCGTTTGAATTAGATTCATACAGTGGAAAATCTATGCCATCTACAAACTCCATATACTAGGTCTGAATAATCTTCACATCAATAATTCCTATCATTAAAACAATAATAATCAGAGGACTAGAGCTTGGAATGAAAAAGGAAAGAAAAGGCTGCTTACAAGTAAAGAATACATTGCTACTGCTGATCTGTGCTGAACATCTAAGAGTCAGGTGCTGGACTCATTCATTGATAGAGTAGGTTCGTGTACATTTTGCACGGGTTACTTTAGCCAGTCAATGATCACGTCACTGCTGACGAAGAGGTACACTATACATCTTTCCTGACTTGCATCTAGGGGCATGTAGTTGATGCAGACCTGTTCCCCTCGGGTAACTGGAAGGCATTGGATATAGATTTCTGATTTCTGCATTCAAACTGAATTCCCAAATTAAATGGAGAAAAAGAAGATATTTGTAGTAATGATAAAACCATGATTAATTATTACCAATTTGGTGAACGTGCTTATAAATTATGTAGACTGACATAAGTCCCCACATTCCTTCTAAAGACATTCACAGTACACTTGTGTTCTTAAAGTTGATGCTACCTGAAATACTCCTATTTTGATTTGATATATCCTAACAGAGCAGCAAAACACTATTAGACATCATATTTGATTAAAAAAAAATAGTAAATGATAACTTGTATTACAAAGATGGGTATATATCTTTTTTTTTTTTTTTAATTTGAGGGAAAAGCAGCATTAGCATAGCTGATTTCTGAAAAAAAAAAAAAGATAAAAAAATCCATCTTGTGAATTATTTTCTATTACTATTTTGTTTCAATACTACTTGTTAAACTCCGCAAATAGTAGATTTTCATTAACAATTGATGAGTAAGTGACAAACTTCTGCCCAGTTCAAAACTTAAAAACCATGAAATAATTCCCCAAATCTGTGAATGTGCTCAGTGTGCACCTTACCTTGCTGTAAGCTGCCCTGAAGGTGATTAACAAATGCAGTTAATATAGTTGCCACATTCATAACTTGTGAACATTGTGCAAGACCAAGCGTAAAGAGTTCGTTCCAGCAGGCTTTTACTAAGGATATGCTGTTATCCTGTCTATTAAATGAAAAACACAGTAATTTCACTTAATGATGTCAGCCACTTGTTTTTACACAGTTTTTCAATTTGAAGAACACTTCAGAAAACATTCATCTAATTCAACCACTGCAGCCAGTACCAGAATGAAGTCCTGCATCAAAACTATTTTTACTTGCATACTAGGATTAAAGCGTGGCATTTGTAAAGAAATTACTTTTCATGTCTGAGAAGGCAACAGATCTCTACTACAAAGATAAGCTGGAGTTACAGTAAATGACAACTGTCTAGGAGAATTCCATTGTTTCCATCATGGTACTTTTCTTAGGATTTACAGTAATTTTTAGTTAGCATTTAGGTAACTCAAAGGTCTGATTTTATATTTTTTCAAACTTGAAATCTCGCAGGTTGCTGTAATTTCTAAGTTAAAAATACATGTGAATGGAACATGTTTCTGATCAAGTCTCTGAGCTTCCCAACTGATATTTTCTGCATCCCTTTCATGTTTGGAATCAGGTTTGAAATGCACACTTTGAAGTATAAACAGAAATGATGTTTGTTGTAAGAATCAGTCATCAAATTAAGGTTCACATGTAGTCAGTATTTTCTTTGTCAAATGTCGAAGCTTAAAATTAGGTCTTTTAACCCATATTCAGGCAGTTCTATATTAGTAACCTAACCTTCAGCAGTGCCAAGCATCTCTTGTCTTGCAGAGCTTAACAAGAGCTCAGTACACGAGAAAGGAAATCCTACCAGTGAGGAGTCAAATTCAGGTATCATGTTTCACAGTTTTAGGCAGTAAACATAAATAATGGAAAGTTAAAAGAAGCACAAGATCTATTAAAGAAGCATATTAAAGCTAGGATTTCGATTACAAAAATACAATGGAATGGAATTTTCAAGAACGTTAATGTATTTTCAAGAGAATTTCTGATGATTTACTGCAATACTATTAATATGCCCAATGGCAGAGAAATGTAGCCTTGTTCTGTGCAGGACACAGACAGCTTTATCTATGGCAATATTTTTTAATATGATCCAATTTTTCTTACGGCAGATACAATACTTTACATACAGCTTCTACAAACATTTGTCACACTCCATTTCCTGTCAAAAAGACTGAACTGAAGGACAGTGAAAATAGTGCGTACTGGCTACTCAGCTGGTACATGGCTCATGTGTGTACCTAACAGCATGACCTAGAACAATGTTATGGATGATCAAACAGAGCAGAACTCGCTGATTAAACTTCAGAAAACTAAGTGGCTGTAACCAGCTTGACTAACACTTCAGGAGGAATTTCCTACTGAGTTTCTTGTGCAGGAAAATGAACAAGCAGTATCTTGATACTATTAACTAAATCATATGTCAAAGCCAACTACCTTGCTGAGACTATAGAAAACAGTGCTTGAGGGGGGAACCACTTGGATACAAGTATCTATCTTCCTTACAACACAGTTATGATGGTTTTGCTTTGGCTCATCAACTCCTCTTAACTACTAATACCAGCAATTTCCCTTCATTTTCAAATTGAAATATGAGTCACTCTTCTAAAAGTTAAAACTATACGGTGCATAATGTGCTCAACTTTAAAAATCATTATTAATTTCAAATAAACCTCCACCTGAAAAGCAATGTCAGGATTTTAAGCCCTTCAAAAGGAAAACAGTTAAATGGTGTTTAAAATACTACTGCCCACGATCTTGACTGGGACTGTAAACACTAGCACAGGTGAATATTAAGACAATCTATTCCTCCACTTTCTTATTCAAACGGACAAATACATTGGGAAGTAACCTATTAAAAAAAATGCACATTTTCTATACACATTTGTTGTTAAATCCTTTTGTACAGACAGGTCGTTTGTACATTTTATTTTAAAAAACCCACAATTTCTATTCACTGTTATACCACTACTCCGCAATGTCTGTGTTACAAAAAAACCTTTTAAAATTTACAGTGATGTAGCTCAGCATGTCAATTTGCTAAGCATTTTGAAATTCTGCAGCAACAATTTATACTAAAATACACTAAAATACCATATTTACCCACTTTGCCTCCCTTGCTTTGGTTTAGTTTTACAGAACTTTTCTTCAGGCTTCAATTCCACACAATACAGTATCTTAAACAATGTAGAATAATTTGGCTTAAACATCTGAGTCAGGATTCCTGCATAAGGGGACAATCCCTCACTGTAACAGGAATTCTCTTTGCTCCCACAGCAATACACTATTTTGATACTGAATCAAAGACAAACACAGTAGATCAGGATAGACATGAGTTTGTACTCCACTTGTATCCTAGCTGTTGGACTTGTATCACATTGTAACATAACTGATTTATTTGATGTGTGTTCACAACTCTGAAGATTTCTGAAGGTAACCTAAATCAATTTGCCTTGTGCTGTTCTGACATCTTTTCTCACGATGATCAGCAATGTACTACTACATTTAGCTTAAGCGATACTCTGAATTCTGCTGAAAAAAGATAAAGTTACACAAACTGTGATGGGAATAATAACAATTCCTTTTTGGTTAGAGCAACACATTTGTTTTTGGAAGACTCTCTGCAACTAAAAAACTTAATCCTGAATGCTCGCTGCACATAACTAAGCATGTTGTTCATATGGTTTATTAAATGCAAAATTATTACCATCTCACCTACAAAGACAGCAGTATTGGGAGTTCCAGAAAGGAGCTTCTCTTTGGTAACTGATTAGCATCTTAAGTTTGGGAGGGTGCTATTCAAAAATGATAGGAAGCCCTATTTACTGAAAATTTAGTAAAGAAGGGCAGTGAGCAGGCATTTGATCATTATGAATCTGCTCCTTTTTTCTTCAAAACTCAACCAAGTACTTGAATTGAACTGAAACTGGGAGTAATCCTGATTTAGTGAATTTACCTTCACGTTGAAGATCTACTGAACAGCTTAAGTAAATGGATTTATATTTCAAAATGTCCATGAAGATGACAGTACAAATAACAAATTTAAAAGTGTACATTCACAGCATGAGCAAATAGAGTGATTGAACACCTACCCTAAAGCTTGGAAAGACGGAATGGAACGTGCCCAGTGCATGGACAAGAAGAGCAACCTGGAGGCAGACTCGCAGATATAGTGAACGTTAAGATATTCAGGCATAGGAGAAGGCATGGTGAGCTGGCACAAAACAACAAAAAAGCCCAAGTCAGTTATTCTGCTTTCTCCATACAAAACATATAAGAAAAGTCACTTTCAGAGTTTAAGGGAAAAAAGTGAAATTATTTTTTTAAATACACATGCAATAATCCTGAAATAACATTGAATGCTCTTTTTCCTTACTAGCCACACTGTGATACCCTAAAGTGACTAAAAAGTGACCAAAACAGTAAAAATTTTGAATCTTAACTTAGATAAAGATTCACATCTGGGACACATGGAGATGAAGAATCCCAAAAATAAAATTCAACTTTTGAGATACTCTGTAAAGAAAAGAAGCTTTAGAAGAACCACTGCAATTAGAATGGATTTGCTTACACATATGTATAGAAATTATGTAGAAAATATAAAGAAAGCGGCATCGACACTTTCACTTGCCTATGCGAAGAAAGGGGAAATTGACCCAAAATTCCTAATGATACTGTCTTATAGTTTTATCCTCAGAAATCAATAGTTTGAAACAGAATTTAAAGCAAAACTGACATTTGCATTAGAAATACTTTTGAGTGAACAAAATGTGCTGTTAAGAGAGGCCAAGTTTAATGCAAACTGAAGCTTCCAGATGAGCAAGCTTCTTGATTTGTCCTAGAGCAACATGACGATGAAAAAGAAGAGCAATTTCAGCTTGTTCATGTAAACCCCTTTGCATGATAACCTTGTATTTTTAAGGTAAGAAGTAGTAAAAATAAACACTGCTACTAAACCCGAGGATGGCTGCTGATTTTCCCAACCAAATAGCCAACCAGAGAACAAAAGCAATGCATTCATCAGAAACGGATGTCAATATCTGAATACTTACTCTTCTGAGAAATTCGAAACAAGACTTAATCAGATTGTTAATTAATTTGCATTACTAACTTAAAATGGTTGTAAATAGCCAGCAATAAAAAAGGATTAGGTACCCTGAATGCTACATGTGCATCACTGAGTAGTGGCCCCTCTATTTCAACGATATTCATGCTTGTTTCTCCGCCAATCAGCTGCACGCTGGCCTCAACACTTTCAGAGTTCTGGCACGCTGCACTCTCTCCTGGATTTAATGCTTTTGCAAGAGTATCAAATGCCCTGTAGGAACGAGAAAAAATATAAGAAAACCAGAAATTTTCATCCTAGAGGCCATTTCAATCTAGGAAGAATCTGCACATGCCTGAAACCTGTATTCAGGAGCCTGCTTCAAATAAACAAACTTGGAAAATAGAAGTCAGTAACAATTTTTCTGTCACTCTGCCAAACAAAATTCCTGAAAACTCCAAGTTGCACTGTCTCTGAAGCAATAACATTAGCAGCAGATCCTGTTCACACTACTTGCCAACAAATTCACAGTTTTGACATACTGACTGTGCTGCTGAATCACAGTTTGTCTTCTAAGATCTCTTTAGTGATGTTTACTTAGAGTGCTGGCATAAGCATTTTGAGCACGAATACCAGACTGCTGTTAAAACAACTTATTGCATGTGTAAATTTTGGAGATTTTTGCTGCTAAGAAGCACAAGAAGAAGGAATAAGCTTCTGTAAGCAAGAAGTTATGGTTAGGTTATTCAACTTAATTTGAGAAGACAACTTCTAAATATGTGAGAGAAAGCACTCACACTCTTTCAGAACCATCCTCAAAATGAGCAATGGCTGCAATATAAAACACTAAGGAAAAGAGAATCCAGACTAGAGCTTGCCATGAAGTTACACAATGCTCACAAAGTAAGAAAAAAGGTACTATCCACATTGAAATACATCGTATCGATACTCTCTGTCAGAAACACCTTTGGTTCTCTTTTCCTTGAGCTCAGTCACTAACAAATATATAAGAGGACTTCTGATCAGCTGTAGAATCAGAACATAGATAATGAAGCCATGAGAGGACAAAGCGCATAACACTGTAATATAAAAGCAGAAAAATACTTGCAACAAAGTTATATGCTAAATTTTTGTCAGCAAAAGTGAAAGCTTAACTACTGCACCTGCAAGCAACAGAAGATAACAGAATGCATGAAAAACAATGATGGACAAATCCTGCTCCTTGAAACCCCTTAAACTCATTTTCGTCAGTAAACATCAGTGTCTGTAAGACCAAGCTGGCACAAGGCCTAGCAAGGAAATCAAAGATTTGATAAAAAAAAAAATTACTTTCTGCTTGGATAAAAATTGCTTCCCTTTCACAGGAGTATTTGAACTGGAGCTCCCCACTGGAAATCTGTTAGGGAACCTGCTAGACAGGAGCGTGTGTTAAGCTACCCTTTCCAACTCTCTGGCTGAGAGAACTTGAAGGCTTTTCACAGACATAGTTAAAACTGAACAGAAACAATGAAGTTGGCAAAAGCAAGCATCTGAAAGTACCAGGAAACAAAGAAACAAAAGATTATTGTGCAACCTTATTATTACCTGCACCTTTCTGAATAGCCACATAATTGAATGATGTTTAGCAGCACAATGTAACAGTGTTCCTTCCACTGTATATTATTTACCTAAGAGAACACAGCAAAGGCCCAAAGTAGCACCTATATTACAGGTTACATCAACTTTCTTAGCACATACAAAGAAAGGAGCAGAACAAATGCATTCTGCTTGACATTATACTGAGTAGTAGAGTGGAATAAATGGGGAAATGAAGTATTTTGAGTCAGTACAAACCACTTCATTATATATCCATCTTCTTTTCCCTTGATCGGTTTACTCTACACATGCATATTCAAAACAGCATGTATAATATAGATGCAGTGTAAAGAAATATTGCTGGGACAGGTGTCAGTAGCCTGCATGGAATGACAATCAAGGAAGAACGTGATTCTGATCGAAGGAATAACTGAGGAAGTACTACACAAGATACGTCTCACGTAAGCTGAGTTAAAACCAGTGCAAGACAGAACATTTTAAAATACATAATGAATGTATTTGTATTGGCAGTGAGCATTATTTGAGTTTTCCTGTCTCAAAAGTAAATGCTTTTAAAACATTAAAGGCAATTAACAGTCAGAGGCATTAAACTACTTACACAGATGAGATCTTTATGAAACAGTTTCCCATAGTACTAAGAACGTTGTACAAAATCTAACACACTTTATTCTTTCAGTTGTCCTTACTATCAGCTGAAAGATTTATGTTGAAATTCACAGAATCGTAGAGTCTCCCCAGGTTGGAAGGGACCCACAAGGATCGTATGAGTCCAACTCCTGGCTCCACACACAACCATCCAAAATTAAACCTTATGCCTGAGAGTGTTGTCCAAATGCTCCTTGAACTCCAGCAGCTTGAGTCCATGACCAGTGCCCTGGGGAGCCCGATCCATGCCTGACCACCCTCTGGTGAAGAACCTATGTCTAGTACCCTATCCGAACAAACAACTAGAAGTATTTTTTTTCCCCTCTAACTGAACTGCCTTATGATTTCCTTTGAAAGAATCTTACAAGACTGATCCTTAATGTGAGCTCACGCTGTTACTGCTATTATTTTAAATGCAGATAAATTATCTACACTGTGATGATTTAATTAATGTTCTGAACTGACAGAGACATTCTTGAAAAGAATAAAATTTCAAGTGGAACATGCCTTACCTTGTAACGTCACTACTTGCTTGTTCTTCTTGCTGGAGTTCAGATAACGATCCATCTCCGTTACTTAAACTCTCAATCATAGACAGCTCTGTGCTGCTCTGTGACATGTCTTTGGATTTACTGAGGTTTGCCAATGATGTCACCACGTTTGCCAGTGTACTTAAGTCTCCCTGACAGGCTTCAACCTAGAGGAAAATTACAGCTTTTAATTCTTTCTTATTGGCAGTAGATAGCTTGCAATTGCAGAATCTAACTTGTACCCTAATGAAGAACTGAGGTTGAGAATAGACCTGCTAGAAAATTATTGCTTTCAGTAAATGGGAAATCATTATGCAGCAATTAGACACAGCACTGCTTCAAAAATATGAAATATTTAGACATTTGTTTTTACAAGTAACAGCTATCTATTTCTTTCAGAAAGAATGCTACAGATGGCAAGCAAGTACAGACAGAAATTTTACTCCACTCACTAGCCCATAGTTGGGACTACAAAACTGCACTAGATTGCATTTTTAGCATCTTCCTTCCTTCCTTCCTCACGTAAACAACTCAGCAGTAATAGGGTAGGAGAATGTTTGGAAAGAAGGCACATATAAAAAGTCATCTTTCAGCAAGCAGTAAAATAATTCTGCTGCAGTCTTTTTGTTATAACTTTATTTAGGTGCAGCGGAACAAGGTGATTCAGTGAAGACCAGTAATTCAAGCAGGCAATAAGCCTGCTCTAGAAAAAAATACGAACATGGAAAGTGCATGTTTACAGGCAAGTATGCTGCTGCTACCACCAGCATGCTCCATGTCATTTAGTTTGCTTAGGCATACACAGATAGAGCCAGACAAGTGAAATGGAAGAAAAAACTTTTGATGGGGGCACTTCACAGACAGAATGAGGCAAAAAGCACAAAAACAGTATGAGGTGATGTAATATCAGCTAGAAAAATTATATCTTTCTACTGTGCATATGTAGGGACATTATCACATCACTTCAATGGATCTGTACCCGTAACACAATGGAAACCAAGGAAAGCCCATTCAGAAATACATCAGAAATGAGACTGCTACTGAGACAGCTCTTACTAGCTTTGAAATAAAAACAATACAGTGGGAAAAAAACTATCAGTATTTACGAAACACACTGTGATAATTACAATGGAGGGCTAACAGCAATCTTTTGAAGAGAAGGCATCTGCAACACTGGGCAATGTTTTAAAAATGAGTTTATCAAAACAAAAGTATGACAAAACAGAACAACCTTCCATCCCTACATACACAATTATAGCAAGCAAATCAGAAGTATATAAATCAGCACTTAATCCATCAGTCGTATCATCATATACCTTATCTGGAGTCATCAGCACAGTAGGCTCACTTTTTATTCCAGACTGGATGTTAACAAACATTCCTGATTCCAGCAGACCTGTAGATCTGACACAAAACAGCACACATTTCAGTTCCGGGGTGGTTTCAAGAAAGAGAGATAGGTGATCTAGAGTAGAATTTACACACCTTGCCGTTTCATTATCTGTTACAAAAGTTGGAGTAGCAGCTAATGGACTGCGAAGATCTTTCCGAATGTAGATCTTTTCTGTAGAAGCTGCACAATTTGAAGATTTTTCTCTTGACACGTCAATAGGTTTCCTCTCACACTGCACAGCTAATAAAACAGTATGCAACTGTTAAGTCACATCACGGACTGCAGTCTAATAAACAATCCTCTTTTTTTCCCCCATCTCTACTTAATCTTCAATTTTAGCAACAATTCTGAGTACTTGTAGATTGTCACTTAGAAAAAACAACCCAACCAACCAACTTACAAGTTGGGTAAAAACAACATACAAACTTGATTTGCTCCTAATGAAATGATGAAGTAGCCGAAGTCTGAGATCAAACATATAGAAACTGAATATTTTTTCAATTTTAATGATGACATAAATCCCCTTATACTTTAATTTGGGTCTACAGGGGGAGGCTCACTGCTGCTCCCCCTCTCAGTAGGTCTCAGTATCACATACCGTGGGTCTGGATTGAACCCCCGTGACTTCATGCGCTTATAGAAGCCTCCCAAGTTCGGAGCTTAGACAAAAGAAGGAGAAAAGGACACTGACAAAGTTCAATTCAGGCCATTCACGATCTGGGTAAGACCGTGACCCGAACTCACTCACTCAATAGAACAAGCAGATTTTTAATTTGAAGAGCTCAGTGAAGTGAGGTGGAATGAATCTGGGCTTTAGTGTGCAGATACATCACTTTCCTGGATGAATTACAGAACATTAAAATGAAACTTTAAGTATTACACTCCGTGGTAAGTTCTCTAGCTCTTAGCAATAAAACCATACAAGAGCTTGTAAAAACAAACTGTAAACTGTTTAAAAGAAAAAATTAACTTCTGGAAAAATAATAAGCATTAATAAGATTGTTACTGTGAAATTTATTTAATAAAAGGTGTTTATGAAGTAAAAAAAATATTTTGAAAAAAGCCATAATTTGTTCTTCCACTACCTTAAAATATTACAAGTCATTTTATAGAATGGAATAAGAATCTGGAAAGGTTACAAACCAGGCCTGTACATAATTTAAAATACATATCAAGTTATCAGTCTGATAAAGCACTAGTTACTGACTAGCAGAGTCTCTTCAACTTTGTATCACACATAGAAACAGTTTAAGCTTATAAAGAGAATCCTGAAGGTTGACTACTCTAAAACAAAGGCAAAAAGAAAAAAACTGTATTCAATTCAGTTACATTTTTTTGGAAAATGTGTAACCAAAGAAAAAAAGTTAAACCTTTCAAGTTAGTAGTAGACTGTGATACTATGTCAATTTTGATGGTGATAAGCATCATGAAAACAACCATCATAATACCATAAAGTATTGACAATGCCATGAAACCTACCCTGTAATGCATGAATGGTGCTTTGAAAGGGTTGGCAGTGGAAGTACAAGCCTCGTTCTCCCTTTGCTAACCCTGTGCTCCCCAGATGCATCCCTTTTTGCTGAGAAAGGGCCAAGAGACAAATAACCCCACTGAGGAAGCTACAGCACCAGGAGGCACTGTGTTTTCTCTCCTGCTCCACCAAGGAATGAGAGTCCGTGTCCTAGAACAATTTTCTCCTCCACCCAGACTTCCCCCACAGCTCAGAAGTTCTTTCTGGCCTTCTGATCCCCAGCTCCAGCCATTCTGTTCTGCTTGAAAAGTCTACCTTGAACTCAGCTGAACTCAGGGGTAACAGGAAGATCCACTTTCACCCCTTCAGCTTTTCCTCTATTTCTGAACTAATGTCATCTGTGCTAGAGAAGCATTACTGGCTTCTGCTGGCAAAAGAGGGATTGTAAGGAGGACAATGTCCACAGAAGTTACAAAGGGTGAGCAGAGCAGGGCTGGATGGCACAGAACAGAGCACACAACTGCTGCTGTGAGTATAGCAACAGCAGGGCAGCATTTGCAACAAAGAATTCTTGTACTGCTTGGATTTTGATGTGTTTCGTATTCTGTTACTACTGTGGTGTTAGGTATGGCTACATCCAGTAAGCGGAATTCTAAAAAGGAACGTGGTAGGAATTGGTAAGAATTTAACTCCGTATCACTATGGATCTCTGCCTTGAGAATAACCTCTCTGCAGAGCTTTGCCAGCAGTCTAAGCTGTCGAAGTAACAAGAAGGTAGAGGGATTCAGAAAGTTCAGTAGCTTAAAATACACGCAGAAAAACTGAACTGTAATATATGAAAACCAAACATGGAGATGTGCTTGACACTTGCAACTTAGGAACAATTCATTCTCTTTTACCACACGCAATGGGCTTATTAAGTTTGTCCAGGAAAACATACGCTTGAAAACAGTTCAGACATTGATCACACCAAATTTGCACATCTTTGAAGGAAAAAAATAACTACTTAAAACTATAAAATGAAGATAACCAATCTATCGTAATATAACAAAATGTATATTCTGTAGCCCAAATGTTAACCCAGCTGAAGTGATTTGCACTTATTCAGACTTACAATCTTGTTTCATTCCAAAGGCGATGCACCTCTGCAGCCGACAGTACTGGCACCGATTCCGGTGGTGTTTGTTAATGACACAGTCCTTAGTTCCTCGGCAGGAATACACCAAGTTCTTGCGTATGCTCCTTTTAAAGAACCCTTTGCAGCCCTCGCAAGTTACTGCTCCATAGTGACGTCCTAGATCCAGAAAAACGTAAATCATGACGTTAATTTTACACTGTAATACCTCTTCTTCTTCAGAGTTCTTCTTTTCTCAAAACACTCTTATTTTCCTCATAGGTTACAGACCTTAAAATACAACACGTGGCTATAGAACAACAGAAATGTAAGTGAAACATATTTCTAGGTTAAAGCACTTCATCATGATATATTTTTCAAGCAGACAGATAACCAAGTTACTAACTGATTTCTTGCCGAATCTCAACAGCAGCGTTAAAAAAGCTAAGACAACAAGTTAGGAAGAACACAGAACGAACTCTTAATTGATACATTCTTAAGCGATTTTTTTCCATGTCCCTAGAGTCAAGTCCTGCTCTTGCTCCTTACAAATTCAGCTGTATAAATTTTATGCATTATATCCAATGGAAACACAGGAACTGAAAAACATTGCATTTGTCAGCAGTAAGTAATCACTTCAAAGCTCTGCTCTCGCCTATCATTTTCCTATCAAGGTAATGCTATGTCATTAGTTCCTTTAGTAAAACTTAAATGAGAAGAAGTAAACTAAAATAGCTAAATCAAATTAAAAAAAAAAATCCGCTCTTCTGTGAATTTTCTAACTTACAATGCTAACATATAAAATTGCTAGGATGTAGTACAGAAAAAAATCAAGCTTCATTATTTTTCTGATGTAAATTGTTTTGATTCCTCTATAGCACAAATTACAAATATTGCTAAAAAGTAAGAGTTTTGATTCAGGCATGCTTAACACTTCCAACAGTTACAATTCTATGATCCTGAAAAAAATCTAAACACAAGATCACTGCCAAACTCAAAACACATACTGCAGAGGCACCAAGGCTGTTCTTCTGAACTAAGTGGGGCACGCTACAGAAATAAATTTCAAATGTGAACTAATTTAAGGAAAAACATATTTTTAGATTCTTTCCTCATTCTTCTCCAACTTTTTTCTAGATACATCAATCCTGTCTGCCTGAAATTTCTAGAAATTCTAGTTTCTAGGTTTTCTAGATTCCCTTATTACCATAGTGCTAACAGTGAAATTTACAAAGCAGCATATACATTAAATATCACAAAGTGTAATAGCAGCTACACTTGTGAATAAGTATTTACATATATTCATATTCATACTATCTGTCCTGCAAAGCACCTGGGCTGCTTCTTCACCTGCTCTTTGGTGCAGCGTCTCGCACTCCAGTTTGGAGGTGTCTGCAGAGCAGTTTGCACAACACTTCTTGCCACACAGGAGGCACCCCAGCCACCTACAGCTGCTCAGGGAAGCATGGCACTTCCCAAATTCACTACCAGGGCTCAGCACCCATGGGCCAGGCCAGAAGGAACAGCTCCTGGGATCACCAGCCTCTCAGGGTGTACTCCAGCCCTCCACCGGGGACCCGCAGGAGTCCTCCCAGTTGGAGCACACCAGCCAGATCTTCTGTTTATCTTATCATCTCATGTTCGGCAGAAATTTCGAGATGGATGAAATCTGACATACATTTAGAGGAACTATAATATTTAGGCTAAATTTGGCTTCAGTAGAAAGCTTTTAGTTGATTTTATTTTCTAGGCAGCTTGCTCTACATTCTACTGCTTTTCATGATGAAATCCTAATGTTAATCTACTTCCCTCCCCTGCCCTGCATTTTAATGCACTCTATTCCCATTGCTTCCCAAAAGGAGTATTTAATTGCAGCTGTCACATTCTGATATTGCTGGAGGTCCATCACACAGATTTCAAGCAGATAAATCTTAAGAATTTTCTGAGGGAGTGATCATTTCCCTAGTTAGTCTCATTTTAGCTAAATAAGAGCCAAGTTAAACATCTCATTTCTCTTCCACCACATTACCTTCTGTACCAAACAAAGTGAAAAGAAAAAGGAGCTTTCAGCTAAGCTATGTTGAGGGAAAGCCTTTGCAGTGTTCTCTCTCCCCCTTTTAAGAAAGACAAGACACCCCCTCAGTAACTGCGACTCCAACAGATCTGAAACACCTGGCGGCAGGCCCACATGCAAAGGGAATGTGGCAGACAGGTGGAAAAGCATCAATTCTCCAGTGCACAACTCCCACTATGCTTCCTTCCCATCTCTTATTATCATTACGCAAAACTGAGTGCATGAAACAGTTTTCTTACCTTAGCACTCTACTTTGGCAATATATGAATACACGGTTCTCATGTCTATTTTTAATTGGAACTGTAACACATTTTTACATTTAATGGTTCTTCAAACACGTAGCTGTCCCACATACATCTCACAACAGCACTTTCTTCATATACCTGTATCTTCCTCACCTACCGGTTTCATATTTTAAATAATGAACAGGTTTCTCACCTACTGCAAAGGGATCTGACAACACTAATGGAGTTTGCTGCATGACCTCCTCTTAAGGAACAAAAAACTCTTCACAGCAAGTCACCTAGGTCATACTATCAGCCGCTTTTTATAATACAAATAAAATGCATTAGCCTACAGAAAAAAAGAGGCAAAAATGATCTAGTAGAAAACATTAAATTTCTAACGTAAAACAGCAACATATCCTATCCAGAGTAATATTTAATTTGAAAAAAGTAGCCTATAGTTTCTGTTTGTGTATATACTTACATGTATGTTTACAAACTGTTACACAGCTTAAGAAGAATTTTAAACTGCTTATATAAAATGGCACTACTTTTAAAAAAAAAAGTTGAATACCTGATGCCTTGTCTCCACATACAACACACAGATCAAACCCTTTATTTAGGGCCTGTTCATTGGGAGAGTTGTCTGTTAAAATCTGAAAGAAAGTAGAAAATAATTTCGTTTTTCTTTTTCTTACCATCAAGAAATATTAGAATAAATCACATTTGTGACTTCTTCTAACAAAAGAGACTGAATCAACAAAGTATGAGGTTTTCTTGACTACGTTTTACTGTCTTCACAGACACAAAGGAGCTGAGCTACCTGCCAGTCCACTGTGCTCCTATTCAGGACGGAACAAAAGTTTTACTTGTCATACTTCCAAAAAGATTTCAAGATTTCATTTTATCTAAATATTACCTCTGCAGAATGGACTGACATTTTGAAAACCACTTCTCCTCTGCGTACTCATTTTGTTGAATACATACCTTTTGCCGAATTTTGTATTTACATTCCAATGACTTGATCATAGTAAGAAAAAGGCAAAAGCATTAAACAGAGCAGAAAAGGCCATGTAAAGGCTGTTATTTCTACATTCAGATTTGCTAATTTCCTTTTTATAATACACACAGATGGTGGACCAATAAAAAACATATTCTAAATAGTACCATTAATTATCAGGTGGTTGGTTGGTTTTCAGTAACAGTTTGACACTACACTGCATTCTTGTCTTACTCATTCTTCTCTGGCACATGCACAGCTTCATTAAGCACAGCAGAACCACAGCACTAGAAGGCAGGCACTACAGCCTTCTACTTGATCTACAAAAACTCAGTCCCACTGAGATAAACAAAGCACATTAAAAAATCAATTTATAAAAGGAACCCAAATGATCACATATGCAACAAGCAAACATCGTCTTGAGTGTAACGCAAAGTGGAAAAGAGCCAACTGTTCTCCTGATTAAAAAGTGGTATAATTTAGAAGTTCTATGAGTTTCTAACTTCAACAGTGTCTTCATGGGAAGTCTGACACTCATTCTCTCTTTGCGTATTCAGAACAGGAACTCTGAGAACAGGAAAGATAACTTACTGGAAGAGAAAGGACCTTATCTTCTACAGACAAAACAAATCACTTGTTTTCAAAGTTTAGAAAATAGTGTAGGCTTATATATGGGAATGTTTAGCAAGTCTATTTCTTTCCAGTTGGCCTTTGTTAACAACATTGTCTCAGAAATTCACCTGTTTTCTTTCAATATAACATCTTCTTAAGAAAAATAATCTTGACAAGTTAAAAAAAATGTTAGCCTTTCATTTTTTCCTAATTCCCATTGTGACTGTTATGCATGTTCATGACATTATATAAAATACATACATAAACAAATTTTAAGTCCTTCCATAGATGAAACTTGTACTGAAGCTGGAACTTCCACATAAGGAAGGACTACAAAATTTGGCCCAAGAGGAGATAAAAATCCCACTCATAGAATTCATCAATTGACTCTGAATATGTAGAATTAAACTTCATTATTAAGATGAAAAAAGCCACTGAAGGTGGAACAGACGATGGGAGAAAGAGCCTTGTGAAATGTATCAGTGTAAGGATAAGATGCACTAAAGGAGAGATTTTCTGCACAGTACAGTAACAGGCATTTCAAGTGAAGGCTACAGAAGAATGACAAAAAAGGCAAAACTGCAGATGAAGGATTGTTTAGGACAGAAAATATGAAAGAGCCCAAAGAATACGGAGTTGAAAAACAAACTAATGGTACTGTTTTTTATACTCACTAAAAGTCAGTGAAATACAATCCCTGCAACTACGTACTAGCTGACAACAGAACAATCTAACTGAAGTGGAGAATATTCTGCTGTTTCTCAAACTCTCCTGTGTTGCCCAAACTGTACAATCAGAACCAGAGCTTCTAATTTTTTGTCCAGACCTCCTCTATACCTCAAACTCTCTCTTTAAACCAGCACGACACACTTTGTATCTTTTAAGTTGTCTTTGAAAACAACTTTCTTTTAAAGATTACTTCAGATCATACCCCACTGGTTTATAATTTTGTTGAGGTTTACCTAAAATACAAAAGTATGATACCACCACACATGCTCAAATTTCTCTCAATTGGATTGATAAATGGTCTGTTATAAATAACAAAATTGTTATTAAATTCAGTGGCAGTTATCAAATAAAAAGGTCTTACTGCAATCTCCAGATCAGGCGGCCCCTCTAAATCAAGAAATGGAAGTGAAAGGATGTGCTCAGAAGGACCATTATTTACTTGTACAGTTTTAACACATTTACTTCAGTGCCTCTTTTTGGCCACTGTACAGATGTAAGACACTCGGCTAAAGAGACCGTAGCTATCCTCATGTTGCCTGGTCTGCCACACTGACGTATTTTAACAGCAGAATAAACGTACAATCAATGTGCAGTAACTATGCTTTAGCTGACATGCAGTAATATTCTACTTCATGCAGAAGCAGCTCACATCTCCCAGGTCTTCTGTGCCTGTTCTTCACACTCTAGGAATCAGTGCCATCACGTGCCTGTCAGTTGGGGATATGGGGCAGAAGACTTGGAAGATGAAGACTAAGGAAGCAGCACATACAATATGTGTGGCAACAAAGAGCACAGTGGAACAGTTTAGGGAGATACAGCCCTGACTAGTATCAATCTCACATCATTTTGGGTTTTGTGAATGCAGAATCTTTAGTACTACTTTCCCACTGCCAGTGAGTAAAGTCCTTCCCTAATAATAGCCTGAGAAACTGCCTCGGAGTACAATTCACACGGCAGTGAACAGTAGTTACAACAGTGTATGAAAAGGAAAACAAGTAGAAGGAAATGTTAAGTGATAAAGACAAGGGAGAAAAGATTATTTTTTCAATAAAATATGAAATAGAGGGAGAGTCAATGAAGCAGCAATAAAGGACTGTTGGTACAGCTGGAAATGACAACAAAAGTAACAGTATTCCTTCTAATCTCACAAGCCAGGGTATAAATTTTAAAAGCAGTAAGTTTACCAAAAAAAATTTGTCTTCCTCATAATTTCTAAGCATCCATGCTGAGTCCTAATGCAAGGAAAAGTATAGCATTTTAAAAAATAAAAATTAAAACCTCAAAAAAGGAGAACCCACACAAACATATTTGGAAATAAAACATCTCTTCTTATTCCATTTGAATCAAAATTATGAAATAAAGTGGATTATCTACCTGGACGTGTTGTGCAGATATATCAGGGGATGCAAAAAACAGTTGGTTGACACCTGCAGCATCTGGAGTTGCTAGGATAACTTTTCCTGGAGAGGAATCTTGTCTGGCAAGGATCACCTTGCTTGGGGTAGAGCCATCATGATTTGTTAGGATGAACTGCTTGCCTGCTGAGCTCTGATCAAGTGCTGTAACAATCTGAATCTTCTGGCCCGTCTGCTGATCTGTGACAATCTAATAATACATTTATCTCAAATTGTTATGGTAATTTAAGATCACCTTTGGGGCCCAGCCTGGGCACTTGAAAACTGGAATTTTGCCTTAAACATTTGTGAAGCAGGATCGTCCTCCCCTCTGTCACACAGGAGTTAAGTAAACTCAGGCAAAACCTTGGATTTACACTTTCTTTTAAACACACTCAAGTCACCCTTGTGTCTGAAGTCAAAACTTGAGTTAATGCTTGTTTTTACAAATGGCCCATGCTTTTACAACACTACCAAACCCCGACAGTCACAGCATCCAGAATTTGAGGTGTCTGTAATTTGGCCCTAGAACCTGTAAGGTTCTGAGAAATCTTAACTCTTGAACTCACTGCATACCATGCAAAGTGCTGAGCACCTCCCATATTTGGATGCTTAACAAGAAATATCCTTAAACATCTACTGTAGACTTCCAAGTGAAAAAAGAAAGCACCAAACAGCAAGAAAATCTTGTTGCACCTTTATAAACATTTTATGCTTCAGGGTTTTTAGACTGTTTTTTACTTATATGTTTCTAAATAAAATACATCAGTAAAACAGAATCTTTTTCCCTGCCACTGCTTCTTTTTTTAAATAAAAAAAATGATTCTCATGTTTCATTCCTTAATCAAGAACAGACCTACAGATTGTTTTTTGTTTCTTTTTTCCTATTTTCAAGCACAAATATAGCTGACTTTTATTAAAGAACCCTCTGCTAATCTCAATTTCTTGTCAAATTTGTCTTAAAGAGTATAATCCTTGGAGAAAATCATCAAGATTCTATCTTCCATTATAAAACTCACTTTTAGTCACTTCTTGCCTTAAAAGCCCAGACGAAGAACTGCCTGGTTTATTGTAGAGATTAAGGAGAATCCCTCTGCAATGACCACTTCCTGCAAACGATTTTTTAACTACAGATCAATCAAATTTGCCATTAACATCTTTAGGCAGCTAACTTTTTTTTTCTCTGCAAAGCTCAATTAAAACCTATTTAGGCTAGAAGTCCAGGTAAAATTATAAAATTCCGGAGGCTAAAAATACAAAACAGGAACTTCAGCTATCATGAGATTGGAGTTTAGGGTAGGATGGCTGGAGAAACAACCCACAGCAGTTACCAACACGATGATTACAGGGTTTTCCATTCAGTTTTCTAAGATATCTACATGTTCAGGGTCACAAGTGACTACGGCAGTCCTTTATTTCTCCTTTCAATTCCTTTATGATTCCTTTATGATTAGAAGGCAAAGTTCCTTGCCCTTTTAATTCCTTTCTTTCCTTAACTTTCTTCTTATGTTCCACTTTACTTCATTTTACCATCTTTATTTCTCATATGTAATTTTCTGGCTATTTTAAAAGCTATGCATTTGTAGATAAATACAGCAGAAGAACCATTGCTGCTCCCTGCAATTCACCTCTATTTAAGACTCCTAATTCTTCAGACGGCTTCCTGGAATTCTAGAGGGGTGTCCATGTAATTTTCACTGCATGATACAGTGGGTATATTGTGATGTTAATATCCATACAGAGCTATTCAATCTGCACAAAAGCTTTCTGCAGCTATCAGGGATTGACAACTGATACATATAACAGAAAGCAGTTTCAATAATTAAGAGCAGTTTGTCTGCAGCTGAATCCTGATAGTCAGATGCCTGAAAAAGCTCCACCTAAATCTCAATGGGATTTAGAAAATGGAGCAACTCCAAGCATAACAACTTTGTAACAACTTGAGTTCAGGTACTCCAAATGTTGAGATAAGAGAAAATAATCGGTGGGAAAAAGAAAGCCATTTATCTTCTCAAGGAAATCCATCTGGGCCCAAAGACAACACATTATGTTTCTTAATAATCTGAAACTCAATGTTGCCAAAGGGATCATGCTATAAAGCAGAAATATATTAGTTCAGGATTGACTGCTTAGCAATACATTTCTTCTGTGCATTTTAAGTGCCCTGATGGTAAGAGAGGATAGTAATTTTTTTCATTTCCTTTTCTGCTCTGCCTGTTAACAAATTTTGACTTTAATTCGAATATCATTTCAATAAATTAAATGTCTCAATAATTTTATGTTACTGTTTTAGGAAAAAACAAAAACATGTTTAAACACGAAGGACAAGCCCACCTGCTGGTTTTGAACAGAATTGTCTTTTTAGCAACATGACATTCAGCTTTTACCTGCATTGGGTTTATTTAGGTGGCAAGGATTTTGTAATTGGGGGCTGCAGGAAATGTCCTCTGTGAGCAGAGCCCAGAAGCTCCCCTATGTCAGATCAGAGCCAGCTCCAGCTGCTCCAAAAGGGACCTGCTGCTGGGCATTGCTGAGCCATGAGCGATGCTGGGTGTGTTCTTGGAGAGCTGACTGAAGGAAGGCAAAAACTGCTACACAACAGCAGCTGGGAGAGAGGAGTGAGAAATGAGAGAGAAACAGCTCTGCAGGTACCAATGTCGGTGCAGGAGGAGGGTGGGAGGAGCTCCAGGTACAGAGCAGGAGTTCCCTGCAGCCCAGGAGAGGCCCATGGTGGAGCAGCTGTCCCCCTGCAGCCCATGGGCACCATGCAGAGCAGATCTCCTCATGCAGCCATGGAGGAGCCCGTGGTGAAGCAGTGGATAAGGCCTGAAGGAGGCCGCGGCCATGGAGAGTCCCTGCAGGAGCAGCCCCAGGCCGGAGCTGCAGCCGTGGAGAGGAGCCCACAGTGGGGCAGGAGGTCTGGGGAGCTGCCACCCCTGGGGACCTGTACTGGGCAGCTCCTGAAGGATGGACCCTGTGGTACGGAGTTGCGTTGGAGCAGTGCCTGGAAAGCTGCAGCCTGTGGGAAGCCCGCATGGGATCAGTTCAGGAAGAACAGCATCCAATGGGAGGGACCCCACATGGGGCAGGGGTAGAGAGGGACCATGAAGAAGCGGCAGAAACTACATGTCACAGACTGAAGCTCCCATTCCCGTTTGGGGGGCAGAAGGTATAACAGAGTGGATGGGGAGTTTTCAGTTGGCTTTCAGTTTGCCGTGCTCTAGTCTTTTTATCAATAGGCAATAAAGCATATTAATAATTATATTAATCTCCCTATGCTGTGTCTGGTTTGCCTGTGCCGGTAACTGAGGAGTGTTCTCCCTGTCCTTATCTCAACCCATAAGCTTTGTTTCATCATGTTTTCTCCCCATCCTTCTGTGGAGGCTGTAGTGGTGCAGAGGTGCAGGCACCGGGGTGCTGAGCTGCCTAGTGGTGTGAAACCACCACCACAGAAACAAAGTGTTAACATTCCCTAAAAAGAGTAACCATTGAAATATCTTTTAAAGTATATTTTAATCATGATTTTGTACTTCAAGATCTCAGATAATTCTTTATGTGCATTTAAAAATAACAAGACAAAGCAAAAAATCCTAATTGAAATTGAAAAGAGAAAATGAACCAATCTAATAGGTTTTTTGAACATTTCACTGAGATGTATTTAATTGTACAGTCTATTTTACTTTTCACTATAAATTCGTCTTTACAGAAAGTTTTCATTACTAATTTCTATGTCATATTGAATTTTTTATTATTTTATTGCTGCCATGTTGTAGATGCCTGCTCCAGGAAGGACACCACTCTCCTGAGTGCTGTCCCAAACATACCAAGAGAAAACCACTACCCCAAAGCACTTGCCATCCATTTTGAAGCAAGAATCAATGTGGGTGGTGAAAAAAGACAAGGCACAAAGTAGCTGGGATAGAAACGAGATTTTTCAGCTACTTGTGATGATGAAAATCTGTATAAAGATCCCTGGAACAAAACTGTCCCTAGAAATAGTTCTTCCAAGTTCATCGTATTTACAGCAGCTACAGTCCCTGTCCACAAGTAGCCCTCTCTTCTGCCCTATCCCTTCCCCAAAAGCTGAAACAAGGGTTTAGACAACTGACGCTGGCTTTGAATCAACAGAACTCTCTTTGCTGTTCAACAGTAAAGGTTCACTGTTTTATATGTCATCCTACATTCAGGCCCTGATACTGAAATTACATTGAATAGCTTCCCACAACAGGAGCATTACAGCATACATGGAGTTACAAAGAAAACAGGATAAAGAGACAGCACTTGATCAATTAATATAAATTAATTAAATGGACAGCTGTACACAAACCCTTGAAAAGGAGTGGAGTTAGCTGAAAGAATAAAGATCTACTGGACAGGTAAGACTGGTACCAGAAGTAGAGTACAGGAAGCGGTAAAACAAAACATAGGACCATGTATGGGGGTGCTTGTGAAGAATCTTGAAAAGCAGGACAAAGCCTGAATGCAATGCACTGGAACAGGAAAAACACAGTGAAAAATACTGAAGAGTGAAGCAGCAAAAGAAAAAGCAGCCAAGGTTATGCTAGCAGCTGGCTCACAAACTAGAGTGTTTCTGTATGCAACAAGTATCTTGGAATATTTTTAAAATTTATTCTGCCATTAATATTTTTCTCGAAGAGGAAATTTAAAATTAAATGGTTGCAAGCACTTGCATTGACTTCTAAGGGACAAAATATAAAATCCTATCCCCCAAATTTTGCTAAACTCCATTTACACACAGCTGTGTTTATTATGGTTTAACTACCCAAATTGCCAAAATACTTCCTATCCTCACTTGAATTTGAGATTATTACCTATTGGCTAAGCTATAAATTAGCTTACTGGGAAGTGTAACGTTGGTTGAGATGCCAAAAGCCAGCATCCTCTAATGTACTGAAGAGATTACATAGCCTTTTCCTTTCTCAGGACTTGTATTGACCATATGATGCAGTATTTCCTCCTGTCCCTGCTCCAGAATGCTGAAATGTTCCAACAACTTAATTGATCTAAAAAGTATTCAGTTTTTAAACTTCTTTATTACAGCACTGGGAAAAACATTTTTTCTATTCAGCAGTTACAATTTTTTGTACATCTTAAAATTCTTAAGAGAAAAAGAAAAAAAATCAAACAAGCATTGGAATAATGTTTTATTACTGTTTATAAAGAAATAATCCCTGCCACCCAGGACTGAATATTTACACTCTAGCCAATACAATGAAGAAAATAAAGAAAAACCATACACAAAAATTAGTTTCTCATTGCTATTAAAATATTTTGGATGAAGCATACCTGTATACGCTGTGGTAAAGAGAGGCCTGAATCTGAAGGTACGATCTGTATTCGTTGTGCTGTCCCATCCATTAGTGTTTGTGTAACAGCTCCTTGGGAATGGGTAATCTGGAAAGAATAAACAAATGTAACAGATTGACAGTGGATATATTACCTTAAGGACAGATATATGACCTTAATGGATGTACTACCTTCAGGTTTTTTCAACTTCTGATTTCTCTGCACAAGGCTAAGGAAAGGAGTGACAATTGCTTTTGCTTCTGATGCATTTGCTTGCAACAGTGTAATTTTGCTAGTTGGAAATGTTTGTTCATCATGGTGTTTTAAAGTCGTTTTTAAAATATCTTCAGTTAGAAATTTAGAAACACTAAGAAGAACAAATAATTGTTGACAAACGCATTTCAGTCAATTAGATTGAGTATTTCCTGAATTATGACCGCTGATGTTCATGAAACACTTAATAAACACAGTACTTTTCATCACAGTTGGGTTATGTTTAAACGAACATATTTTTACCTTACTAGCTTATATAAAATGGCAAAAGAATTTCTGGTGTGGAAAAGCAGTAATTGACCCTTTTGGTTCTGCAGAGCCTTAAAGAAGCAGAACCAAAACAGAGGATTCTCTACTGGAAGACAAACAAGAAAGTAAGAGCATACCAATGAAACCCATTAGCTCAGCAAGTATTGTGTCCAAAAACAAATCCATGACTCTGCTAAGAGCCTTAGCATGTTGCTGTGACTCTGTCAGCTGCACCATCTAAATGAACGGCTGTCAAACTACTGCCCAAAGTATTTTGGAACACTTCTTGCTGAAAATATCACATTTTTCAAGAATGTGAATACTGTCAGTAGTCAAAATTCATTCACTTTGCTTAAGGACAAAGAAGAGCCCACCCTGCAGCAACATTAAGAGCTCAGAAGAGGTAATTACAAGCACAAAAATTCTACATTGGTCTTCCAAACTACAAGTGGTGACTTACAGGCAATCAGATTTTTACGTGAACTTGTATTTACTTCACAAAATAAGCGACATATTCCAGGCTGGCTTTATGCTTGCTCCCTTAACGTGTCACAATTTACATGTTGTATAAAGTAAAACTGCTCATCATCCCCCCAAAATAACGTCATCTTCACAGTTTTGCTTCTATACAGAATAAAGATTTTACTGCAGTCCAAAAAAAAATACTGATCAGTATAACCACAAAAGTTGTTAAAAATTATGTTTTGTTTGTATATGATAGATTCTGTTTAGACAAATATGTAATTTTCCTCTGTTACTGTTACCTGGAAGGTCTGTGGAAACAAACTAGCATATATCTAGTGTACAGAACCACAGATTAAGGAAATTCCCTATGTGAATCAAGTAATGGGACCTTGAAGAAGAAATGTGAATTATCTCATGAGTAGTATGAAAAGATAAAACACTGCACAGTGCTCCCTCTAGGCGAGGCGCTACATTTATTTTTTTATTAAGTTTTTTTTTAAGCAAAGTCCCAAACTGACAAAAACACATTTTTGTGAAAATTATCATGAAATAATTTGTGATGATTTTATATTTTAAAATGCGTCATATCAAGAATTAACATTACAAAGAAATCAAAACATACCATAGAACTTTTCTGACTATCATATTTCAATGAAACATAGGAGACCTTGCCATTTTCTTCAGAATGGGAACATCTGTATTTTTTCTTTCGTGCTCTACTCAAGTCATTTTTTCTTTTAAACTCAATGTAAACTGTTTAATAATTTAAGAGAATAACAATGCTAGAAAAACTACTGAAGTTTTGTAGAGCTTAAAATGTGGTTTTCGAAGCTCACATCCAGTAAGAACGTTGCCGAGCATGTTACAGCCAGTACAGCGCTGGTAGGCATGGATGTAAGATACTAAGGGAAGGCCTCTGTAAGACCACCTTCCTTGTTGGCCCCACCACCTTTCAGGCAGTGCACTTCTTGGACTGTAATTCTAGCTTACGGAGCCCCACCTTGCACTGCCCTAGCTCATTCTTTTTCATCCTCCTAACCACATCTGCCTTGCACCAGGTTGGGCTGCACCTTGCGCCAGGATAAGCAGACTGACCCCACCCCAGAGAGAGAAGATATCCCTTCACTATCCCCTAATTTTGTTTTTTTTTTTCAGTTTTGTCTACCACATGACATAGAGAACTTAAATGAGGAAGACTAACGTAGGATGGGAGTGTGTAAGAGAGGACTGGGGAATGCTTAAGCTGCGCTGCTGCCAAATAAGAAATGACAGGCACAGTAAAACCATGCTAAAGGACAAATCCTAACCTACATGCTGACAGAAGGATATCCACAAAAATTGTGAGGCTGCAGTTTCACAAAGAACAGAAACAACCCAGCAGCTCCCTGTGTACAGATGAAAGAGTATTACACCTCCTCTCCTTCAGCCTTCTCCCCTGCCTCTCTTCCTCTGGCTAGCAGCCACCTCCTTTAGGCTGGCTCTGGCACCCATCAGAGCCTTCTCCAAATCTACTCAACTCATTACTCCAGCAGAAAGCAGCTGGTAGTGCAGAAAACAGAAGGAGGACCTTCCCTATCCCCTGGCAGCAAGACACGAGATCAGCTCACTGCCTCATGGCATCACGTTATAAAATGGAGAACAACTCTCACGGAGGCTAAGCACCATCATTTAAACCTGCCATCCTCTTCCAACTGGAAAGTACACTTCAGCTAGCTTTGACTAATCCTCAGTTTCCAAAAAACAAGAAATAGGAAATACAGTCTTACTTGGACTTCCCCAAGGAATTACACTACCAAAACAAAGCTACACTAGACACACCATTCCCACCTGTAAAGAGGAAAAGGAAGAGGAAAAAAAAAATTACAGTAGCCTTAGCAATTATCAGATGCCACAATAATGAAAACAGTAAGAATTTCTACAGAATAGATATACAATTCTGCCCATCCTCAACCTTTATATTTGAAACCAAGATTGACAGGAACTAAAATTACTTGAAAACTCATTCTATGTACCACACTAGACAGGAAACCAAGTATGGATATTTCAAGCTAATAAATGTAAGTTTTCTGCTGCAATCTAATTTAAAGCAGTGCTATGATGGAACTTTCTAGATAACTATGTATGCAGTTATCCATACTCCCAAACTACCTGTGCATCTCTGGAAGTTCTCTGGCTGTGAAACACAGATTCTGTACACAGGTTACAGAAAATGAAAAACAGAAGTTAGCAGAAACAAGAATTCAGACTTCCCTCTGACTTACATCAAATGTCAACAGATATTTGACAGTGAAGACCACAACGAGCCTTTACTTACAAAAATGACAACAAGCGAAGCGCTGCTTAACTGGAAAGGAAAAGCTGTGTAATGACAACTACCTTGACTGTGAAGTTTCTAAGAGCAAAGCAATTACACAACAAGACAGTTTTCTGAAGATGACTACAGACCCAAAAGTCACAGCTGAAAAGCCAGACACTTACTGGAGACACCGCTAGATTTTCTTTACCTTCATTTCTGCGGGGGAAATGTTGGCAAGAACGGCTTTGCAGTATAACTTTAAGGTGGACACGATAAGTTCATCTTCCATGTGTGGGTCTCCTGAAGCTTTGGGTGTACTAAAAATTATTTTCTCTTGTAACTTTATTTTTTTACTTATTAGTCTGTATATTTTATTATTCAATGTATCCTAAATACGATGAAAAATGTATGTACCTCTCCCATTTGCTGCTCAATGATTTGATGGGCCAGTTCCTCTATGGTTGCCATGATTGTTAATCACCAGAATTTCCTGTCAAAAAAAACAAAAAAAAAAAAGGAAAGAAGATGCTTAACATCTATAGGCTTACTGATAGAAACATCTTGGGGAAAATATAGTTCACATAAGTAAATCACATTTATAATTGTCTGAAGGTGACATCCCTGTGGAATTTGAAACTTAATTATACTATGAAAGTAATAACATAGCTCTATTTGACCTGGACAGGCTTGAGAGGTGGGCCCATGCCAACCTCATGAAATTCAACAAAGCCAAGTGCAAGGTCCTGCACCTGGGTCGGAGCAATCCCAAGTACACATACAGGCTGGGCGGAGAATGGCTTGAGAGTAGCCCTGAGGAGAGGGACTTGGGGGTGTGTGTTGACGAGAAACTCAACATGAGCCGGCAGTGTGCGCTTGCAGCCCAGAAGGCCAACCGCATCCTGGGCTGCATCAAGAGAAGTGTGGCCAGCAGGTCGAGGGAGGTGATTCTGCCCCTCTACTCTGCTCTCGTGAGACCTCACCTGGAGTATTGTGTCCAGTTCTGGGGCCCCCAACACAAGAAGGATGTGGAGCTGTTGGAGCGGGTCCAGAGGAGGGCCACGAGGATGATCAGAGGGCTGGAGCACCTCCCCTACGAGGACAGGCTGAGAGAGTTGGGACTCTTCAGCCTGGAGAAGAGAAGGCTGTGGGGGGACCTGATAGCAGCCTTCCAGTACCTGAAGGGGGCCTACAGGAAAGCTGGGGAGGGGCTTTTTACAAGGACAGGTAGTGACAGGACAAGGGGTAATGGTTATAAACTGGAAGAGGGTAGATTTAGACTGGATATAAGGAAGAAATTCTTCACTGTGAGGGTGGTGAGACACTGGAACAGGTTGCCCAGGGAAGTCGTTGATGCTCCCTCCCTGGAAGTATTCAAAGCCAGGCTGGATGGGGCTTTGGGCAACCTGGTCTAGTGGGAGGTGTCCTTGCCCATGGCAGGGGGGTTGGAACAAGATGATCTCTAAGGTCCCTTCCAACCTGAACCATTCTATGATTCTATGATTTGCAAACTTCTATATCTTTTTACTCAACTCACTTAGAGACTTTGTGGTTTTCTTCCACTGCTTTCACAAAGAGTAAAATAATAAACTCCCCGAGAGCACAGAAGTGTTTTATTGGCCCTGACATCACCAGGGACATAATTAACATCTTAAAAAGTGGAACCTAGCCAATTTTGTTGATGTAGATCAAGTGCAAAAAAAAAAAAAGTAACTTCTGACTGCATACCGATCCTTTAGTACTAATGGGAGTGCTTGAAGGCCAATTTTGTAATTACTATGAAGCACTATGTGGGAGGCAGAAAATACACGTTTAAAACAGATGTCGGTTTGCCATCAGTACTGTAGTTACAGTGTAAGAAGTCCAAATCCTCATAAGAAGAATTTTGTAGGATTTAACAGACACTATTTTTAATTGTCTGGGTATCTATATACAAACATTCACTAGGTAGTATATAAAAGGAACATACGTGAATCCTGAAGCATTGTAATTAATTTTCTGACACAAGCTGAATTAAGAAGATTTCTTATACAAACCAGGACAGCACTCTTGCATTAAAGGATTTGTCAATACAAAATATTTACTTTGTTTCAAATATGCAGTATGTTTGAGTTACACAGCTTTCCCATTGCAGACGAAGTTAAGATGTTTCATACCAACACATATACTCGTGTATGAATGTAAGAATAAATGGTGCCAGTGTAAAGGGTTTTTCACACAGCACAGAAGATTTATTTATTTTACATGCAGGAATAATACTGTGTAAGCACAGGAAAACAGTGTTGATAAAAGTAGTTACATATGTAGAAAATCTGTATATATAGCAAATACAATCAATTGATTTTCACCTTTTAACTTCACCAGAACTTCTAGGAACTATCTCCTGCCCCAGCGATCTCCAAACTTCCCCAATCATTATGCAAACAAAAAATTGAATTCATTTTGAAGCCCACATTGCACTTATAACTGGAAATAAAGATAACTTTTGACTAAGGCAAGAACTGCAGTCTTTGGGAGCATGCATTGTGCGCTACATGATCACTAATGGAAGAGTACAGAAATATTGGGGCCCTGTAGACAATTCTTAATCTGCCACAAGCACGCTGCATAATTGGTTAAATTATCACAAAAGATAAGATACATGCATAAAGCATTTAAGACTGCAGCTTATGCTGAAAAGCATTCTCTCCTTAGAAAATCTAGTATCAGTATCTTTGCAGGAGTACTCTAGTAACTCACATATACAGCAAACTGCAGAACAATCACTATGACAGATTTTCAAGTCAGCTAGTATCAGATGTTTTCAAGCAGAATCACAGAATGGTTTGGATTGGAAGGAACCTTAAAGATCACCTAGTTCCAACTCCCCTGCCACGGGCATGGCTGCCACCCACCACATCAGGCTGCCCAGGGCCCACTCAACCTGGCCTTGAGCACCTCCAGGGATGGGGCATCCACAGCTCTCTGGGCAGCTGTGCCAGTGCCTCACCATCCTCTGAGTGAAAATTTTCCCCCTAATATCTAATCTAAATCCCCTCTCTCTTAGTCTAAGACCACCTCTCCTTGCTCTATCACTATCAGACCGTGTATAAAGTCAGTCTCTCTCCTGTTTACAAGCTCCTTTTAAATACTGGAAGGGAGACTACAAGGTCTCCCTGGAGCCTTCTCTTCTCCAGGTTGAACAAGCACAGCTGCCTTAACCTTTCTTCACAGGAGAGGTGCCCCAGGCCTCTAAATACTGGAACACAAGCAACAAAATGCTGCATTGCTTATGCACACAGTACCAAAAATTAGTACTACTTAATTAGAAAAAGGTCTTAAAAGTAAATTAGAGAACCAATTAGAAAGATCGATATCCTTTTAGGTAAGGCAGATGTATTTTTTGCAGAGTTATTTCAGACGAAGATTTTACTCTTTTGTGACAATATCAGAAAGGTAGTGCATATGACAATATTTTGCCAAAAAATGAAGGGTACAAAATTAAGAGCAAGTAAAATTCTGAAATTCTGGTTTGAGTGGAGGTTTGGACTACAGGCCTCCTGTGGTCTGTTCCTGCCTGGAATATTTTACAATTCAAAAATTCAGTAATTTCATTATTCTCAGCTATAGGAACAATAAGAATTGTTTGGAATTACAAAAAAAAAAAAAACCCTCAGAATATTTTGAAAGCAGTCAGATTAGAAAATTAATTATTCCTCTTTAAATAAGTGAATCTTTTGACCACCTCAATGTAGGGCCACTGTGCAGACATTTTCAAGGACACAATAAAATGTGTCCTTTCAAAATTTCACTTCACTGAGTGCCCACTTTAAAGAGTTACGCACAAGAAAGCTTATTTTGAAGAGTTTAAACCAATTTTATCCATCAATAGTAATGAGAGGTTAAGCACAAGTGGAATGGGCACTTTCTCTGATGTAAGCAGTCTGACATAGCAGTAACATTTCCCATTCTACAATCATTCTCTCTTGTATTTTCTGCTTTATTTTCCCCAAAGAAATTAGACTGTTATCAATATCATTTTCCCACCAGAAAAGCTAGGTCTATAATCCTTCCCATAACAAAGCGTGATTTATGACATTCTCTATTTTAGTAGATAATAATTTTTAATAACAGAACCTATGGTTCCTTTAATTTTTTTAATACTTCTCTGTAGCTCCTGGTGTTTTGGTCTGCAGAATTTGCATGTTCCAACAAGAACACTGAATACTAATTATTACTGCTAGCTGTGTTGCATCAAATCAGCAGCACACGGAGATGAGCAATACTGTACAGGGAAAGTAAAAGCTTAATTTACTGTTCATCCTGCAAAAGTTTGCAGTCAAATATTGAACTTGCACAGGAAGCAAAATCTGGAAAACCTTTTACAGAAATTGCCTCACACAAAAAAAAAGATATCTATTGTATCTGTGGCACTCCAAAATTAAAGATTCTCTAATGTTCTGTCATACAATTACTTTAAGTTAAAAAGCAATACATTAATACTTTTGCCAGTAACTCAGTAAATGAAAGATGGAGAGATCTGGTATCTCCACTCTTCCATGATTACTTTGTCCACAGTCGTAACAAGGAGGAAAGGTCTGTGGCCTCATAGCCAGAAGCAAAGTTTTATGTTAGCCTGTGTTAGTTCTCAGCCCAATGAATCACTTAATTCATTACATTACCATAAAAACGCTGCTGCTGCACCAGTGGTGGCGTGGAACTGTAGGATCACCCCTTCCCACAGCAACAGAATTTACGTCCACTTAGGCCGTCTGAAGTTGCCCATACTTTCCCACAGATCTGTAAACTGCTGCAAGATGAGCCTTGGAGTTTAGATACTCTTATTTTGGGATCTTAAGAATGAATCTGGTGAAGAAACAAGAAAAAGAGAATGAAAAAAAGCAACATGAGGGACAAAACAGGCAACACGTGTGATGGTGATGGTCTAGCAGACTTCTAGTTCACATTCTAAAGTACTGTTAAGAGCAGGAGACTGACAGGGATCTATCTTCTCGCTCCACCTCTTATTCCTAGGAAGAGTAAATTTTTATAATTATAAGAACTGTCATAGTTAAAGCTACTTTTAAAAACAAGGCAAGGAAAGCAATTCAGTTATAGTTTCAGACACATGACCTTATTTACAGCTAACCCTGGTATTCTGGGTTATTCTGAGCTATACTGGGCTAACACCAGTATAAATCATCCCAGGTAGCTACAATCATGGTATCCGTCCCTTTTCAGATTTTCAAAGTATCTGGAATTTCTTCATTTACTGTGTATTCTCACTTTAACAGGGCCACCCAAATTTAATCATTTTTTGTCTTGATTCTTATTTTTCAATTACGATTGCTTCCTTCATCTCCATAAAGTTTGCTGAAGCAATCACAGCACAGACAAGCAAACCTAACACTGGAGTTCTTCCATAAACTGGAGCGTGGAATTTCTCAAGGATAAAAAATCCAAACTGCAGAAATTACTTAAAATTATACATATGACATTGTTGAGGACAAATAGAAAATCCTTCACTTGGCAAAGAATTTGAGGTCATTTGCTGTATTCTCTTTGTTTGCTGAATTCCAAGAACTTGAAGCACGTGATGAGCAAAGATGAGGATTTGTTGTGCATATCTCTTTCTAAAGAGATGGCACTTCAGATAATAGGAAGTTTGGATTTTGTGCTTTTGGTCACAATGCCAAAGACTCACCAACAGCAAGGCAAGAGTTTGTTCGAGCAATGGCAGAATTCTGCGCTGGTGCTAACACGTCTGTAATAGAATCCCTACTTGTCAGAGATGAACGGTTGCGGGTATTTTTACATTATTAATTCAGTGTTATCAAACAGATCTAATAAAATATTCAGCTCTCTCAAACCCAGAACTGGCCATACGCTTCCTTCATTCCTGGTGCTAGGAGCATAAGTATATTGTTTTACTCTTAAGAGCAGAGGAAGAAGTTCTCTAAGAGCTCTCTAAAAGAGCTTCCCTGTCTTGATGTATTATTTTCATAGGAATTCTATATTAGAGAAGAAAGTAGGAAGGAATTTGGAACAGAATAGTGTGCTGCATAATCACAACCTCCAAGATGTACTCAATTGTAACCACAGTCTAAATGCCCTGAAAATGAGTAAAATTGAAGAAAAGCCAAAGAGTAAGTAAATCCTTTGACAAACTGTTTAAAAATCAAACTACTTGTGAGGCAATGATTGTTGGAAGGAAGATCCAGGGAACTACAGGCCTGTCAGCCCAACCTCAGTGTTGGAGAAGGTGATGGAGTAGATCGTCTCGACTGCAACCACACAGCGCATGCGGGACAACCAGGGGGTCAGGCCTAGCCAGCACGGGTACATGAAAGGCAGGTCCTGCTTGACCAACCTCATCTCTTTCCATGGTTGGGTGAGACACCTAGTGGACGAGGGAAAGGCTGTGGACATAGTCTGCCTGGACTTCACTAAAGCCTTTGACAGCCTTCCGCAGCACTCTCCTGCAGAAGCTGGCACTCATGGCTTAGGCAGATGTTGGATGGCGGCATGGTGGTGAATGGAGTTAAATCCAGCTGGCGACTGGTTACAAGCATTCGTAGGGTTGGTATTGGGGCCAGTCCTGTTTAGTATCTTTGTTGATGGGGGATTGAGTGCACTCTCATTAAGTTTGCATATGTCACCAAGTTGGAAAGAAGAGTTGATCAGCTTGAGGGTAGGAAGGCTCTATGGACAGGCTGGACGGCTGGGCTGAGGCCAATTGTATGATACTCAACACAACAAAGTACCAGGTCCTGCACATGAGTCACAACAACCCTGTGCAATGCTACAGGCTTGGAGCAGTGGCTGGAAAGCTGTGTAGCAGAAAAGGATCTGGGGGCTAGTTGACAGCTAGTTGAACACGAGCCAGCCGTGTGCCCAAGCAGCTAAGAAAGCCAATGGCATCCTGGCTTGTATTAGAAATAGCGTGGCCAGTAGGACCAGGGAGGTGATCATCCCTCTGTACCCAGCCCTGGTGAGGCCGCATCTTGAGCACTGTGTTCAGTTTTGGGCCCCTCGCTACAAGAAAGACCTCGAGGCCCTGGAGTGTGTCCAGAAGAGGGCAAAGCTGGTGAGGGGCCTGGAGCACAAATCTTAGGAGGAGTGGCTGAGGGAACTGAATTGTTAAGACTGGAGGAGGGTCAGAGGAGACCATATCACTCTCTCCAACTACTCAAAAAGAGGTTGTAGCGAGGTGGGGGTCAGCCTCTTCTCCCAGGTAACTCGCAAAAGGACAAGAGGTAATGGCCTCAAGTTGTGCCAGGGGAGGTTCAACTTGAGGAAAAATTTCTTCTCTGAAACAGGGGTCAAGCATTAGAACAGACTGCCCAAAGGTAGCACAGCTTGAAATGCCCCACTGAATCAATCCTCCACCTCCTCACTCCAAGGGCATACGTGGATGAGCTACTGATGAATTTGCTGCTTGATGACTAATCAGTAGCACATTTTTGTGAAGTCTGTTTTCATGGTTCATGTTAAAACGCCATGCAGCACACACTGCTGCTCAGCAGCTAGTCAACTGTACCTTGGCCATCTGTGTATTACAGGTGGAATGACAGCTAGGAGCACTAACTTGGTCAGGAGCTGTGCTGATATCCTTGATTATGTACCAGAGCTCCTCACGACTGGAATCTTAATTTTGGCCTGAGGAGAAGGAATTTCCATGAACTTAAAAAAAAAAAAGTGTATGACCGATGTCTCTGATATTTGCAAATATCACGCTCAACTACATCCTAAAATACAGGCTAATGAAAATCAGGTTCCTCCCTCATTTACCTCGTGTGAGGGAAGTTAAGACAAGGCTCATATCAAGGCTTATCAGTTTTCTTTTAAAGATCTCAATCCCTCAACCCCACTCAGCAGAAGCATCATCTAAAAGCAGACCTTTTAAAAGAAGACAGGCATCAGATCTCATGTGTATTAGTAACATAGCATTTATTACATCTCTCTTTAATCTTCAGACTCGGATGAAATGCAACTTCAATCTCTTTCTGCATGTAAATCCTGCAGAAATATTAGTTTATGCCTCTAGTAAATAAGTTAGTGAGCCTTCCTGGCAGGAGCAGCCAAAATGATTTTTAAATACATCACTGCCTTCAGTGCTAGCCCAAACTTAACCAGCACTGAATCCGGCATCACAACCCATGGTTCTTCCATTGCTACTTTAGACAAGCACTCCATGAGCCACAGTGTCAGAGGAAGATTTTCACGAGCCTGCCTAAAATTCAGCTGCTCTTCTCTATTTCTTCAGCTTGTATATGCCAGAGTTTTCTCAATGTTTTAGTCAAAGTAACTTACGAAGAAATAATTTGCTTGCTTTTAGCTTAGTTCTACAGAAATTGGTTAGGAAACACTCCCACGAGAACTGCGGCAGCCTCTCATCTCCCTGCTGGTACAGCTATACCCAGAAGACACCAAGGATTAGCTCATACCCTTCTCCAGAGACAAAAGTTACACCACCGTATCTTCATAGGAAGTTTCCTACTAATAGTATGCCAAAATATTGTACCAGTGTAGCCTAAGGACTTCAAGAGTTCTTTCTGCAATCGCTTTTGATGTTTGGACTCTCCACAATATAGATGGTAACTTCCCTTGTTCTGTTACATCACACTGCTGGTATAATTGCTCCACTATAAAGCATCTCAATTCTGATTTAACACTCTTCAGATGAATGAGAACTTCATCAGTACAAAGATACAGCATGTGAGAAGTCTGTCTGCCCCAGAGATCTTCAGATTACTTTCAGTAAAAAGTCATAAACCTGATCTGGAGTAAGTTCTACTGATGCAAAAACAATGCTTGTAAAACTAGTTTAACATCTTCTCTTGGCATTGTCAAACCAGTGTGACTCCATATTTACATGTTTCACTTATATATAATATAAATATGTAAATATTTACACATACAATGCATAATGATTCCAGTAACGGCTCCATACACATATGGGATGTGTTCAGGATACGTGTTCAGAAAATACAGGAGTTTTTCTAGATCAAACCCACCTGAGAAAGATACTCCTGTAGAAGATTAGCTGAACATTTAAACTAATAGTTACAGAAGAACTTGGAGGGTACTTTAACAGGCATGTTAACTAGTTGGGATGGCAGAAGTTATTGTGAACTTTACTTTCTGGTCTGAAAGATAAGATCAACATGGCTTTTTAGGAAAGCTTGGAAGGTGAATATAATGGGAAGCTAGCTAGAAAAGAACTCCCTCTTAGTAGAAACTGACTAATCTCTTTCTATAGCTGTATTACTTCAGTAATGAAAGATCTCAACAGATCTCAGAAAATGAACAAAGGACTCGCTGTTTTAGTTCAGGTCCTCACACCAGGCACACAGCCGTTCTGTGCCTTAAAATGGAAACCAATCTTCACTGCCATTCCCAGACTCACCATGTGATGACTACAAATTCAGCATAACCAACGTCAAACTTGTTTGACAAATACCCATATGTAACATACAGAGCACTTACAAATCCCTCTATGATTAAATGTAGCAGAGTTAGGAGGGTTTGTTATTCGTTTGTTTACTTGTTTGATTTCTTTACGCTTTGGAAGGGCATTCTGCAATGCTTTACAGATCGCCAGTTAAGCCAAGGAATCCAACACATGATGCTACTCTGCTCAATGCTTCACCCATGAAAAGCTCAATGAGCACAGGGAACTAAGCGGGCTGTTCCTGGATTCCCGTTCTACGAGCCATGTTGTTCAAGATGGTAGCTCAGCTGGCAGACTCCAAGGAGCAACATTCTCTTTATCAATGAACTAAGGAATATTTATGTGACTCTTGACACCCAGTCAAATACTGTTTATTAAATTTTCATGACATCAAGATTTAGAGAGTACGCATGTAAGAGACCAATAACCAAAGGAAACAAGCAGCTAAACCTGCAGGCAAGGGAAGATGAGGCACTTGTGAAAGCACAAGGGAATAATTACAGAGTGCACAGCAATAGAAAGAGAGATGCATTGGCAGCCATCCCTGCGCAACTCATTTAAAATCATCTCTCACTGCTTTAAAACTGCTGTGTTTAATTTTTCGTGTAAGCAAAGCATTATGGGGCGAGGAAAGGTGAGAGAAAAGCCCTGCTAGGGTGAATTTTCAAGAGACTGCAGAGTCATTCTTATGGTTTGGACCACCACTGGGTATGGTCTCACTTCTATCCCCGAGCCCCTGCTGCACCCAAGCACCCCCAGCAGCCCCACAAGGCTCTGGGAGCAGGCTGGAGGAGAGGCAGGGGGCTGTCTGCAAACTGAGCCAGCTCACACAGGCACTGCCTGCATGCCACAGCCAGGCAAGGAGACAGCCTCTTAACCAGGCTGAGCTGTCCTGCACGTCTTCTGCCATTGACTGCATCTCCACTTGAAGCTGGCAGAATTCTGCATCGTTACAGGAAGAAAAACAAACATGCCGGTTCCCTACACCAGAGCTGAAGCTGCACAACAAACCAGGTCAGGAAGTTTATCTGGCTGAGTACTTCCCCCTCCACTCCTTTCTCCCCTCCCTTTATGGGTTAGTTTCAGACAGATCAGTTCTCCTACCTGGCACACAAAGACTGTATTAACAACACAGCAAGCACAAATCCTTTGTTCCAAACATGGGCAGGCATTACATCCATGACAGCAAGGCTGCAGCATTTCATGGAATGCAGCAGCCCCCCTCCAGGCTGGGGGTCTTCTCTTGCTTCTGCACTTGACCTTACTGCTGCACAACTGCTAGGTGAGTTCATCCTTCAGATGTATTCACCCTGCAGCTAACAATTGCTGCATGTAGCTCAAGGAAAGGAGGGAAAAGCAGAAGACCATCTCTTTTGGAAGAAGCCCATGCTGTTACAGCAGCTTACATACAACACCAAGGCTGCCATCAGAGGTGTGACGTGACCCGACTGCTTGGAGCATTCACAGATCTGCGGCCCCAGACGGCAGTGGATAGACCAAGGCACACCCATTCTGCAGTACTACCACTCACTCTCCCCTTGCAACTTGCACATGGTCCCACCTGCAAAAATTTCCCTCAGGAAAAAAGAACTGAGCTTATCTTCACACTAAATCAGCACTGACAGCGTCAGAAAAAACACCGCTCTATAAATACTATATGAATATCATAATCCTCTTCTTTACGACATTTTTGTGTGTGCGCATGTTCAGCCCCACAGGACCACAGGATTTGGTTCTGCTAGCAGCATTCAGGTTCCTACGAGCAGGTATGTAAAGCACTCTGGAAAACACACTCAGGTTAAGGAATCAGGAGTGAAAGCATCAGTTGCGTTGACACTTGCACTGTCCTACTAATGCTCCAAAACAAACAAATTACCAAAACAAGCGGGGCATTTTTCACACCACAAATTTACACCCAAGCTATGACCAGCAACCTCAACTTATTTGGAAATAAATAACCACTAACTATAGCTAATATGACAATACAAGAAGGTTTGGCTTTTGTTTTTGGTGTTTTGTGTTTTTCAAGTGAAATACTCAACTTATCCCAGCCTGTCTTGCTATCAAGCTGGACAACACTGAAATTAATTCAGGTTAAATTTTAACAGGCTTTCAATTTAGGCCTGGCCAAACCAATGAAATCGATTTGAATTACTCTGTATTGATACAGAAAGGCAGTTCTTAGACCACGATTTATCAAACAGGCACATCCTTCCTTACAAAGTCTGTAGCACTGCACTGTGAGATACATGGGACTCATCCAGTCCTTACAATCTCCAAGATTTGAAAATGAAGAGTAATTCTTCTGAAGATAAATCCTTTGCTGCTTTGAGACTGGTTGGTACCACTTAATGCACCATCTCTGGAACCAAAGGCCGATGGCTGAAGGGTGAGAGCATGGACAGAGTAAGAACTTCATTAACTGCACCTTTTCAATTTTACCCATCACTTCTCACGCTGATGAAATTCTGTTTTCTGGCAGCATACCTGACACCAATGACGTGGAGGCACAAGTTCATACTGCTAACAGGAGCTTGAAACAGCACTGAAGAAAAAATGGTTTGCTCATTTCACTAAATGGGTTAAAAAAAACCCTTAATTTGGACGTTTAGCATCACCAGAACATAGCTTAGGTACCATTTAGTTCTCCCCAACAGACCCTGCTGAGCTGCATGCCACCGCCTGCATGTGACAAAGGAGCAGGTGCAAAGCTGTGCCAGCCAGAGAGCTACCCCACGCCCTGCTGCTCCACGTCCTGACAGCGGGTGCCAGCATCCCCCTTGCTCTGGGAAAGCAGGCACTCGCAGGAGAGCTCCCTGACCCGTTTCAGCCAAGATAACTCAGGTGAGCAAAGCTCACAACAAGAACTGCAGAAGCCAGGATAGCTGCTGCAGCAGGAAAGGGACACATAGCCTCTCCCAGCTGAAATCCCTTACTCCTCCTGCCAGCAGGACAAAAGTCTGCAAGGTAACAATTTGACACTGCTCTATTCCTTATACGTAGCTAAGCTTCCTATTTTAAGGGGGAAGTGCTGGCTTTTGTTTCTGAGCTCCCCACTCCCGAGATGTCTGGCCCAGACACAGACTGTACGTTACTGTAAGGGATAGCTGCCTAAGTTTTAATTGCTTAACACAATGAGCACACAACAAAGCAAAATGAGAGGTATCAGCACAGAGAACAAGCAAGCTAATCTTACCAGCGTAAATATTTACCTTTCTCATTATAGAGAAAAAGCAGTCTTCACTGGACTAGTGCAATAGCTTTAAGCACTTCAGGAGTATATTTTGCACAGGAGCCACCTAACAGCATGCTACAGTATCATTTTTTTCCCCAGTATACCTTTAATCATAGAACACAGTCCTGAAATAATTCATGTCCAAAGTTAACTCTAGAGGAGTCCAAGCTCCTTCCCACTACAGCAGTCAGCTTCGCAGCTGCACATGTTCTTAGGGCTTTGTCTTCAGATGCTATAAGCCTGACCAGAAAGTCAAGGCAGGCTTTTAAAAACAAACATTGCCTCATCCAAACCTAGCCCGTGCCCCAGCTGTTCTTAAAGAGAGAGCAGAACTACAGAGCTACCATTTTTTCCCCCTAAAAGACAACCCTTGGGAGAAGCCCCCAGCCCTGCTGGTGCCAGCTGCCAGGCAGGGCACTCCGCTGGCACCACAGAGGCTGAGGACCAGCACCTGCCATGCAGTGCCAGCTCTGCTCCTTACACTGACACAGGTGCAGCTGGCCAACGTCACACGGACTATTTGGTCCTGTGCTTGGAGAAGGTCCGTGGTGTCCCTGGAGAAAGAGCTATGGATGGAAGCAAACGTCAGACCCTGAGACCTCCCTCAAGAGGGGAGCTGTGCTGCTTGGACTCGGACACCTCACGGCACAGCCAAGTGCCGCATACTAACAGGCCAAAAAAAAATATCTCATAGAGTGATTTCCAGGCCAAACCTGCTGCTGCAGGGAGCACCCATCCAAGATCACCACGTTCAGAAGCAAGATCCACCAGACGAACACAGCCTCCCCAGCACAGCAGTACGGTGTCCTGCTCCCCCTGTCCTGCCAGATCCTTTTCACAGCAAGTTCCTCATAATGTTTCCAAAAACGGGGGGATCTCCCACTGAAACTGTCCCAAGTCCCCCCCATCTCGCTGTGAGGGGCAGGACGCGGCTCCTCCCGCCGCAGCCCCCTTCCAGGCTCACCCCACTGCTGTCTGTTGGCAGCTGCCCACCGCTCCCCATGTGCTCAGAAAGCCCAAATGTTTTTCAAGGCTGGTGCACCGACCCACGCCCCAGCAGGGCCCAGCGGCAGGGCCCGGTCCCCAGGCAGCGGCGTGTCCCGGCCCCGCGACCTTCACGCGCACCCCCGGCCGCTGCCCGAGGCCGCTCCCCGCCCCCCGGCTCGCCCCGCACAAGATGGCTGC
>WBMW01005750.1:1099893-1173124 GCA_013396635.1 Penelope pileata
CGCTGCTGTGAGGGGCGCGGCGAGGGAGGGGAGAGGGTGTCTTTGTGTGCTGGGCGCGCTGCGGGGAGGGGCGGCTGCGGAGCGGAATCTGGGCCGTGAGGCAACGGGCGTCGTTGGTTCGTCGTGGTGCGACCCGGTTGGCCGTGAGCCAGCAGTGTGCCCTCGTGGCCAAGAAGGCCAGTGGTATCCTGGGGTGCCTTACAAAGAGCATGTCCAGCAGGTTGAGGGAGGTGATCCTCCCCCTCCGCTCTGCCCTGGTCAGGCCTCAGCTGGAGTGCTGTGCCCAGTTCTGGGCTCCCCAGTACAGAAAGGACAGGGATGTCCTAGAGTCCAGCGGAGGGCCACAAAAAAGATAAAGGGCCTGGAGCAGAAGAGGAGGCTGAGAGGGGATCTCATGTCTCCTTATAGATATCTTTAGTGCAGGAGTCAAGTCGATGTGGGTGGACTCTTTTTGGTGGTATGCTGCAATAGAACAGTGGGCAATGGGCACAAACTGGAACACAGCAAGTTCCATACGAACATGAGGAAGAACTTCTTCACGGTGCGGGTGACGGAGTACTGGAACAGGCTGCCCAGGGAGGCTGTGGAGTCTCCTTCTCTGGAGACCCACCTGTGCGACCTACTGACTGGCTTGAGCAGGGAGGTGGGACTCCAGAGGTCCCTTCCAAGCCCTGCAATTCTGTGATCCTGTGATCTGCAGCACGATGAAGACACCAGTAGTGCTCCATTGCAGTGTGGATGACCACAGAACCATAGGAAGGCTGGGGTTGGGAGGACCTCAGAGGGCACCGAGTTCCAGTTACTCAGAAGCTCCACTAGCAGCACTGGAAGGAGCCATCCTGAGGCAACAGCAGCAGGAAGCTGTCAACTGTCAGCACAGCTCTGAGCCGGGCTTGGGAGGGCAGTGGGGACCCTGTGGGCCCACGAGCCCCTGGGATCACTGAGGTCCTCCAGGCTGTATGCACAGTTCCATTGTCTGAAACTCATTTATACATCCAAACCACGTTACACAATTTTCAGTGAATCAGATAAAATGTGCATCAACAGCTGAGAAGCAGAGATATGTACAAGAATACGAGTCATTTTTATACTGACATTAATAAAATCATTCGCTCTTATCTTGCCAGTTCCTTCCCTGCTGCTCCTCCCTCGGCCCTGCAGCTGCAGCCACATCCAGCCATGCCAGCTCACATCGCTAATTCAGTATTTGCAAGCATCCTATTTTGCTTTTTGATGAAATGCATTCCCAAGAGCCAAATGCAAATAGGCGCTATGAAAAAATTACAAATTGGAGCAATTAACTGGCCAGGCATTTCCCGAGAGCGCAGTGACGGAGCCTCCTCAGCGTGCAGTACTTGTCACTTCCCACACAAGCCTGACCCGCGCATCAACTCCAAATGAAGGAGCTTATTGCAGTTGAATTTAACAAAAGCTGAGGAGCTTGCACCAAAGCTTATTTTGTACAAGTACTCTGATATCCTCCATGGAGCAGAAATGTCACTGTAACCAATGAAAAATGTTTTGACTTCTTTTTTTTTAGCAAGCGACCTAATTCGTGCTGCTTCTGTGTTACAAAGGCATGTCCGTGCAGCTGTGTCAGCCAGGATTAGGAGAGACAGCCCCATCAAAAGCATGTCTGGAAGCAAACCCCTTTTTATGCTGTTACTGTAAGTTGTCAAAGAACCTTCAAACCTGTGTCAGGGAGCTACAGGGAGGCAGCACAGGTAACCTGGCAGAGCACTGTCTCCCTTCCATGCCTGGCTGAAGTCCTTATACTGACAGAAACTACTTCAGGCATACCTTAACAGACACAGCAGAACTGGACTTTGCAAAGGGATTTATTAATGTAGCACCCTTCCTGTGACCTTTGCATAGATGCAACTCTCCTCACTCTCCAGGACGGCTGTTTCTCGGGATGCTCTCTTTGCCAGCAGTACGTCTGTTCGTAACAGTGTGCTGAGGAATGAATTTAAATAAATTCGCTTGAGTATCAGGTGCAGTAACCACCAAGAAGAGTAGGATGGGTGAGTTTATCACAACACAAACATGACTACAGCACCAGGATAAATTCACATTAATCTTGGCTGAAGAGGGAAAGATGAGTAAAAATCCTCTATCCTCACCAAAGAGGCAAAATGATTTCTGAGCAACTTTCACCAGGAGACTGAGAGAATAGTCCTTCTATTCTGTACCTGGTGGTCCAGAACTCTCTTACCCCCACTGATAAATGTTCAAGGACCCTGCATTAATGAAGTGCTTGCTTTCTGGATGAACGTGCCCTCGTCAGCTGTGGCTGCAGCTGCCGGTTCTGCCCGTACACCTGTAAATGACACAGTTACAGCACACTGGCACAGGGAGCCTAGCTCATTCCGGGGCTGATGAAGCTTGGAAGGGCTGGCAGCCCCCAGGGCTGGGGGCTTTTTGTAACGAGTGTGCGTAGTGCCTTGGCAGACATGAGTAAGACCAGGTAAGACTCCTGCATCAGGTTGTCAGATCCAGCAGCAGGCTGTCGGTCTGCACACAGCCTTCCTTTGCCTGCTTTCTTCTGGTTGTAAGGGCAAAACACAGTGCAGACTTCGAAGTAATACAGATGTGCAGGATAATGACAGCAAATTCTGCTGCTTGGGAAGCAGCGAATAAATGAATTACGTAACACACGAAAACCTAAAAATATTTCAAAACAAAACACAGACTCAACTAATGTGAATTTGTTTATACAAAAATGATACATATACACAGGAATATTTACAACAACTTTAAGCTGCTTTCATTTACAATATAAAGATTCTCCTCTTTCATTTAGACAGTACAATTTACGACTGCTCCAAATAAAAGCATATTTAGATGGTAAATACAAGGGACAGCAGTTATGGCAAACAAATGCATTGAATGTGTCTTTCGAAACATCTCTTTACATTGATGATGCAATGTACAAAACTTGGTAGTAACTTCCACACACAAAAATATCTAGTAATATGTGTTCCAGAGTTGCTCAGCTATCCATGTGTTTCAAGTCCTTTGGGGATAAAAGAAAGTTTTAAGTCAAGGATTTCTTAAAGACAATTCAGTATGCCAGACCTTTCATTTATCCAAGAAAAAAGACCCTAGAACTAGCCTCCAATGCTAATGTCTGCCTCATTGTCTACTAAAACCAATCTTAAATTATTAACTATAGGTGCGTACAAGAAGAGGTAGCCAGGTGTTCAAAAACTGGTCTTGTTCAGTGAATTTACTGATGTGAGAGTGGGATCGAGAAGTGACATTATTTCTGATGGCAATGAATCAAAAGGGGAGGCAAGGTGGAGAAATGGAGTAACAGTTTGAAGAGCAACCACCTGAAAATGTTATGAAAAACCTAGGTGGTGGACTCTCCATATGACACAAAGCACTAGTGCTGGAGAAGGAGGAAAAGAAATATTCATACATGCTCCTAAAGACAATTTCATTTATTTCACACATAATTGAACAGCAATATGTGCACTATTGTTTTTAAGGCTCTGTTCAAATCTGTTTCTGTCACAGACAATTTGTTGATTGATCAACTGCTTCTGGAAGAAGTCCTCTGGCTTCTATGGAACACGGAACTGTTTCCTCACTCTGCACCTGATCATCGAGAGGTAGTTTGTTGCCATACGAGGCAGAACTTGGGCACCTTACTCAGCCTGTGTTATGACTTTTATTGCTCTGTTTCAGTTTTGCAGCAAGGAAATCAATATTAGACCATAAATTAAAACTAAAAGCTCGCTTCTAGCCAAATTTCTAAGTTTGCCATTTCATGGCTTTCCATCTTCATTGCTGTGCAGTCCATATGACAATACTAAGAAGCTCTTCCCCTTGATAACATCAACTGGAATAGCTACATCACATCTATGTTACATTAGTAACAGATTTATTTTGCGTACAGTAAAAACCATGTCAGAAATCACCCTGAAAGAGACATACAAATAGCTTACTTGGCTTCAGTCACCAGCTGGTTTTGAAAGACTAAGTAAAAGCCCTTAATATGTAACAAGAGAAGAATATTCATGTATCATACTTGGATTAAAAAGAAAAAGTGAGGAAAGGCTTTGATCCAACTCCCACTGAATTTCAAACACTACCCGGTGAAATCCAGCGTTCACCAGAAAAGCCAGATCTACAGCCTTAAATCCCTGATTCAGAAAGGTACTCTACTGAAACGCTCCAAGTCAGTAAGATTGCTCATACCCTTAAGCGTTAGGCTTCGAAGCCCACTGCTAACTTAACCGAAGCTCTGGAAAATCTTGAGGTATTCGAGAGCATACGAGAATCTTGGGTTGCATTTTCATTCTTGGCCTTTCTGTGATGACTGCTGTTCTATCATCATTCTCTTTCCTTTGTGAGGCTAGTATAGCTATTAACACGGCTTTAAACAATTAATTTGAAAGTGAATTGCTCTTAATCCTGTGTCCACAACTAGTTTCATTGAGAGGACCACTGAAAAATGTCGCATACAGTAAAATTAACTGGCTACATGTGTGTTGCTTTTGATATAAAAACAGCTTCCTTTCACATGTTTTTCATAGTTCTAGTTCCATTTATGCTATTACAGTGTCAACATTTTTCAAAAACTTAAATAGAATAAATGCACCAGAAGCATCAGCAAGTATTTTCTAATGAGGTATACTGACAATTTTCTTGGAGGACAAAAACTGAAGTGTTTTTTAAAGTGTCAAAAAGAACAAACCATAGTGTAAACAAAGTATTTCAAATAACGGTATACACTTCCAATGCCATCTGCACTAAAAAAATTATGTTTTCTTGGTATGGCAATTCCAGTTTAAGCTTAACATTGAAATATACAATAGTTTAAGTTTTTGGGAGAAGGGCTGCATATATTTGTTTAGTGTTCTCTGAACAATAGTTTACACAGTCTTTCCTACTGTATACAGAAGTAATTTGACACAGTTTTGAAACAAATAATGCCAAAAATGTTTTTTTTAACAAAAAAATTACTGCTTTAAATTACTGATGGAAACATTAAAGAAAACATATCCTGAAGTGGTTTGAAAGCAACTCATTTAGTCTCTTTGGCATCTGTAGGACTGCAAAAGCTCCAACGCTTTATCTCTGGAATTGCAAAGTTTGTTTTAAAATATTTTTCCTTTTTTTTCTTTTTTCATAATTGAACCATACTTTGTAATTGCTTCTGTGATACAGAATTTGTTGTACTGTTTTAACTGGCACGCAAGATTTCAACTGTTGTTCAAGGAAAGGAACAGCATTATCATACAGTTCTCATCAAGGAGTTTATATAGCCAAGAAAGATCCAAGATCTTTGAAATTCCTATTCTGATCTGTTCTGGCTAAATTGCAAACTGAGTATCAGCAACTCAAGGCCTATACACAAATCATGAGGAAGTACACAATTGCAGTAGATTTGCTGCTGTTGTTTTTTAAATAAAACACAAACTTTAAGAGGATGTTGATTGACCACCTGCCATTCTGAAGGAAGACAAGGGCACTTGGGACCTCAATGCAGACCTCACGAACAATTTTGACAATTAAAGTAAACATTGGAATTTAATAAATAACACATTTTGTATCAACACAGAAATACATACAATTCTTTAAAAAAATATTACCTCACACTAAAAATGCAACAAATGCTGACAGATATACAATTTTGCGTAGGTTGACACGGCAGGATTCAATTTAACAGTTTCTGTACTCTGATTTACCATCATCCTTGGACATTTTGCTGTAGACTTGCTGACACTGCTATAATACGGTGCCTTCTTGAAAAGCTTCTATCCACCTGTTGGAAAACGAAACACTGTTAGGGAATTGCTGGTAAAACTGCAAATCACACTGCCTGCTCCCTGCAGATTCACACAAGTAGCATCGTACTTCCACTACCAGTTGTTCTGTTAGTGCAAAAGCCAGAAATCTACCCAATGAGTCCAAACATACAGAGCTTGCTGAAAACGTATTAAGTATCAGTACAAGGTCAGGTTGGTTTTTTTCCCCTATACTGAATTTACATACATAAAGAAACAGTGAAGCTGGGGAATCAATCCAGTGTTCAAAAAGCGGGATATATCAAGGTTGTGTCAACTATAATAACATGACTATATACCTCTTTTTAAAAAACAACGATACACCCTTCCCTGATTTCACTGCAAACGTGGCCTGGAATTAATTGGGACACTACCAGAGTGGAGGTAGCTGTCTGCATAACCCAGGCCCACCGCTTTTGCCACTGGTACAAGGACATTAGTGATGATAGGAAGTTTCTTAAGCTTCCTTTGTATTCACAGATACGACGTGCTACTACTAAATGAGATATTAACAGATACCCTGTGAGAATACGAGTGTATGTAAGGGAGGGAAGGTCCCAACGGCTGATCCAGGGTGCCTCCAACTGGAAGTTCAGAGTTAACGTTCAGATACTTTTACCCCCATAGCTGTGGTTTCTGTTCCTACTCAATTAGAAGGGTGATAAACATCCTTACTGTCTCAAGGATGCTACAAACCTCAGTGTTTCTGAAGTGCTCTGATGCTACGCTGACAAATACAGCAAAAAATGGAATATTCTGTCTGCTGAGTGAGGTCTGAATTGTATGCACTGGAAGTTAAGGGGCCCACATGCTCATATTTAAGTGAATGTTGATATCACAAACCACTATCCCTTACTTTTTAGGGCTCACCATATTTTCCACTATCATATATTCATTAAAAATAACTAAAAATGCTCTATGGAATGAAAATACAACAAATTCAAAAACAGTTTCAGCATTGAACATACAACTGGACTCCATAAATTCAAAGCTCAGCAAAAGTAAACATCTGTTAAAATATATTACTGCACTTACAAAAACACATCAGATATTTCTTTGGCCCTAAAAGGGAAAAGCAGTGTCCACTAATGAAAACAGGCCAACAAAGTGCCCTTTGTTTTTAATTTTAATGCTACCAAAGCAGCACAAATCTATTAAGGATATTAAATACTTGGAGAAAGCTTGCAATTCAAGGTACTTAATGTTATTCCTAGCCTCAGTAAAATACAGCGTGTTCAATTACAAGTTTTCCTACTGATTACAAAAGCCATTGTCTGAATTGAAAAACAGCTATTGGATGCCTTGGATTTCTTTTATTTTTTTAGCTTTGTTTTATATAGTACACATGAGGACACAGTGAATGCTATCTTAATGGAAAAAGAAAAATTTGCATGCATCTGCAAGACAAAATACTCCCCTAAAAAGACAATGAATACTTTGCATATAGAGAAATGTCATTAAGCATGTTCTCTCTTGTTCACAATTTCCAATTGTCATGGGTACTTTGTTTTTTAGAATAACCCTATTTGCACAAAACTATCCCTGCATCCATTTGAATGTTTAAATAATGGACTAGCTGGCCCATTAGGTCATTTCCAGTTTACTCCATGATTCATATAGCAAACGGTGTTGGTTTTGTTTTGTTTTTACTGATTAAGGATGACATTTCTAGGTTATTTTATATAAAATAAATACAATACAGAAACTGATAAGTATAACTCCAAATTCAGACACAGCAGCAGGACTTGAAGCAGCTTGTATGAATGCTCTTTGAATTCAGACTTTTCGTCTGAGCATATTAAGCACGCTTGTATGCTCATGCGTAGCTGCACACACAATTCAAGCTTCTGTACGTTACTTTTTAGGTTCCATACTTTTTTAGTACGTATGTTCACATAAAATAACTCACATTTACAGCTGGAAATAAAATAAGAACGGGGACAGGCCAGTTAACTTCTAGAACACATTTTATGGATTTCTACAAAGGTAGAATTCAATTTTCACTTGAGCAGACATGGGAGAGAGATGGTGGAATAGGCTATGAAAAGAAAGATTTTTTTATTTGATCTTTGATTTTTCCATTCTCCTACATTTATCCCTTGTCTGCAGAGAACAGTCTGCTTCTTCATTTAAAGAAAAAAAAAAAGAACAAGGTTTTTCCCAATTCCACTTGGTTTTAACTGTGTTTTCAGAAGTCCTAATGAAACCAGGACTTGTATTTAAACAATTTATTTTAAAACTTTACTTCTGTTTATTCAGCGTGTACCCTTTGTACACATGCTTAATCCATGAATATTAACATTGATGATTTATGAAACATTTTTCGTAGAAAGACTAACAGGAATGAATTCAAATAGTTTCTTACTTTTGAGCTGAATGGGGATCGTCTGCTTTGAATATGTAAAATAAAGTGTTTTTGTGCAGTAAGTGGAACACTCTAGACTCTGAGTTTTCATCTCTGACTTCACTGACAGTGAATCCCAGTAAAGGCTGGCTCTCTAGCGCTGCCACATCCTGTTTTACAGGGAAAAAAGTGAACAAGACAAAATTAGAGCAGGTAAGATGTATTAAACAATGCATTTAGACTGTGTTCATGCACTATACCATTGCAACAGATTACACAGCAAGCAGGTTGTTAAAATACTCATGCACAAAGTACTCCAGATTTTCTTTTTGTTTCTTTTTTAAATAATCGCCATGCATTATTCAAGGAACAGGAAAATAACAGACCTGTGTAGATGTTAATGCTGCTGTTCTTCATTTTTTTCTGATACCATCTACTTTGTCTTTCACTGTGTAGTCTCACTATTCTGCCTGGTAAGGACCTCTTGTATCAGAGGATTAACTACTGCCTGGCAGCAGACCAAAGTCCATCTAGCCCAGTGCTCACTCCAGCAACCTTAGGAAGTTTAAATGTCTTAAGAGAGACATGGGACTGAACGCAGCTGCACTCAATACACTAGAAGGAGGAGATATGGATGTGGCTGATGCTCTCAAGCACCAAAGCCACACTCCAGATGGCTTGGATGGCTGAATGTATTTTACTTTCTGTTGCTGAAAATTAAAAGGATGAAAAAAAGGAGTTGCTGAGCATTTAAAAGCTAGGAGAGACAAGGAACAGAAGCTGTATCTTTTAGCTTCTCATTTCATTTCAAAACAGGGCTAACATGCAGCCTTCTCCCTTCCTCGGTCATCTCAATTACTTCCTTTTTTAATACACTGATCACCTAATTACTAAACACGCTACACAGCATTTTTAGAATAAATAAATACTCTGTCTTGCGCAAATTCCAAAATACTGTTTTGTAACTAGGCAAGGTCCTGCAATGTTTCTGTAGGACCTCTCCTCTATCTGCAATAGACAGAGAAAATGAAGAATGTACGTTGACGCTGACACATCAGGTGAAGACTTAGGTCACGGCCTTAATGCTAAATCAGCACCATCCTAGGAAAGCAGCATTTCTTGAAACAGGACAACAATCACGGAATGCTAAGCCATCTGATTTACCGTTCTGTGTTTTCATACAGCTAAAAACTGGTCTTTTTACCACTAAACTTTCCATCACTTGGAACAACTAAAAGTTGCTTGAACGGGGTTTCTTGGCTGGATCAGCCTTCACAACCTGCCCTTGAGACTCTCTGAACAACCAGCCTGCTGCCATGGCTCATAACATTGAAAAATGACAGATATTTATGAGTTTAAAGAAAATAAGAAAGAGCTAATTTTGTGACTGTGAGCTGCAAAAGTTACTCTGGAAGGCTGGTATCTCAGAGGAAGCCAAGCAAAAGAAAATTTAAGCAAGACGACTGTCACGGACTAATACGCCTGGCTTCACAGTTGCCAAGCTCTCTTTTTCAGCTGTCAGAAGACAAACAATGCTCTAAACTACTTCTCAAATCCGTGCAAATGTAATTGCTTTGTACATAATTATTTGAAATATTTTTAGAACTACTTATTTACTGTTGCCAATATTCTGGTGGGAGTAACGTCACAGCTTCTGGACATAATCCAGAAGTGCTAAAATAAAGGTTGGCATTAGAGCACTGCAACCCAGGAGCAAGTCTGAGCACAAATACCCTTTCAAACCAGAAATAACTAGAGAGTGTGGCTGGAGTGCAGGTGAAGAATATAATTCTTTTGAAGGTCAGAATAAATTGGGCCTTTCCATTTTTAAAGAAAGTGAGGGATGGCAATACCTGTAACAGGTGCTTTTTATATTTTGTTCTTGAAAGCTGTAATCAAGCTATCACATATAATACAAAAAAGCTAAAAATGAGATCTTCCAGCCCTACAATACATCCATATAAGCTGCAAAGCATCGTGTGTTAAAGCTATAGTATCTTCAGCACATGCTGAGATCATTCTACACTGCAACAGGACTAAGCATTCTAAATACACAAGCAAATGCCATTAGACAAGACACATTTCTTATTTTCTACTGCACTGTATATTAAATGGTAACTCTTGGCTGGAGGAGACAGTTTGAGGAAAAGTCAAGAGATTTAGTTTGCTCGTTTTCCAAGCATTCAAAGTACCCTCTGGAACTACAAAACAAGATACTTCCAGATGCTTTTATCATGTTGGCTTTGCCACTATTCTAGTGTGACAGACCCCCACATATTCAACTGACTCAGAACATACCTACAACTGTGCAATGGTGTAGTGCAGAGGTACTCAAAGCTAAAGTCTGGAATGAGAAGCAGCATAGCTGTATCTGTATTATGGTACCAAACTCACTGGGCTTTTTCAAAACACAATACTGCAATCTGATCAATTCCTGTGAGGTAATCTAACTTTATACCTTGCTTCTAGATCATAAAAATAAGCAATTGTTACAAATACAGTATTATCATTGAGAATTTGATTTCTGATTTGTAGTCTCTTACCTCACTAGCAGCATACGTGTACAGCACCTTATTTTTTATAACAAACCATAGGTGTTTCCATGGTTTTTTACTGCCCTTAGATCTGTGTAAGTAGCCACTCATTGTCGAGTCTTCTGTATTTGCTGAAACCTGAAATGAAAAGAAACCCCAAGAGTATGTATGTGTTTGTCCAGGCTTTTGCAGTACAGCTTTTTTAAACACAGACCTCCAGAACCCTGTCCTGTCGAAGACAGAAATTCTAACCTCATCTCAAGTTAACACTGATAATTAACACAGATGTCTGAAAGACAAACAATTTTGTCTGCCACCATCTATCCAGTCTGGAAGAGAGAATCCTGCAGTCACTAAGATTTGGAACTTAATTTGTATGCAGGAGGACAAGAGAGGCTGAAACACCGAGGCCCACATACATCTGGAGAACGCACATTCCTGTATAAAAAGGCAAATTACTTCCTCCTGTTCCCAAGACCTCCAGTGCAGGCAGGCAGAGTTGAGCTCTGTTTTTTGTAATTGTAAATCAGCAGATGAGTTGGTGTGGGAATTCCTTGAAACACGGAGAAACAACAAACAAATTACAATTCCAGACTGCATGAATCACAGTCTCATAGGCTTTTACGCAGTTTCTACACTGCTCCATAGTTCAGGTTCCCGTCTATATAAAACTGAGGCCCAAACCACTGTCACGGATGAATTTTGACTTTTAATTATAAAGGCGACAGCTAAAATATGGAATTATTTTTCCATTGTTAAAATTGATGATATATTTGGTAAATAAAGCACTTACTTCTTTGAGGGCAGCAGGAATTTTTTTCTGCTTTCTTCCAGAGGGAATACTATGTAATACTGTAGACAAGGCACTTGATGGAGATTTATGGTTGACTGGGGATCCGCTCTTAGGAGTGCACTGGTTATCTGAAAGGCACAGGATGAATATATTGCTTTCATGTCACGGACAACTTAACGGAGGCAATGATTCCTGGACTTTTTCCTAAAAAGCAGCTAACATTTTAATTTTGATTAGGTGTTACATTTAAAACACTGTAATCACATTACACTCGGTGTTAACTTTTCAGTACCATCGTCACCACCACGAGTTAGAAACCCCAAAATCACATTCAAGAGAAAAAACATAAGACATTTAAAACCAAACAAATTGGTCTTGTTTGTTTTCAAAGTCTGTTTTGTTGCTGCTAAACTGCTTTTGCCCACATGCAGAGTAAAAATTCAAGTCTTAAAAACCACACCAAGTTTTTAGAAACGTCCTTTGCAGTTCAGTCTGTTTTATCTCTGTTCCCCATCTCTCTGTCCTCCAATTCTCTACATGTGATATCTTTGCTTTATTCAGCACGGATGCTGTAAGGGTTTATCTTCCAACATTATACCATCACACACTTCCAGACCATTTCCAGCTCCAGACCACGTGCTGTGGTTTTCTCCACTGCAGTACACAGCTTGTTCACTTCTCTCGGAAGACTTCTGCAACATTTCACTCCTTTAAAACTCCCTTTTTCTATGGCCATGCACCACTTTTTTCCAGCCCAGCCTGGAAGGAGGAGGGCTGCCCAAAGCTTCATTGACTCCCCTTCTTGAGATGTCTCTGAATGGGCTGAGGCTCTTAACGAGCAGAGCAGAAAATAATTGGATTGCCAGGGGTACTGCACCTGCTGCGCAGCTCTTTTCTCAGCTAGAAGGAACTGCAATTGCCTGCAGCACAGCAGCCCCTAGTGTCCAATACGAAGACCTGCACCCAGCCTTGGCAATCCATCTGCCGCAACTTCACAAGCTCCCACCATCACTTCGAGGGTTGTGGATGCTGCTTCCCACATCCCCATGACAACAATCCCACCATGCTGGAAGCCTTGGCTTGATTGTTTCTCTAGGGCATCACTGATTTCCTCGGATACCCTTACAGAGCTTGTGTTGACCTGGAGCCTCTGCCAGAGGGATGGGCAGTGAACAGGTTCAGTCCTGCTTGTGCCTTGTTTGTGTATCCTACCCTGTAGTCTTTGGACAGAATTCAGAGCAAGCCTTGTGAGATGGGACTGGATCCCCACCTCACTTGGATGAAGTCTTTGTACAACCCCAGAATTTCACCTATCTCAGCGGCTTTTCTGGCAAAAATGGAATTTACAGGCATATAAGATACACAGGGTGAAAGTACATGCAAACCCACTGAGGGGAGGTCGGAAGTTGCAAGGACTTCAATGTACACTTGTATCCTGAAGTAAGTGAAAAGTACGGTAACACAAGTTACCTCAAAAAGAAGGGAAGAGCCAATGTATTGCAAATTCACTTCCTAGCTTACTCCACAGAAGCTTGTTTGGGCTCCTATAACCTCAGATGCCTGTAACCTTCCTGGCACTAGCAGAACTAAGCACGTGAATCTAGCTGTAAAGATGAGGCATGCATTACAGCAGTAAGGAGCACAGAGTTTGTGCAGATCTTCTTCACCTTGTTTTTGTAACTCTCTGAAGCAATGATCACATACTCTTGCTGGCTGGTTTTTCATATAGTCCAAACCATGTTTATTTGATGAACAAGCTTGACAGACAATCTGGAAGAAAATAAAAGCATTATTGTACATGATACGCACCTGTAAATCACCAAATACCCAAAGATGTTCACTTCAGTACTGTTAAGAGCTGAATCTCAAACACGCACTTTTTTACACTGAAAATGGTTTAAGACTTTGTCTTATCCTTATGTTCATCATGCTGCTTTTCCCTCCAAGTAATAAAAATTTAGAAAAAAAAACACTAAATTATGAGTCAATAAGACATTGTTAATAATCCATGAGAAGTGAACTAAGCATACTGTGTTACTAAACCATTATATTCAGAAAATTTTAGAGGAATAACTAAAAGTAGTCATTGCTGTCTTGAAAATTTCTCTTTTAACACAGATTTCTCAACTACATTGAATTCCTATTCACATTTGGTTAACACAAGAAAATTAATGTTCTTTAGATATATCTGCATTTCATAACAGTTAAATATAGAATAAATTTGGTATTCACTTTAGAAAATTTTTTATTTATGTTACAAATTAGTGAAGAAGAAATTTTGAACATTTCAGCTAATGTTCTTGGTTTGTCCTATGCAATTGCAGAAGCAGGAGACAAACAAATTATATTCCAAAATGCAAATAAGAAACATGTAGCAGGTTAACTGGTCTGTCTTAATGTTATACTCTAAAAAAATAATGCTGGTTTTGCTCCATACAATTGTTTCAAGCACAGTGTTCCCTAAAACAGTTGCTGTGCTGCAGTCAGGCTCTGCCTGTACTTACTGCACAAGGAACCTAACTAACAGAAAAGGTAATTACAAAATTGCCCAACCTTTCCACATGCCCTGCAGTGATGCCTTCTCCACGTCAACGTGAATTCACTTGTACAGATCATACACATAGTGGCTCTAGTATCAGGAATCCAGATAGGAGCCTTTGATCCCAGTGGGCTATCTTCTTCCTGCTTCTCGGGGTCTGCCTAAGAGAACATAGGCAGAATTCATAGATTCAGTGATGAAAAATAAGGTAAGTACTTATCATTGATTGTATGTTAACTCTAATCATGTTGGAAAGCCTTCTTGATAAATTGTCATGGCCATAATGTTATCTACTACTTCACCAGTGACCATTGGGTCAAAGCCTACAGTCAGAGCAGTATTTTATTAGTTCAAAAAGGCTCTGTGACAACTAAGCTTTACCAGCCCATTTCTATCAATAGCTGCTATGCTTGAAGTCTTCTCAGATCATCTTTCTGTTTTCAGGATTACAGAGAGAATGGAGAAGGCTGGTTTAGGTATTTTGGAAGTAAGTAATTTTAGATTTCTGAAGTAGATAACATGAAACATCATTCTGTTCTATCATCACCCATTCTCTTATCAATTATTATTCTGTTTTGTTATTGATCATGGGATGCCTCTTGTGTCTCCAGATACCTGCAAAGAAACTTTTTATTTAAAAAGGAAACAAAACAATAGTAGTGTGCTGTACCTCTTCAAGACTTTTGCTAGGATTAAATGTGATTTTCTTTTTTGTATATTCTTCGATTGACCTGGAGATAGCTTCTAACCATTCATCTCTTTCTGTAGCAGAACTGTTGGAGTAAAAAAAAAAAAAAATTCAATTTATTATTAACAGTCAAAACTAAGAAGTGAGTGTTGTTTAGAATTTCATTAGCTTTATTACACATTTCATTTAACTGTCTTGCAGTTTCAGTTGTATAGACTGTCTCCAGTTCCTACAAAAACTAGCATTACTTTTATATGTATAAATTATATATACATACATATAAACCAACTGCATGCTGTCAGTTACTTGTGTTAATACTGAAAAAGGATTCTGTGTCTGTTGTTACGATGTAGATTCCTTTCCTCCTTTTCCTCCTCCCAAAATAACCCAGTGATTGTTTCAAGGTTTGTACGTCATTTCTTCCTCCTCCTCCTCCATGGACCTGTGAACTGCTCAAGTGCCACTGGTGTAAACGGAGCTCCCAGCACACAGGCACAGGCCCTTCATCTTAAGAGGGAATCTGAAATTTCAGCAAGTATTTCCCCTCCTTCCGTCTCACGGTGCAGTATGCTACACCTAGCCCTATAAAACCCTAAACTTCTGCCAAAAAATGCAGTTTCTTTCCCAGCCTTGTGCTCCTGACTCTTTACTCCTACGAAGTCTTCACAGAAGAATTATGCTGCTTTAAAAGATATATTTTTTTCCAAAATTTTTCATTGGATTAGCCAGTCCAGAGAGAGAAACGGTTCCCTGCCTGATGAGCTTGCTGTGCCTCTCTAACCTGACTGCTCGTTGAGTGCAGGGGAAGTATGAGGAGCAAGCAGTGAGGCATGGGGAGCAGGGAGAGCAGGGGCTGCTGGCACACAGGAGCCTGGATCAGGTACAATGCCAAAGTGCTTCCTGAGGCTGTGGGCAGATCACCACTTCCATTTAATACCAGCCCACGTTGGGGCAGCAAAGGGCAGCTTACCTTTCAGCCACTCGGACTTGCTTCCTGCCTTGTGCCGGAACGCACACATGGCCACACAGTGGGCTTTAAGTGCAGTGAAGGGGCAGCCTGCGGTGATTCCTACCGAAGCAAGCAATAGAGCAGCCCTTCCTCAGGATCAGTTTACCAGCTGGGCTCATCACTCAGCTGAACAACAGCTTGTGCCAGCACAAAGGAGAGGGGCTGGGGGGGAAGGGGCAGCCTGCGGCAGTGGAAGCGCTGGACTGCTCCTCTAAGATGCAACGCCAGCCTAGAAAGGGCTTCTGAAATACAAACCAGAAGTTGCTACCAACAGGATATTTCATTCCCCACTTCTTAAATAATGTCACATAAAGAATTTTTTTTTTTTTTAAACTAAGGAATTGAACATGATGCACATAGAAAAAGGACAGTTAGGGGAAGGGAAAGCAATGACTTATGTGTATGACACCAATTATTTAATGGCTATTGTAGGTGAATTTGGAAGCTTTGATCATTTTTAGCCGTTAAAGAAAACATTTTGAGCTGAGGTTTTGACCTGCATGAAATTGGGTTCTGTATAGAATCAGAGAGGACAAATCTGATAAGGGAAACGAGGGAGAAGCCTGTGAGGCACAAGGGAAAACACGATCTCGTGCTCATGGCAACAAAATCAGAACAAAAGGAGAGGAAATAAGACACAAGCAAGGGCAAAGCGATGTATTATTGTCTGTCCTAATATCTCACACTCTGAGTGGAACATTTTGCTCAGTTTATTTACCCTTTCTTCCTTATCTGCTAAGAAGGACAGGTCCACAATAGCTACATAACATCCTTAATTGCAGTCAAGTCCTTTGTTTTTTTCAAAATCTGGTTACATTATTTAGGTTCCTAAAACTGTATTAAATAATTAAAGTTGGTTCAGTGTTGAAGATGAGGCATCCCCCAGCCACATGGGGATGGTTACAGATGGGACTGCTCACACAATGAGCCACATGGCTTAGGCTCAAGCATTTTACTAGGGAGCTCACACTTGGTACGTCTGCTGGTGCTGGCCTGGAGGGTTGTTTACAGTTCTCCAGAACTCGAGAGCAAAGGCAGCTCCATCAGCAACCGGGCTGATGTCATGGTTTGCAGCAGCAAAACAGGCAGCGTTTCTTCTGCCGTCCCTCCCAGCGCTGCCACCTCCCTGGCTGCAGACCCAGTAGTAGCGTTGCATCCTTCCAAAAGCTGCTTTGTTCACTACAATTGAAGAGTTTTCTTGATTTTACTGATCTCTTTAAGGTTTTAGCTAATAAAGCAGCAGTAAACTTAAATGGGCTGCAGAGAATCCCAGCAACTGCTGTTTCTGGCAGGCGTGTGTGTGAGGAGCACGCGCCGCAGCTGCTCAGCTCGGCCTAGCTGTGAAGGGCCCCAGGAGGACACCCCTGTTGTTGCCAGGCTCAGAGCCCTCAGGCACTTCTCACAGCTGCGCTAGTCTTGCGTGAGGGACCCTTATGTCAGGGGAGGGATCCAGCGCTGCCGGCCGGGGGGGGCTGTTAGCTAGGAGCTCTACTGAGGGAGGCAGGCCAGCTGGCCTCACTGCATGCCAGGCCGGCACGACGGTTGTTTTCAGGACATAAGCTTTGCTTCTGCACAGTGCTGTATCATGCAGATGCGCTGGTTTGTTTATTTTTATTAGGAGATGTCTACTACAACACTGCATTGTACCATGGAAAGCAATCCATACCCCTGCGGACAACCCAAGAAAGCTGAAACCTCAACCCAGACTAGATAAAGCAGGACGCTAATGCAGCCAGCAAAATTAAACCTGAAGCAAGAAAGACTCTTGTTTTGGCATTAATCTGTGCTTCTGTTATTAACTGGCTTACATTTCATTGCTAGCAATTTTTCAATAGCTTAATTGCTCTCCTCCCCCGACTCTGCCCCCCAGAGTCATTTCAATATCTCTTCTTCGCTGTACACTTGACATAATGCTTATTATCTGGAAAAACACAGAAATGAAGTTTGTCTCTGGTATCTGTAAGATTAATTTAAATACTTTTGTAATAGAGATTTTTACTACATAGGAGCCAAGATGCTGTTAGAAGGAGGAATCCAAAGGAAGATGCGGTCTGTATTGACAAGACACCAGTGCTCTACACACCCGTGCTATTTATTGATAGGAACAGTGTCACAAACACACTCAAACACCCATTGCTAGTAGTTTTTTGCTTGTTTCCACAACAAACCCAGGCCTTGTTTACGGAGAGATAGCAATCTGAAAATCCTCATTCACACCTGGGTCCCCCAACGCCTCTTTCATCCCAAGCAAATGCAACCTCTCTCTGTCATGGCTGTGTAACTTCAGGCTCTTGCGAACACACAGTTTATAATAAGAATAAAAATAACAGAGATGAATGCTCTCCAAATGCGAGGTCAACAACACTAAAAAAGAAAGAGCTCGTCGAAACAGCTTTAGTTGGTAACATGAAGGTCACTCCAGTAATGTCAAGGACAAGACAAAAGCTGTCACAAATGGCACTCAGTGTGATGGGAATGTTACAGGTTTTCCCTCATGCACCAGCATGTATTTCATATTTAATCTTCCATTTAGTCAGCTCCTCAGAAAGAAGAGGCTGACCTCTTTTGTAAAAAACACAGATTTCAAGTTGATCATCTTTTCCCAAGTTCCAATTAACATTTCTACATTACTTTTTAAATGACTCTACTACACTCCTGCAAATGTCTCTGTGTATTTCTGCAACACCCAGTCACCAGGGCACCTAAGCAGGACACACCTGCTCATTTATTAGTGGTACAGAAGCAACCCTAAACTGTGAAATGCTTCTTTGTGCAAAAGAATCATAAGAAACATAGAAATTGTTAGGAAATACACAACTACTCCTTTCAAGCCTGTTGGTATAAATTACTACTGCTCAAACACAACTAAGGTTCTTCCTCTGGCCACTCTGGCAAGGGTCACCTTGGACTACCCCTCAGCTAGAGATAGTGCTGTCTTCCAGCAGACATCCTAATGTCAGCGTTTACAAGGTCATATAGAAAGCAGCAGCCTGCCTCTGCTTGGCTTTGCTAAATAAAAGAGAAAACATGTCTTTCCTCATTGATATCAGCACTGTCACAAGTGACAGATCATATCAAACTCCAAACGCAGTGAAAACAACAATCCACAAAACCAGGTCTTCGTTAGAGGCAGCTCCATGAAGGCAGACCAGAACTGCTCCAGCTTAGTGGCTGCTACATGGAGAATTTATTTTCCTGGTAGAGAAGCTCCATTCCTGTACTACTTGTCATTTCTGTAATTTCACGTCCCTTTCAGCATTTCACTGAGATGCATTTCTTGCCTCAATTACACTGTTATTTTAGTTAGATGACCAGAATGACTCCTTCCAATTCTTATCAGTTAACAAAAATGTCACAGTGTATTGTTATGCTTCATATCCTGTCCTGCTAAGGCACTGACAGAGAATATCAGTAACCCTGGAAGAAAAAAAAATACAGAAAAGCAAAGCCTAACATTAACCAAAGGGAAAGTTAATTTAAATTCTTGTTCATGACAAAGAAATGCAGTGAAAGGGTAATATTTCAATTTACTTAAAGTTTTTGAAGGTGTAGCTAAGCTGAAAAGGAAGAAGATCAGAGTTTTGTTCCATCTGATTAACAGTTAACTCTCCTGAGGACAGCAGAATTCCTGCTAGCTGTAGCCTTAAGCCCAAGTTGCTCAAATACCAGCCACATTTATTATAGATTTTGTGATTCCATCCATTACTTTCCAACAGGGAGTCTTTCTTGCGAGTCAGAGTGAACTGTATTACTACAGACTACCAATTCATGTGGTATGTGTGAAAGCGATTATATACAAGCAGGCTTCCTTTCTGCCAGCCCATTAAAAAAGACTAAATCAGTTTTTAAATGTGAACAAAAGCAAATTAGAACAAAGCCTACTTTATTTCTAGAAATCCATCTGGCGGTCCCTCTATTCTTCTGTAACACTAGCCAGAAGTAACTTTCATTATGTAAGTGCAAAACAAGCTATAAAGAGCTTATGAGGCCTGTTTGAAATCACATGCTTTTAAAGTCATTAGTTTGTGAGACTCACCTTGCTGAAAGAATGAAGGATCTCTCTACACTTTCTATGTTCAGTTCATTCTGATAAGCTTCCTGGGTTGGCTTTTTAACCTTCAGTTGAGAAAGAAAAAATTACATTCATACTGACATGGTATATTTATGCCGCTTTATTTTTATTTATTGTCAAGTCTCATGTTTTTATTGCAGAAGGGGCATATTAGGGAGAAGATCTCACAGGGAGACCATACACCATCCTCAGTGCCAAGATGCAGTAAGATTACATAAAGTCCACCACTCTATTTCACTGTGGCACCATAAGAACACTGGAGATGTACAAGGGAACGAAACTCAAGGGCTGCCAGACATCTGCTGTGTTTCAACATGCCCAGGCCCGCTGCTTTGTAAGCTTCTCCTGCAACTATGCAAAAAATCACACTGCAGGACAAGATGCAGGCTACTGGTGTGGCCCAGAATGGGCATCTGTCCCATATCCCTAAGAGTTGGATCCCTGGTGATCCTCCTGAGATACCAAGTTTCAAACATAGAAGAGTTTAAAAGTTAGGAGTGGTTCTGAGGCACCATGAATCATCTGCTGGCAGAAGAGAGGCTGCAGCTCTGCCTGTGAGAGCTCAGGCCTGGGTGCCAGATCTACACTCTAGCTGGACTCAGTGCTCTTCTCTGACAGGACCAGAGACAAGATCTTTGATTCTTGAGGTGATAGTTTGTTGTTCCCACTGTCATGCCAGAGACCATGTCAATACACGGCATGTGTGCTCCTTGTCACTTCCCAGAGCGGCTCAGCGCTTAACTTTGGTGATTTTCACACAGGCTGAGTAACAAAAGTCAGATTTTCCCTCCAAGTTAGCAGATCTCTATAAACCATGGATGGAGATTTGATCCACCAGAAAGTTATCAGGCAAAGGTACCTAATCTCTGGGTGTTGGCAACAAAAAGCATTTGCAAGGGAAAAGCTAGGCAGTTTAAACAAAATGCAAAATACAAAGAAGAAGTAGGCAGACTACTTCTGAGTAGACCAGCACTGGATGAAATGCAGGTATGATGATCCTGTGACAACAGGTTTAAGAACATGTAGACGGTAATCCCACAGACACTATTATGTAAGAAACTTTATGCCTATAGAACTGCTCTGAAATTTATGCATCTTTAATATCTCTTTCCAACAGTAAATACAGCTGCCTTTTGAAAATTTGAAGACCTGAGTTTAAATACATTTAGAGAAAGACTTATTTTAGCAAGTGACTCACCTTCATTCCAGCCAACGACAGCATGTTGTTGAGTTTGTACATCCCTGACTGAACCGGGGTAGTATACAACAGGGCATCATTAAACTGTAATGTAGAAGCAATAGTTTCAGATGCATTTTAGAGGAAGTACAAAATTCATATGGCACTGAGATCAGCTGTTCAGAAGGGCCTCTTCTACATCTTATTACTCCACTTAGAATTCAAGAAACATTTTCATGTATGCACTCAGATAACAATAGGTGTCTATTTATATCCTTCCTTGTGTAAACATACATTTGGCAATGAGTAAACAGTGCACAGATGTCAGAGAACAGGCTGTTAGTAAGGACAGAAATGTTTCTACTAGTGTACACAACTATATTGTATAACAAACTACTTTGAAAGGATAATAGAATTAACCCTTGAAACCACGTATAACATTGCAGAAACAAGGAGATGGCAGAACTGAGATGAGCAATTTATGATCATATGGACAAGCTTGTCCCTATGAATTTTACCAGTTTAAACGTGCATCTACTGTTTATTTGCTGTTCTACCAGACTTGGCTTCATTTGATGAATTTTCTAAACAACTATTAGATGTTTTATTTCCTCTTATTGGTTGTTCAGCACATGGGTCCAGACTTTATTTACTTAACATAAACACAGACCAGGCACTGAACTGTCTCCTGAGTTTTTGCTACAAGACTCTTTGCAACATAATCAAAGGTTTCAAGAGCCTTCAGAACATGATCAATGAAAATCACTGCTTAATATATCAGTGCTCGGTATGCTACAAAGTCATCTCCAGAGCATACGATAGGCACTTCCAAGCTCAGAATACAAGTTTCATGACCACCTAAGGAAATGTTTGTACTGCAGTAACCAAAAGCCAGACTTCAGGCAAGACTGTGGGCCAATAATGCCACAAATTACAGCCAGCAACAGTTGTTTTACTCTCTAAATAGAGGAGAGAAACAAAAGATTCAACTGGAAACAGAAACTTCAGAGACGCACAAAAGTTTCAAAACAAAACAGCAGCAGGGACAGGAAGAGAAGCCAGCACTTCTCTTCCAGCTCAGCGCTCCACTTGGGAGGCAAGCGGAAGGGAGGAGGAGGAGGGAAGGGTGCAATCACAGCAGCTGGGCTGTAGGTTTTACAATCTGGTACAACTAAGTGGGACGGAGTAGTTGTTTTAGTGTTTTAGATAATGTCTGCCCATAAAACTGTTCAAATTTTAAACCAGCATTGTTCGAAACTACTTTTTTTTTTATTGAGAAATTATTTTCTATTAAAATACTACTGCATGTGCAACAGATGATCTCTCTAAACTAGACTGAGCACATGTAACAGCACATGTAAAATGGTAATTTTTTTCCCCCAATCTGAGGTTACTACTGACATTACAATTACACTGACATTAGGCACACAGCAATATACACACTGCCTTACCAGAAAAAACATTCGTGGCTGCATGACCTTCCGAGATAGCTTCATCAGCGTTCCTTCTTTCAGAAATACCTACCAAATTAAAAGAAGCAATTCAAACCTAGCTTTTCAAGGCACAAGCTGTACAGATGAGCTGATACATTCCTCTTTTTTTTTTTTTTNACCTGAACTGCTGTACAAGTTTTGGGATTCATGGCTTCCCTCCTAAAAAAGACATTTCTCTACAAGCTAGAGGGACTGAGTAGCTGCATTCATTTTCCATGCTGCATTTGAAACTATGATAAATAAAAGGTTATGTTTCAGGAAAAAAAAAAACTGCCTGAAAGATCTGGCAGAGAATCGGATTCTAAAAATCCTACGTTTTCATCAGATAAATGCTTTTCTCAGAAGAAAAAAAGAAAAGAATCATGCATGTGGGGAGGCAGAAATCACTTGACTGTCAGCACCAAATAATTAAGTGATGGATCGTTTTTCTCCTCAACATGTGTCGGCTTCAGAACTGTGCTCACACATCACCTGTGCTACACTTTTACCGCAATCATCTGCACGCCATCTGGAGGACCTACCCTTCCTGGCTGTACAATCTCATGGTGTCCATTTAGACTGTACTGAATCTGCATGAGTTTCTGAAAGTTATCCTACAAGGGAAAAAAAAGGCACAAAGATAAGTAATTACCCTTGCATCCATGATTTCTTTTTCTTTTTAAATAACAGAAAAAGCTTTATTCAGCCAGTTTCCCAAGTCGAAATACTTACTCCCTGCTTCATGATGTCATTGGCATGGTTTGCGACTTCTATGACAACAGCTAGAGCATCTGAGAAGTGAAGAAAATATACCTGTTATACAGACCAGTTAGCATTGGCGGTACAGAAAGCCCAGGTAAAACATTTCCCCTCTACATTGTGGCAAGATTCAAGGAGCTGATGGAACAGCCACTGCATTCAAGAGCACTTCCCACGGATCCCAGAGGCTTTGGATCAGGGTTTAACAGGTGTGTCCTGTGAAGTTACTGCTTCAGCTAACCTTCAGTGTCAGTCATTGCCTATCACTAATAAATACTGTTTATAAACAAAACTCAGTTTTAGTTTCTTACACAATGGATCACTTTACTTTCTGTGTCTCTACTTACAGCAGAAACATGAACAACATTTTAACTGACACTGTATAGAGGTTAATTAAGCTTTTTCCATTTTACAGAACTGCCTCCAGTGCCAGTCATGGGAGGCTACCTAGAAAAATTATCCCAATTCTTCTGATTTCTTTCTTTTGCCTTTAGTTTTGTTGTACTTTCAGGAAACAGTATAAAGTTCAAATTTCTAAATTTCAAACTGGAAGAAAAAAAAGGTATCTGAAGTAGAAGAGTTGTGAAGACAAGAGGGATTTTAACAAGTACTGATATTTAATAACCAGCAACTCAGCTGAAACACATGCTTAGGTGTAACTGCAAAAGGGATTATATAAAAGGATTATGTAAGTTACTGAACAGCAGCTCTGTATATTACAGAGAATCCATCTAAGGATCTTATCCAAAAACCTGTGATTTATTTATGTAGAAAAAATAAACCTGATTTAATTGAGAGCTAGCACAACTGCTCTGATAAAACGTCATCTCTACAGCATTTAGCACCTTCTGAGTAATTGAAGTGCAGTTAAACGCTCTAAATAAAGGAAGAAAATCTGCTTTAAGGTACTCAGAGAAGCCTACCAAACCAGTTAAAATCAAAGCCTTGAGTTGTTTTTCTTGCATTTTCTTTTTTGAGGTATCATTACAGTGTTAGCACTGTAGACTGTATATACTTCCCTTATTGTTGAGTTCACATTCAGAAAGAAAGCATGTTAAAAGATACAGAATCCTGAACTGAAGGGTTCAGAAGGTCATGAAACCATATACAAAACTAAACCAAGATGTGAGCAAAAATCTCCTCCTAAGTCAATCTAAGGAGAATTTTTGTTCAAGATTTTCATGAAATATAGCAATGCAAGCACAGGAGTCAAACTATCAAAATGCACAGAACATAGAAGGCATTTGATTAAAATTGAAATTTAGATATAAACGCCATGATGTCAACTGAGCCTGCTGAAAAATAGCTGGTGGTCTCCTGTTAGAAATGCTGGAGCTGCTCCAGCCAAAACACTCTCCAGCTCCCATCAGCTTGGAGAAAAGTGAAGTTAAGGGAAATTCAACTGAATTCATGAAGACAGGAATGAGTACCTGTTTTTTTTTGTTATACTTTCCTTCATCTATCAGCTATTATATCTATTAAAAACTTTTAATTGTAATCACTGACTTAAAGACTGAAGAACATTACAGAAAATCTGCTGGTTATTGAAGGGAAACTGCCAAGATCTCAGGGCTCCTTATAGAGCCAAGACTCTAAACAAATGTGAACAACAAAACAAAATAATCTATAGCATCAAAAAGTCCACAAACAAACTGTTTTTTGGAAGGGAAGAACATTCCACTTCTTTTATCACTTAGCTGGAGTAAAGTATTCAAACAAAGGTCATCAGGAAGAATTGTGTTGTTTTTTCCAAAAATGCTAATCATAACCAAACCTTTGTCTTTTTTTTCTTTTTTTTTTTAAGTTAAACAACAAAGTCAAAAAGAACTTAATTATCACAAATAAGATTTTGCTGAGTAAAGATCAGATTTTCTTTTCTTACTCAGTTTCAGACTTACTGTCAAACATGTTTAATACATAGAATTAACATTATAATTGTTACAACTAAGTTTCTCCTTTTATCTTCAATATATGCAGGAATTCAAAAATTCTGTGGAAAGTGCAACTATAAAAAAAACACACAGAAGCTGGAGAAATCACAAGAAAATGTGATGTAAAACATATTTTCAGTTGCTTACTTTTCAAGTGGTCAGTTGCTTACCATGTAGTGCAAGCATTAGCTTGTTCAGAACTATATGAAGTGCAAGACAATCTTTTCTATCTCTGAAAAAGTCATTTAAAACATTTTGGACTAATATTTTCAGCACGCTCAAATAAACAAATACATCTAAATGTCCTAAGAAAGATAAACATACATAAATGTTATGGTACTATATCAGGAGACGTAGCTGTAAGAAAGGGAACTCGGCTCAGTGCATCGAAGGCACTCATTGAGTGCACTCCCACCAGCTGCATCTGTGCAGCCCTCCTGAAGATATTGGGCTTGCACAAATGTCACCAAAAAGAATACCATAAATGACAGGGGTTTACACAAATGAAATGGAAACACTGGGAGCACTTCTAGTCCTGCTGAGGAGCACACAAGGAAGAAGGAAAACAGTGTGAATGTGCAGTGCATTGCTACAATCCAGCTAAACCAGCTCGACCCTGAATTAGCATGAAACATGCAGACCTGTCCTCCTCCATCACCAACCATTCCTTCTCATTTCCTCCTGTCACCTTTCCCCCCAGCATGCAGGCAAAAGTGTCTGTGCAGCTTGTGACAAGTCAACCTGGAGAACTCCTCAAGCTAAAAGGCTCACAGGGCCAGGGAGCGCAGCGGGGGGGACCAGGCTGCCTATGATGAAAGGTCAAGGGACATAAGGACTGTCTTTTTCAGTAGCACTGCCCAAAATTCCTGCTTAAGCTACTTGGGGAACTTCACTCTCATTTCTTGGTTTGAACTCAGGGCTGAGCTGATACCACTCTGAGCTCCAAACATTTTTGAAACATAACTTTGCAGTCTTTCAGTGTCTCTGCTGAGAAACTTAGAACTAAACAGAAAACATTTCGACTTACTGGCTTAGCATCTTGCATGCATTTAAAATTTAGAAACTCTATCATACTTACATAACCTGTTATTTCTTTAGAATGAAGAGACATTTACCTTGAGTATCTCTATAGTCTGCAGATTCTTCTAAAAGATTCTTTAAATAATCTGTATGAAGAAAAAATAATACAGAGAGATTTTTGTTAAAGAAATAAACAGCACCAGAAAGCAGTAAAACCCAACATTTTCCCGGCAATCTGCTTTTCAGGCACACCTATGCCACAAAAGTCTACAACTTAACCTTTTAAATTTGTCCAAGTAAGAACATAAGGAAAACTAGCATTTCCACAATGAAAGTATATACTGACAACTTGCTCAGGGAAGAGAACGCTCCAGAAGCAGTGACCTTCTCCAAAGGCAGGTGATACGTTGTAAATATTATTCTAGACCAAAACAAGCCTGTGAAAGACAAGTAGGTACTTGCAATCATTTACATTTACGCTGACACAAGAAAGTTTGAAGATTAGAGATACTTGTCTGAGCCTTTACTTGTCTACAAGAGCTGAGAAAAAAAAATAACCCAATACAGCAAAGTGGATTACGATCAATATTTTTCAGTTAAAAAAAAGCATTATAATCCACCCCAAATGTTCAAATAGGAATTGGTTTTCAATTATAAATTTAGTTCCTCAACCACGAGATGGCACCCTCAATACACTCAAGTCTTGGTAGATTTTCCATCCACTTTACTCAGATGAAATTAACTCCTAATGTCTGACTGCACGAGAAAACATCCCCCTTGAGATTCCATTCCCTGGTCTTGTGTCCAGTTCACCAAAAAGCACGATATCCTGTCAAAGATGACCATATACCCTCAGTACCCTCAGTACAGCTCTGAACTCCTAAAATCTGAAAGAAACACAACTTTCAAAGGGACTTCCAAAGGAATACAGATGTTAGATTGATAATATCAACAAATACTGATTTATAATTATCTTTTAAATGTGGGATTCAGATTCTGACAGATCTAGGAAGTGTTTGATTTTAGCTTAGCAGTTGTACAAGTTTCATGTAGGAGTGAAACAATTCAACTCTCATATGCTTGCCCTACCCAGATCCATCCTTCCACTGAAGGAGGATCAGGAGCCAAGTGTTCCTGCCTTCATAAGACGTCTTGCTTCATGCATGCCCCTCAGAGAGTGCTCAGCATATTGTAATGGTTTCCTTATGCAAAAATGGGAATTATGAAATGCGTTTCTGCAGTAGAAAGTCTATGAAGAGTGAAAAATCTTGTCAGTTAATGAGAGCTTTGAGAAAAACAAAACTACAGGAAGAAAAATATTTGGCAATCAAATTTTATTTTTTGGCAAAGAGCTAAGGGAGGATCCAAGAGAAGCATGGAGAGCAGGTTGGGGTGAAGGAGCAGGGCCTTGCTGGGGGCTGCTGCAGGGGAGCTGGGGTGGGAGCGCTGGGAGGTCTGGCTGGGCCACAGGAACACCCACAGCTTGCTGCTCCACTTCAGGTTCTGGCTGATCCTTATCAGGGAATGGCCAACGCCTGACTCTGATATGAACCTTACATGGCAACAAAACCTTTCCAGCTATACTCCAGAGATACTGCATCCTTCACGTGTCTGCACATCTTTTGCTGTAGTAGCTACCAGACCTTCAGGTGCATTATTTAAGTGCACACATATTCCATTACAAGATGAGTTCACCTTGTCTTGGCTTACATTTGTAAGAAACTGGTCTAAGAGAAAAATCAACAGGAGGTATTTTATAAGGAACTGTGAGGAGTTCACACGGTTTTTAACTTGATTTATCCTGGAGGAACTCACTTCACAGGCACACAGCTGCCGCCCTCCCCTGCCCTGCCTGCCTCAGTGCCCTCAAGCAGGAGCTGTGCATAGCCCAGGCTGAGCATCTTTGGGGCTCCTCCATAGAGAAAACATGTTAAAGCTTTACAATTGCAACTCAGCTTCCATCCAGGCCAGAAAAAAGGACTCCAGTGGACACCTCCCAGTATAAAGGTATGAGTCCCTACAGCTTGTACAGAAATTACAGCTTCTTAAAGCTGCCAGCCACAGTCACTTCTCTGCGGAGTGGGAACAAGAGGTCAGGTGGGTATAATTTACTAATCTGCAAATGGACCACTGGCACTCTCCAGCACATGGAAACATCCCGTTCTATATTTAAAGTCGATGCACTGGAAACTTAAAACCAGAGACCCAACATGGGAACTAATTGTTTCTTGACACACGCATGTCCTATGGCACATTCCCCAAAAGAACAACACTTCACCTCATTCAGCTTGTGGGGTTTTGTTTTGATAGGTACGTACTAGCACTTTAAATCATATCACCCATGGATTACAAAGGGAAAATTAGAGATTTTAACATAATTGGTTCCATTTAAAGTTCTGTATTTAAAAAGGAAGGCAGCTCTTGCACTGCAGGACTGAAACAGCCAAAAAAAAATCTTGCAGCTGTAAAATCCTGCAAGTGGTAAATATGTAGTTTTGACCTCTTCATGTGTATCTGGTAAGTGAACCTCAGTTCATAGCTAAAACTCAGCTTCAGGGAAGCAATGTGACAGATTATTTTAGTCTCTTCTGCACATACACACTGGAAATTCTGTGCCTGCAATAACTTTCTGGAGGTACTGGCCTAAACTATATGGACAAGAGAATTTCACAGACATGAATAGCATTACAGGAACGATTTAGCAAAAACATTCCTAGATAAAATAAATACAGAAGTCAAATATTAAGGTGGAATGGTATCTGCAGTCTTTGCCAAATTTTTTTCCCCTCTGAAATGTACTTCAGTTGTTCAGACTTTTTACTCAAAGATCAAAGTTATTCCACATGAGACAGTGGTTTCTGGGAGAAAAAATGAAATACATTCAGATTATCAGCAGTTTTCTGCAACTGCAGAATAAAGTAAGGACCCTATTTATAATATTAAAACTATGAGTACTGACATGCCCTTAGCACTGGGTTTTCCTTCTGTTGGTTTAAACAGAAAGCAGGGAATCAGTATGTGTGGGACAAATCTGACAGCAAGAATGGATCTGCTTTAGTATAATACAGAACTAAGGGATGATCCATAAATAAAAGCCAATACAACTGATATAATGCTAAAAACTGAAGTTGAGACTGTGCAGAAAAATAAGTAGAAAGATTTTTTAAAAAGTACTGAGCATTAAAAGAGTATTGCAGCACTGTAAATAGCACAGAGGTCTAACACCTAAGCAAGGCACAATCTCTGTTTAGCAACTGATAGCAGCCTCCCAGCTGCATGATGCTCCAAGTAGCTTCCCATTGATCACAACACATTGAATAGGCCATCCTGGCGATACACAAACAAAACTCATCAACTCATCTCCACAGCAACAGAAAACCCAATCAAAATCGCTGGTTACCCAAATGATGCATTTCACGCAACAGAATAAGTGACTGCATGTAAACAAGATGCACGCTGCTGTGCACCAGCATTGATTCACACAAACCGCTTCAAGAGGAACAAAAGAACCACGTTACCAAAGGCTTTTTAATAGAAATCACACCAATTTTTGCCTGACCTCTTACTCCTTATATTCTGAAGGTAGACCTTAAACATACTCTCAGAAAGGTAGATTTAGAAATTAAAATTCGTAACTTCGCCAGATGCCCCAAAACACAACAAAAATCAATACAATTACTGGCTTATGACCAAATGGTCTTATGCCTTCCTTCCACCTGACAGCAGCCAGCAATTCTCTCTTTGTTCTTGCTGGGGGCCAGTAGCTATCACTTCTACTCTTGATAAAAATTATCTTCTTGTCTCAAATTGTCTGATTTAATTAAGTTAAACTCCAAGCAGTCGTTCTCAAAATGTGACTGGCCTTGAGTATGACAATTCTATTTCTGAGCTGCGAAAGAGCCATGTGCTTAAAAGCCTATTTTTCAATCCCCCTCAGCCTCCTCTCACAAAACCTCAGATGAAGATAATAAGAGACACTCTCTCTCTCTGCACAAACCTTATGATGTGTTGTGAAAAAGAGGAGAGAAACTTATCATATGACAACAAAGTGCTTGCTCATATTGTACAAGTCTCTAGACTTCTACTCAAATCAGATTTTCTGGAGGAGAGAATCACCTCTCCTTCATTTCTTTCTGATAAAAATAAGAGGTCTCTAATGAATCTCCCCAACAACCCATTTAATCCACCTAATATTTGCTGTATCAAGTTCAGGGTTAGTATGTGGAAAAGTGGAAGTCTGCTAGGTGGAATGGAGAAGCTATGTAATTAAATACAAATACAGCTGAGCCGTGCCTCTCCATGCCTCATTTATAAGTCCACCTGCTCCTGCTTTTGTTAGCACAAAAGCAACTACACTTCAAAGCACAGCAACAATCTTGTGATGTGACTGTGTAGCAGCAGGTTACTAGTACAAAGCTGTCCCACTGACACAGAGCATCTAAATAGGAAGAAATCCCTGCTGACTCAGGCCTCGCAGCTTCATTTCCTGGATTATTTTTGCTCCTCCACTCCTACCCACTGCCCCCTCCTCGGCCGCCCACAGACACCCATTGTCTTTGGCTGGGGCTGCTGCTGCATCACTGCAACTCTTGCCCGCTCTTGTCTTGCTCGTCTCCAACAGCAGATCCAAATACTTCACACATCCTCCAAAGGCTTTGTACAGAGATTACTCAAAGTTACACAGAGCTGCCAGAAGGTAACAAAGTGGACAAGTCATCCACTGAGATACGGGACAGCGAGAATCTCAAGGAACTCAGAAGATGATGTGAAATGGCATGAATGATTGAACACAGCAAAAATGAAGCAGATCCAAAATAACAGCCCCCTGCCCCAGCATAAGTCATTTCTTAGTCCAGACGTTTTCATTCTTCCCATAGGACAAGAGACATCTATTTTTCTAAAACAGTAGCCAGCATTGCAATCCAATTCACGTAAATAGCACGTGTATTGACAGATTTTTATTTTTTTTTTAAAGCTGGGCAGCCACAGCCAGGTCTGCAGAACTGTCGACTTCCACACAACCCCCATCAACACAGGATGAGATTTCCGGGTCTTGATCAGTTGAACAGTTGATCCCAGCCACAATGACAATTAATAGTTATGAAGAACTCCCCTTCTACTTCATAGTATTGTTTCAGTGCCATTCATCTCTGAAGCCTCTCGCTTTGCTATGTATAGTGACAGGACTTTACTCCCTCTTGCTCCTCTGTTCTGCCTTTTTATTCAAAACCTTTGAACTTATCCAAAGCATCTCCACTGATTCAGGAACATAAAACAAGCCTGCACAATGCCCTGAGTCAGCATCCTTTTAAAATAAAGCAGCTCCCCAAATGCCTTTTCATGGTTTTATTTTATCAATTAAAAGACACTAATATTTTCCCCCACAAAATAGTTAATTTGATTGAGTTTTTCACCCTTTTTCCCCTCCTGTGACTTTCATGAGATGATTAAAAAGAAAACAGTCCCAGTTAATAACTTAGTAACTTCTGTACAACACTTAAGTTTGTATCTCCCACACAGCATTACTAGTCTAAGTACTTGCTGGGGAAATGCCAGCAAGCTGCTACAGAGCCAAACAAAGGGTCACAGAGCATTTTATTTTGCAGTTACTACATAAACAGAGGCTATTTTTAAATAGCTCATCAAGAAGCAATGGCTTTCAAAAACAATGCCTTAAGTATTTCCAAATTCTTACAGGAGCCATCCTCCTCTTACGACAAACACATCTCAAAATACTTCACAAAGGAGGCCTGTATCATTGCCCTCCTTCTACAGAAAAGTTGTGGAGATGAGTTGCTCAAGGTCACCCAAACATGCCAGTGCCAAAACTGGGTACAGAGTCCAGATTTCCTAGTCCCAAGCCAGCTCTTCAGCCTAAAATGCCCCTGCAAGAAGCCTTGAGCACTTAACGGCAATGCATTCCAAAACCATGCTTTTTGCTTTCAAAAAGAGAATGGTTTTCAAAGACAAAGCACCTGGGCAGGGGAGACACAGAGAGGTTACTTGCAGGAGTTCACAGTTGTGCAGACATATTTCAGTTCCTTTTCCCTATTCTAGTTTTCTATACTACTTTTTCCCTTAAACAAAAAACAAAAAACAAAAAACAAAAAAAAAAAACCCAACCAAACAAAAAAAAAAACAATTCAAAAGAGGAGCTTTCCAACCCTCTAAGAAAATTAATGTCTCCTATTACCACAGGAGACAAACAAAAAAACATCAACAGTTTCATGTCTTCCAAGTACTGCCGAATGTACCATCAGAGAACACACCGAAGTGTTGGGAATATCAACACCTCACTTGTGTATCTTGTTGCAGTCAGTATTGACAAAGAAAGCCTCTAAACCCATGCCATACTTTTAAAAAAGCTTCACATATCTGAAGTCAGATAAACATGCTTTGCAGATAGATACAACTGCCTGAAAACACATTTTCTGGGACACATGAAGATTGGCCTCTTAAGCATAAGAGCTTGACTGTACCTGTCAAAAGGAGTCTGTACTGGGGAATCCTCTGAACTGGCTTGAGCAGATAGTGCTTGAGGGCCAGACTAGCACAGCGGGGGCTCATCTGAAAGAAATACCCAACATAAGCAACAATTCCATGGTAGTCAAGGGTTTCAGCAAAAGAAAACAAAACTACAAAGAGTTACCAATAATATCAGATAAGCTGATCTTAAAGGTGTGACTACTGTAGTTACATTGCACCACACAGCAAGTATTTCCCTGTGTGAAAGATGTATGCAAAATTAATCATGAGTTAAAAGACATCAGTAAGCTTTCCTACTCTGTGGACTCAAAATAGGTTATTTTGCTTATAAAGGAGAGGGGTGAATCTTCCCAGAAATCAAGGAAACAGCAGTGGCAATGACATGCTCATTTGGAATCACTGCAAAAGGCAGAGAAGAGAGCAGTGTTCACTCAAGGAGTTTTAATTAATCCAAACCTCTAAAGGCAACGCAAAATTAAAAGACGGATGCTTAAAAAATTCTAATTATCTTGAGTTTGCATTGAAAATAATGTGTATCAGAAACACCGAGTCCTTGAAAAGATCTCTTCTTCCTGTACTTGCGGACTCTACCTCAGGCTCTTCCTTTGCTAACTCTAGGTAGCCTTTTTAACAATTTGTAAGCTTACAGAGCAGGGACTACCCAATGAGAAGCTTGCATCACAGGAGGTAGATATACAGGCTGTGTGGATCACGTTCTGAGGAAGCTCGCCATCTCTTCTCTGATTTAAGGGAGTTATGTAAAAATCTGCATTACTTGTAATGTCATGAATCAGCTCCCAACTGATTGCTGCATGCGCTGGGTTTAAAATCGTCTAGAAATATGTAAACTGTAAGAGTCACTTTCCTGTTTCCAACTGAAACAAAATATGATTCCCATGAGTAAGCTACTGCCCTATATGGCAGTTAATCATTGCATCATGGTCAGGAGACAAAACTCAAAAAAGCAACCAGTGATTTTGTTAATGTCTTTGATATAATTTGCAGCAAGTGCTGAATTTTCTGAAAATCAGGGTCCTTTATCATATCTCACAGTGGTAGCTAACATCACCAGAAACTTTAGAAAATCCAAATTTCTTTTCACTTTCACCCTACTAAGTCTCAAACCAAGACCCAGTGGAAAAAAACAATGAAATTAGAGGATGTCCTATAAAGCCTTACGGAAAAATCACAACTGCTGAAAAGCCACAAAATAGAATATATCTTAAAAAAAAAGACAACAGTACCTCGAAGTCTTTCACTACTGAAGCAAAACCCGCATTCTTCTTACACTGTTCATCCAGCAGTGCAATATTTTTATCAAATTCTTTGATGTAAGTAGAGTACATCTTTAAGTAGGGACCCTTTTTCACAAATATATCAGCAATTCTTTGATGTTCAAGCCTAGAAACAACAACAGAGCAATTAGTGCACAAAAGGGTATACATCCTAACCTTACAGCAAAACATTCATCTTCCTCACAATAAGATGTGCCAGTTTATTTCTGAACAAAAGGCTTACAGTCCAGCAGATGGGTGTTCAGCTCATAAGCTACTCCGAAAAATCTTACCAGGCACACTTCTACCCATTAATTTGGGGTCATATTACAACCACTTGATTCACAGTCCGCTTTAAATGGTCTGGAAGCATTTGAATTTCTTTATGCAAGCTTGTCTTCTGAGGAGATGCATCTTCAAACTTCCAGATGCAGTCGCCATCCCTCAGTAGGAAGCACGGGATTACAGTTTTCACCCATTTCAGTGCCTCTGTCTTTAGCAGATTTAGATCCACCCACCAGTGTAACTGAGAACGGACTTCAGCGGGACTGCCAATCAGCACTGTGTCTGTTTACTCGACCTCAACTACCTTTAAAATGCAAACTGATCTTCAGAACAGCCTCCTGTTCCTCTCATGAAGTCAGCCCATTTATCATGCCCATGGCATATGTAAGAACGAGAACTTTCAATTAAAACCTATGTTTGAAACAAAATACAGGTTTTGGGTGCCCCTAAACACCAAATAAAACAGCTAAATGGAAAGGTACTCCTGTTCCTTTCTGTCACTTAAGAGAGTACGTGAAAAACAAACAAGAGTTGGACAGTGGTCACCTGGAGTCACTTAAGCCCCACAGATAAATTTTAACAACATCAAAGGAGTGGTGTTCCTTCACTGATAGTCACCAGTGAGACAATCGCTCCTCCAGCTCCCTCAGGAGGTCCCGGTTGAGCTCGTACAGCTGAGGTAGATAGTACAGGATCTGATTCAGGATTCTGTCCTCAATCACCGGCTTCCCAAGCTGCCTAGAGGCGTGTGCCACCGCGTCCCGGAAATCCTGCCGGAGCACAAAGAGAAACCCTCACCGTGAGCCAGCAGCCTTCAAAGCACCAACGCAGACAACAACGTTTTCTCTGCAGCCATTCCAGGCCCCGCTCCCCATTACTGAAGCGAGGAGGGTGCCATCTGGGTTATGTTTCCCTGCAGCTTCAACTCACTCCCTTGGGACAGCCTTAATCCCTTCGGTTTGATGCCGGAGCTTTACTCTCTTGCTCCTGGACATATGCTCTGGAAGTCGTTCGTTATTTTTTAACACACCCTTAAGAAATGTGCTGATACTACATATGAGGAATCTACACGAAAAAAGAACTTGTATCTTCAAAGGTATTGGCAGCCTTGAGTATCTTCTCACCAAGATTTGGGTCAAAAAGCAAAAACATTCTATCAGCTAATGCAATCATAATGTCATAGTTTAAAACTACACTTTCTGTTTTTTTTAAGTCATCTACAAACGCCTTCTAGGAAGATGTGCTGTCTGGATAAAAAATGTGGTGTCACCAGAGGTTTCTTATGTTGCAGCTCTTACAGGAAAATTAACATTAACAAAAAGCTATAGTAACAATGCACTGGAACCAGGAGATTTCAAATGTTATCGACTATCAAAACAACACTGGTACCCTCAAAACACTTTCAGAGAGGACGAAAACTGCATTGATTGCTGAAGGATCTTAGGGCATTTTTATGCTACAACCAGCTCTCAACGGGGCAGAGTGCAGCTTACTGCTCCTTATTACACTGCATAAGATCCTGGCCCCAGACAAGTCACTACAGCCAGGACTGTACCCATAATGAGAAGGGGTATCCATTAGGCAAGGCATTTTCCCTGATCACACACAAACAAAATTCTTCAAAAAAGGTTAGCAATTTAGCCTTTCACTTGAAAAAATAATCGAGTACATAACACTACCTAAAATGAGAAAAAAAAGAAAATCCAAATTAGCCATGTTATCATCTCTCACTTGAATTTGGGCAACAGCATACAACAGACAATTTGCAACAGCTCTTTTTAGTTTACAGTCTGCTGAAACCTGATAATGCATGCACAGTCTGTAGGGGGCCTGAAAAAGGTGACCAAACAGCGTGTTCCTATGTGTAATGATGAGGCGTATTTTAAACATGCATGCAGTCTACATCAGCTTTTTGAAATTTTGTAGGCCCCTGTGGTTAAAATTAAAAAAAGAAAAAAAATCAGGCTCACACACACACAAGTCTACTGCTACAGGTCTCGCTGGCTATCTCATCAGCCCAGCATCTGGCACTATTTAGGGTTCGTCAGACTCCAGACTCAGCTTTCTTGTGGCCTCTCCTCATTACATCAGCGAGCTCCAGACAGCTTCTTGCTCTGTGACCCTGGGTCGCAAAGGCTGCATTGGGGCAGAGTTATGACAAGAAACTGAAAAGAGATACAGGGCGATGGCTGTGATGGGGAAGGCTGAGAACTAAATGCAAGGGAGTTAAAAAACAGATGGCGTTATTCATATGGAAATGCTCTGTTTTACATCCTCTGTGCAGACCAGTGACACATAGGTTAACTACCAGCTGCATCTTATGGGTTTTCCTGACCCTAGGGCATTGCTTAACACTGAAATGATACATGGAATTACAATGGCAAAAGCTCAAATGAGGCTTTCTGAAGAGCTTCATGCAAAATGCATCATCATATTATGATAATATCCCCCCACCTCAAATCCCGTGCACACACTGTATATGCTTTGTCACGGGATGAATCAAGAATGTTCTCCGAGCGCAATGAGGCTACTTGCATGATGAAAAGAAAAGCGGTTTTGTTTCTAACACAATCAATAAGCCCGGCTTTTCCCTGGCCACACAATAAAAGGAGAGCGGGGAGCCAGGTTTAAGCACCAGTAGATAAGACAGGAATGTCACTTGTAGTTAAGAGCATTTATTTAACTTCTAGATTTAGCATTCAAAGAGCCTGCAGGATGTTTTCCAAACGTAGGCGGTTTTGGTTTCTCTATTGGCTTGATCCAAAGTCCATCAGCCTCGTTGGGCTTTGGATCACACCACCGAAGACTGGACCGCAAACAGAGCCAACCAAAACTTTGTTTCATCACCTGCCTCCCCCTCCACAACTGAGTAACGGGAGGAAGCCCTGCAGAGAGGAAACAGAGGGAAGAAAGATAACGTGAAGCTTTCAAATGATGCAGACCAGACTGCTGAACAACAAAGGCGATAAACTTCAGTGCCCTTTTCCCCCTTCTTTTTTGGAATCATCAAGTCTTCACTTCAGAGGCAGTGTCGTGTATTTGTTGCTGTAATCATATTAAGATTTATTTATAACCTGGCAGTGGGTGTGAAGTAACTGTCATGCCAAGTTCATCTCGAGATAAACCTAGGAGGTGAAGGCAGGGAGCACATGCCTGCTCCAAACAAATGGAGCAAGGTTCCAGCTAACAGTGCCGCCACTCGAGGGTACCAGCCGGCCTTCTGAGAAAGCAATTCCTTATCTAAAGGGACCAGAACCTAGAATGAGCCTGTTTTAATTACTAAATGTAAAGCATGTTAACTTAAAAAGTTACTTTCCAAGTAGATTTTACTCCACAGAGCAGAAGCTATTCAAACAAGTTATATTTTTTTAATATACTTTTTTTTTAATACAAGTGACTTAGAAATTAGAAATTACAGGATTACCAACTCAATGCACCAGCACCTAATCCCTTCTAAAATTAAATCTGTTCACTGCTAAATAAAACCAGAACCACTGTTGCAAATAATATATACATTGCTCTGCTATCTATAAATACCTGCAAAAAGTGATTTGCATTACAAAGATATTTAGCATATAGTACTAATACAATGCTGCTGAAAAGCACTGCTTTCTTCAGTCTGTTCAAAGACAGTCACCTGAGCTGTCCTAGAAATTATTGTGTTTGAAGCAATGTAGCAATTCATCACAGTGATTTTTAAATAGGTATTATCATTAAAAATGAGTCTTTCAGATACTCATAAAAAATAAACTTGCCGTGCTTTGGGATTAATGTGCTTATTTCACTGGAAAATGCAATTTGCAACTCTAGACCAAATGTTTCATATGCTGTATGACACAAAACAAGAGACTATGAATCTGACACTGGAATGATTCATACACTTACCAGTATAATTTTTCCTTTCAGGAGAGGACAGGCTGTTGTACACTTTCTGAAAACTGCTGGGTTAGAGTTTCTACATGATGGTCTGGTCCAACAGTAATCTTCTGAGACTGCATTTTACTGCTTAGGCAAAGACAACTGCCTTCATGCAGGGACTTGAGGAGGATGGCACTCAGCACCATCCCTGGAAAGCACATTCTTCCCAAACCAGCAAGTCTCAGTTTATTCTAGACTAAGACAGCATCCCAGTGGGTACCTGTCCATGAGAAAATCTAGTTCCAGCGGTTTTAAAGGCTCTCGAGAGTATGCACTGTTGCTGAATTAATGCCTATTCTCAACTTAGAAACCTCAGGGAATTTTATTTATTCTATCAGTATACACTCCTGCTAGAGCTGTTCAGTTCTTTTAAACAGTATTTCAGAAGGATACCACCACTGCTGTTCATGCTTCCCTCTCCCCCAATCCCTCTTTTAATACAGCTTCCTTAAACAAGCAAACGGCCGTGATATCTGAAATAATTCTGACCCCGTTATGAATCATCTATGCTTAGCCCACACACTTCCCCTCTGCAAAGGCCCTGAGTCACAACTCCTCTCTCCCCACTGGAGGATTCCTGTGCAAAGCCAAGCAACCTGCCCACCTCAGCCCAAGGAGCAAAAGAAGTTCAGCTAGGCACTACCTGGACTAAATCCCCACTCAGCTGCTGACTGATTAGCTGCACCTTCAGGTATCTAACAGCTGGACGAAGACAAGTTGAAATGGGTGAAATTAAACTTTCTTATACATTTAACAGGAAGAGAAAGAACGATGCAATCTAAATTTGGCCACACATTTTACTCCTAAGGTTTCAACCAATATTCATCTTGGATCTGTTCTCTTAGAAAATACCATCAGCAAAGCAAAAATAAGCCATAATCTCTTCCGCCGAAGTACAACTCCCAGCTAAATACACCTGCAGATAGCTCAAATATCAGTTTAATTTAAGGAGAAAAATATGCTTGCGCTTGGACGCCTTTCAAGGAACACACACGCACATCCTATGGGGGGAAGGAGAAAAGTTCCCTGTTCACATTCCAGGGAACAGCCAGTCTGCTGCACTGTGACAAACTGTAAACAAGGCTGCCAGGAATACTCTTACAGCAGATTTCACAAATAGATATTTAAAGCAAAATAGAAATAGGCACTCTTAACTACACCCTCACAGTTAATAAAGATTGTGAGTAACTGTGGATCATGACATTTTTCAAATCTATGAGATTGCTTCTAGAAAACTGACAGGGAATTCCACACCTTTTCTCAGTCAGTAAAACCATTCACAAGTTTTTAATAATGTAATATAGTTATTTTTTACAATAATTATTTGACTATGACCCATTCCAAGAAAGCTACTTCAAGCAAGAGTACTTCAACCAATGCTTCCTTCCAAACCAAAACTACTTCGTTAGCCTTTTCAATAAGATAACGACAGCTGCAATTCATTGTCAAATGCCTCAGTCAGAAATTCTGAAGTATTTGACAGAATAAAAATGCATCAACATTTTCACTCAGACTGGTCAAATATAAGTCCCACAGTTGGCAAAAAGGACTTGAGAGGCTGAGAAACATTTTTTTTTTTTAAATATACAATTTTGCAAATGTCTTCTGAAACTGGAAACATTAAACCAGAATTTCCCACTCTTTTAGGTGCCTCTGTAAGGACGCAGAGCAGAAAATAGGAAGACGTTTGACCTCTGATCTGCCTTCTGCAATAAGAGGGTGATCTTGTGGCTGCAGAAAAGTTGCAGGTGCCTCCTGACAACCTCGTTCTGGCTCTCAGAGTCCTAATAAGGACAGAATTGGGGTGCAAGCACTGTGCAGAAGCACAGACCTACAGCCAAAAGCCTGCAGGCCTAATTTTTCCGTTACTCACGCAGCACAAAGGCACACACTGAGCCTTGCGGCAGAAGGACCCATCCCAAAAAGCACATTTCTTTGCTGGACCAAAAACCTCACTACCCATACCATTGCAGGACGGGGGGGGAAATCTAAAAGGGAGGGAGAAAAAAAGAGAGTGGTGGGTCTGGGGTGGGGCGGGGGGGAAAGGAGCAAAAAATGGCTAACAACTAAGCCAGGCAGCTTACACTTGCAGTGAGAGGGGGCTGCTGAGGAGGCCCTCTCACTTGTGCAAAGCAAAGCACTCCCAAAGAATCCCACAGATAAGCACAAAGGGCACCAAAGACCCTGCCTTACGCCCATCCAGGAACATGCAGTGTTCCCTCAGGTCCCACAGCTCATTTTTTCCTCTGAGTGCCCTTAGGGAAGAAATAGCACTTCTCACTTCTCAGCCCTCTAGAAACTATACATGGGCCATCTCACAACGATGCATTTTTTGCAGGTATTTATAGATAGCAGAGGTGTGCTGGTTTGATGCAACTCCCTTTGTTTCCAGGAGTTTCTAAGCATTTTACTGGAATCTTGTCCACTAAAACGGATTTGTGATAGACACAGAGAATTCAAGCTTGCATTTCATGTTTGATTCCTCCCTCAAGCAAACCCATCTGAGAGCATCATTGTGCAAAGCCAGATGAAGTACATTATCTCTACTGCGACTGGCTTACTTCATGTTATAGAAATGTCCCCCAAGCATTTACCATTTTCTAGAGATCTTTTGTAGTCTGCCTTCAGCAGAAGAAGCCAGGCAACTTACAAAGCACAGCAGTGTCCAAAGAGGCAGGCACCCTGACATCCCAGGAGAGTTGCACTACCTAACTTGACTGTATTAATACAAAACAAAAAAATTCTAAGAAAAAATCAGTGGTGCTTGTAACCAGTCTGCAACCACATTCCCATCATCTCAACAGCTTTAGGCTCCATTTCACATTCTTTAAGCAGTAGCAACTTGTCTCTCTTACATTAAGGGTCCTGTTCCCTGCCTGTACTAAGAGCCACTACCTGCAGAACCGGCTTTGGTAATACAGCCTGAACAGGATCATCACTAGTGAAATTAGTCACTAAATTGCAGGTATTTACTCTCAAAAATCACTGACAGACCATACAGAAGGTGTAATGGAGACTTATCTGACCAGCCAAGCCTTTACCATGCATACAGTAGCCCTGTATGGGGAGAGCCTAGGTTTTGAATTCACATATCCCTCAGAGGGTGCTTGACAGGCAGTAGTCCTGACACCGAAGCTAGTAAACCAATGTGGTTCAGCACACCTGAAATCAGACTGGTTGTTTTATCAGCTTTTATATACTATCCATAAACAATATATGATCAAAATAAACAGACATAGTGTCTGCAGTGAACAAACAAAAACCCTCAGCCCCATCACGCTGTAAACTGAACAATGTGTGTTCCTGCAACCTTTCTCAGGCATGGCAGTTTTGCTCCACGCAGAATGCACTCACACACTGCCTAAAATTGGTGCCTGCCCTGCTAAAGATGCTGACCAAGGTTCACGCTGCAGAGCAATGGTAAAACTGACAACAGCCAAGCACCCTCTCCATTAGATGAGGCTGAATACATGCTGACTGTTTTGGCTAGCCAACAAAAACATTTCTAACCTGTTTGTATTTGCCAGCTAGAAGCTAGCATATTGGCTTTATGCGAGCTATCCATTCATACAAAGCAAAACACATCCTGTAACACTGGATGTTGACAATGTGTGGACAACCTTAAGCTTATACCACGAACTTCCTAAACTCCCTACGTCTTCCCTCTCCCACATTCTTCCTGTTTGCCTGTGTCCTCTGCACCAACCGCCCTTGCTTCCAAGGGCATTATCCAGATGCCTCGTGCAGAGACAGGCATGGGGTATCGACTGCCTTGCTGAGAAGCCCGGTCTTGTAAATACTGTATGTGTGACCTGAAGATGGGTTTTCAAGATCTGGCAAACTGAGAAGTGAAAACATCTTTAAGATGTAAGCTGATGCTGGAAAAATGTGACAATTAAAATCATATAGCTTAAAGCTTGTCATTAGGACATTACTCTCCCTTTAATTAGGATTTAGGCTTGAGTTCTGTACTACAAACAACGTTGAATATAAATTATACATTGGCCACAACTGCCTGAACTAGCATTTAAAAATCAAGCCTGAACAGGCTCAATTACTAATCGGTTACTAAAATGGAAGGCAGAAGAGGAATCAGCAAGTGGCGTGGGCGTTTTTTTTGTTTCCCCGAAGCCCTCCACATTACAGCATCGTATACATCCATACATAAGAGTCTTTGTTCCCAGTTTCACAGAACATGCTTCTCAAGAGACCGACATGGACAAACTCATCTGTTTGCAATGGAACTACTTCCAGAGCTTATGGAAAAATTACTATGCTTGTGCTTCACAGAGTGACAAAGTGGTACAAACGGACATCACTTAGAAGCTGATGGAAATCCTATTAAATGAATCGAGAGAAAGCTAAAGCTAATTAATTTACTATTTTATCGTCTTCTACACAGCATGTTTAACATGATTGGTCTGCAGAAGCAAGGATTAAGTACTTAACCCTTGCTGTGGACATCATGTTGTGGGTACTGCAGGCACAGCTGTTGTCAGAAAGTAAGCACCTGTCAAAGTGCTGCAGCCTAAAAAAAATAATGCCACATGATGGATGCAACATAACTAATTAGTTAGGTTATGTAATAAATGTGTATTTTTACTTACTGTTTCTAATAGTAAATTGGTCCCACCCTCTCCCTTCTACTTTAAAAATTATTCTAACCAAAGATTCTATTTTGGCTGCTATGGTACAAATTGGTATATAAATATGGTGTTGCTGAACATAAATGGATATATATCTATTTTCAGTATTCAGTACTCCCAGCTGAGCTGGAAGATTGCATACATTAATAAAGGAGGCACAGAAGGAACCACTAAAATATTCATCCATCATTAAAAAAGAATGGAACTTTAAATTTCTGCTTAGATTATTTTTTATATTTTGAATAGGTACACTGCACAAAAAAATCGTATTTACTGTAATAAAACCTAAACACAGAACTTCAACAGATTAAACAATTTTTTTTGATACTTACAATGTGTAAGAGCTTTAGCACATCCACAAACCTACCAGAAAAGCAAGAAAAAGCAGATAGTTAAATTTGATTGCTCAATGAAAATAAACTGAGTAGCTGGTAAGCATAGCATTAACACTTACACTTTCTCTGAGCTCATGATCTCCTTGGCAATGTGGTAAACTTTTGTCTTCTTTCCAGCTGCCTTGCTCTGCAAATAAAATTATACATTATACTACACACCTACTAAAACTACAGGAAAGATTATTTCAGGCTTTTAGTTCCTCAAATCCAAGGTAATTATTTATTAATTATTTCTAATAAGTGTTTTATATTGCTTTGAAATCTCCTGTCTTTCCAAGATCCACATGAAAATCAATTTACCTTGTAGCTAAAAATAACAGTAATTGTTAGGAGTAGTTTTTATCTAACTATCAGCCTTTCTATTTAATTGTTACAGGAAGAACTGGTGCCCATCATGAATGAAGTGGTAGGAAATGACAGTTATTGGTCAGTGAAAGTGGTGAAGTATGGATAATAAGTAAATATTATTCATTTTTTCCTGATTATTACAGCATCAGTAGTCTTTGCAGTAAATTCAAATGGCTTCCACAAACATCTTCAAAGAAGCATAGACCTTATTTTTTGAAAAAGATGAAAAAAAAGTCACACAGAACAGTAAAGTTGGTTTCTGACAATCTACTAAAGAAGTTTCTAGAATAAGTAGCAACCATGCTGTGAAGCTGTGTGTGAGCCTTGTAATCTACTTGTGACATGGTCTACATGTTGCTGGTTTTTATGTACACAAATACAGCTTCCAACAATCAAGGCTACTGTTCAACACCAGACAGAAATGAACAGGAGCAGCAAAGCAAAAGGGGGTAGGTGTTAGGATGCAAATATTTTTTTCTGCACAATAACTCCTCTGCATAATTTCCCTCAGATAAAATATACCTTTTTCCATTACAGCTCTCATTGTTTCCCATATGACTCTCTACTGCCAGCTGTCACTACATCTATTATATATTCAGGCTTTCATTTCATTGGGTGCAAAGAAAAAGCATGGTTGAGAAGGACTAGCACATCATAAGGTACAGAAAACATGCGCAAAGTCCTGAGGAGGCTGCATTGGATATAGCAGGTATAGGCATTGAACAGTTATTTTGAAAACCAGGTATCAGTGGCAAGGCATATATGAACCTTCGTCTCATAAGCAGTAATGCTTTAAGATTCAGCTGCAGTTTTAGTTCTTCTCCCAACCTATCAACAATTTTCTAGTGCTGGAAATCAAACTGTGCAACTGACGATATTCATAGGTTGTTTTAAGGATATTGTAACATTCAGTAAATCCAAATTACTCTTTTAAATTTGAATTTGTCAGTCCCAAATTAGTAAATCATTTTCTAAACTTAATAATTCAGTGCTGCATCACACACATGATAAATGCATTACATATTTTATATACATCTACATACAGAGCTGGGATTTTAAATCTAAAATCAAGCTCGTTGCCGAAAAGCTACATTGCCAAAAAGATCCACCCAGTGATGGTCAATCAGATGAAGGCAAGATTGTAACACCTATCCTCAGGCCTCCATGCCTTTTTAGACAGCACAACTGATACACTCACTGCAAGACTGAATTCACAAATACTTCCTTTACACAAAGCAAGGTATCTCTGTCGTTCTGGCAGTTGCAAATTAGATGAAAATTAGTATTTTGAGAACAAGATGCTAATGCAAAACAATTATAAAATGTAACATCACAGTCTGTTTTCAACTCCCTTTGAAAACCTTTTCCCATACCAGCTGGCACTGAGAAGGCCACTTGGCATTTGTCCAGCCAGAAGATCCTCTGGGGCCAGGGGAGTATAAATCAGAGATGTGAAGGATACGAACTGGGCTCCCTCTCAGATGCTTTATTGGAAGGGAGCCTTGTGACTTCTCAAAAAGCATCAAAACAGCCAGATGTTTGTGGCGGGGAAAAACAAAAACAAAACCAGCTGAGCACCAAGGCAGGAATTGCTTCATTCCTTTTCGCAGCTGCAGGAGCCGTGAGGAAGTTGGAAGCGAGGAGCGGGTCGCTGCTAATCCCCAGCTGCTGGCCGTACGCGCCATGGGCCGGCTGGCACAAGCTGACGACCAGATGCTCGTCGTAATTCAGGGAGCTCTGAATTATTTGGTGGCAGTGCATGTCCCCCAAAACCTGCCTGAGAAGCCTCCTAACAGGGACAGTTTTCTGAAAACTGTCATGGAAGGTTGAGCGCATTTCTAGGGGCACACACGTCAGCAAGCTTCTGTACAGGTGCAATCCTGCCAACTCTCACAGTAACAAGCTTTTCCCTCCCCCTATTTATTCCTCTCAGACTTTGTAAAGTGGAATTCACAGCTGACACCATATCATCAAATCTTCTCTTTCAGCACTAAAAAGTCTCATTGTAATATTCTTTTATTTTTTTGGAAAGGAGCCAAGTATAAGGCTACCATCAAAGGAAACAATGCTTCACCTGGAAGGAGATAAAGTGTTACCAGAACTGCCAAGACTGGTGCTGAGGAGAGGCACTATTCCACAGGCAGGCTGGAGCCAGAGCTCCCAGGACTACAAAAAAAAAAAAAACTCCTAAAAAGGCAATAAACTGGTTTTTCTGTGAGGAAAAGGATGTGACCCCCAAATTTCATTTTTTTTAAATAGTCCCTCTGTTCCTCATTTGAAGAAAGAAGTAAGATTAAAAGAGGGGAAATCATTCTGTTCTAGCATTCGCTGAAGCTGGTAGGAAGTCAAACCTTGACCTTCACACAGTTGATGACTGTGGCTCACACTCCTCCAAGGGCCACAGGGGCAGCCCTGCAGCCCTACAATGATAGGCCTTGTGTGCACACATATCAACTCCCTTCAGCACCAAAGGAGTGAATTAATGAACCTAAATACGGAAAGGTAGGTTTAGCCTTCTGTTTTTCAGGACATTGAAAAGAAAAAATTAAAAACTGGTTTGGCCACATGTGCCCTGTGTGCCAAGCAATGATTTACAGTGATCACTTACAGGGTAGTAAGCAGACCTCGTGATCGCAAGGAAGCTGCCTGCAGAGACAGAAGTGGTTACTGGAACACTGCCTTCACTACATGGCCAGCCCCTGAAACAGGACCACCCAGGTAAAGATGCAGCTTCCAAGAGATTTTTCAGGAGGAGGTCTTTGGACCTTGCAACCCTCATCTGGCCCCTTTGGTTGGGCTTCACCAAGGCTGACAAATCAAATGATTTTAAATTCAGTGCATGAGAGACATGATGCACTCTAGGATCTGTGTGGAGTACATAGCATCATTAAAATGTATTTACCATCCTGATCATTTTAAAGCTGAAGATCTGTAAATATACATCTGTGCATGCAAGTATTAGAGGGGCACGGTAGATGGAACTGTAGCTCCAACACTCAATGAAAGACTAAGAACAAATGTGCCAAGCCACACACTTTCTAACAGCTTATGTATAAACTTGGTCTCTCAATATTAGGATATTGTACACAAATCAAAGTTTTGTAAAAAACATACTAAACAATACAAAATGAGAAATTGAATATATACAGTTACATTGACTCAATCTTTTATTTGAAAATATTCCGACAAGTTCTCAGAAAATCACAGAATCATAGAACCATTGCGGTTGGAAAAGACCACAAACATTATCTGGTCCAACCATCAACCCATCACCACCATGCCCACTAAGCCACGTCCCTCAGTGCCACATCTACACATTTCTTGAAAACCTTCAGGGACGGTGACTCCACAACTTCCCCAGGCAGCCTGTTCCAATGCGTTACCACTCTTTCTGAGAAGAAATTTTTCCTAATATTTAACCTGAACCTCTCCGGTACAACTTAGGCCATTACTTCTCATCCTATCACTAGTTAGCAGAGGAGTGAGGAGTAGTTCCAGAAGATAAAGACGAAAAGATACCTGATCTTGAGAATCAGGCTCCCCTTTGCTGGAATCAGAATTTGTGTCATCATCTTCATCAGAACTATTCATGATATCTTCTTCATCTGACTGAAGATCTCCCATTACCATGCCAGGATGATCATGGTGCTCTTCTAAGGACCTAAAATTAAAATATATACAGTTAATAAAGATACCACATTGCATTTAAGTAAAGAGCTTTCTTCTTTACTCCACAACAACCAGTGTACTCGGTATCAGAAGCATCAAGAACAGTTGCGTGTAATCTGAAGACAACAATGATAAATGGCAGGATTTTCCACAACTCTGCAATGTTTTATCTAAGCTGGTATTTGTACAATGCTCACTGACAGCAGTCAAAAGCCACAGGACCTTTGGAGTATTTATGTTATTCTTGTCCTTCAGAGTTTATCTGACAGCAAATTTGATAACTCTATTCCCTTATTGCTACAAGCACCTATAGTGAAACATTAGTACCTGAAGGGTAAGGAAAGAGCATAGTTGTTTTGCTTCCCCCTCTCTCAAAACACCAGGATTTCATCCAGATGCAGTACTCCAACTGGAGCACTACTTCGACTGGAGCTTTCTGTCTGGAACTTCAGATGCACGTATACATACAATGTTATTTGTCAATGCATAAGCTAGCTAGACAAGTGCATCAGAGATGGCCCAATAATTCTCAAAAACAAGAGAACAGAATCTTTTGATTAAAATCTTTTGATTAAACAGCTACCTTCCAGGTAGCTGTCAAAGCTATAAAATATAACCATACTCTGCTGCTCTACAAAGATTATAGAGGTCTCTTTTCATTAATTTCAGCTATTTTTGCAACACAGAAATTGCATGAGACAGGCACACAACCATCTTCCTCTAACTAGCTTTGACAACTTTAACAGAGATTTAAGAAAAGCATTTCTAGAAGAAAATAAAAGAGGGTGTAGGGAAAGCTGAAGAAGGAACCAAAATGACTGGAGAAAGCAGAACCTCAAGTTTTCACAAAATCACATACAAACATCAAATCCCCAGGCTCCTAATTTTATTCCTTAAGAATATCTAGTAATTGCAAATTACACTTAAGCAATGTCTAAACACACAAAATCTGTGTTCAAAGTCTACAAAAAGAAGTTGGGATGCCACAAGCTTATTGTAATACAAGACAAAACTGATTAACTATTCTACAAAACATAAAGCAAGTCCAGAAACCCTTTCCCCAAGGCTGTTCCAGCCACCACAGCCATTAGTGTGCTGCCCAACACCTAATTTTGTGCAGCTATAATCTCTTATAGCTACCCATTTCTTCCCACAGATGCCCTGTGCCACCATACACACGGGATGGTTGAGACTTATCTTTTATTTTCCTGACATTGAATCACAAGAAAGCAGAGATGAAGGGCAATTCTTTAGACTCACCACCTCCAAACATGATAGCTACCAGCAAGAAAACATGTCAGTGTGGATCCCATGGGAGGTGGCTGCCAAAGTAAAGAACAGGAGCTGTGTGAGGATGGTCTGGCAGCCACAGCAAGGTGTTGGTTATTCAGTGCCCAAAGCAGTTTAAAAAACAAAACAGCAAACAAATGCTGATCACAAATGGAGAGATGAAGACAAGATAAGCTGGCCTGTGGACAGACCTTGGTCAGCCATGACTGCATAGAAAAGACTAAAATAGCTTGGTTCTATTGAAACAATACAGGAAGGACTAGGGAAACACCCAAGCACTTATTGTCTCCCACAGCCGAATTGGGGAAGGGGAAGAAGAACCTACAGGCTCATCACTGGGTCCAGATGAGAGCCTGAGACAAACCCAGGAGACGCCCAGGTATTTCAGCTCGGAAATGACCAACTTCACGGAGCAGGAAAGCTGAGGATGCTGGGCACGGCTCCTGCAGAGGCTCCAGGAGCGCAAACACAGAGGCTTTGCCCTGGAGCTCCTCCTGCAGCTGCACCAGCAGGGCTCTGCAATTTCCAGTTGTTAGCTTCAGCAATTCAGAAAATTCCTTGTCTAGTCTGCCTAATTCACAGTCCATTGACCCGTAGGCCTGAAAGCATTTAGTTGTAGCAGCTGCCACCTCCTATCCTTTTGTTTTATAGATGACAAGCATCTGTATTTCATCCGTGCTGTTCCAAAGGTAGCTCTATCCTTCTGCTTGATTCTAAACCTGTAGAAGAAATAATTACAGCTATTTCTTTCTTTACTGTATAATTATTCAGTTTTACTGTACACATCTAGACTGAATCTATACCTACTCCAGAATTACTTTTTCAACTGCAAAGTATATCGAGCACTTTAACCACAACAGAATTCACTTTTTAGCCTCCTATTAATTAGCATTTACCTTTGTTAACAGGCATTTTCTTGCCTTTTTTCCTACCCTTAATATTTAACTGGTGCTTTAACTTCTTTTAACTCGGATCAATTTCCATCAAGAAAAATAATATTTTCACATTTGTGAAATTATAGAGCTTTTGCCTAAGCATATTCTACAGGAAGATTCCCAGATTTTGCTATCATTTCCCATCTAAATATTTCCAGACAACTATGGCAACACTTGAACTTTTAGAAAACCTGCCCTTTTTGAAGTCAGAAACAAGCATATTTCTAGGTGAGGCTGTATTCTGCTCGCAGAAACATAACCCAGTCATCACTGAAACATGATTAAATTAATTGGCCTGTGTTAGGTGAAGAATCTTCTAAATGTGAGATTACTCTGCTTAATTGAAAGCTTCAGCAAAAACTGTTAGTTTTTAATAACTACAGATGGTTTAGGATGTTAAGTGTCTGCAGATCAGAGCTATTCAGCGTATGTATTCCTTTTCTTCCCACAAAGCATATTGATTCCTTTCCTGCATTCATGGTGCATATGCATCTGCTATTCTCGTAAAGGAAACTGTGAGAACTGAGGCAAACTGATCCACTAAGCCCTTCTTACTGCATCTCCCCTAGAGCCAAAGCACCTCAGAGCAACTCCTGTTCATCTTCATACTGCATTTCTTCAGTTCACAGTCCAACACATCCCTCAGGCTCTTCTACCCGATACAATGAGCTTCTGGGTGGCTTATTTTTGTGGATTTTTTTTTCCTTTTCTTTCTTTCTTTCATAAAACAAAACCACAGTGGATGAGTAGATGACTAATGGCCAAAAATCATATTGGACAGTTTCCAGAATCAAACAAGACACATGGTCAGGGATCGGATGCAATACTGTGGATGTGGGCAGATACACTTACGGTAGCGCCCGTGGTTTTGTCCTCCACAAAAAAGACTGTGACAGCATCCCTATGTTGACTGGCCTTTAGCAGCCACATGTGGGACAACATGTGACTCTCCTCGTACCTTACGCTTCAAGCTTTCATCATAAGCACTCTATTTTGTCAGAAAAGCCATAAAATAGTTCAGTAGATGCTGTTTACTCCTGTCTTTTTATCTCTTAAGTCATCTATATCACAAATGTATATATAGTTCCCTTAAAATTATTTCTGGACTAAGGGAAATTCCTTGTAGCCTTTAGACTAGCTTGGAAGTAATAGCACAGGCATGTCTAGTGGTTATTTTTTTAAGCAACTCTTCTGTTTGTTCACAGCATCCCCAAATACCCATCGCTATCTTGTTCCCTCTTCATCACGATTCTCATTATCAGGAGAAACTTCTGCACTATCAGTCATGTGAAACTCCATCACTGCCAGCTCACCACACTGCCCACTGAGTAAGAATATCTTGTCATAACATGTGAGCAATCTACCTAAATATAGATGTGGGGCTTTTTTGATACTCACAACCAAGGAAGTGCTAATTTTCTTTGGAATCAAGCAGTTTATGGGATGAAGCATATCCACTGTGCTGTATATTCCTAACGTAAAAGTAAACATTAATGTAACAAAACATGTCGGTCCTAGTCAGACATGTACAATTGCCAACAAGCTACTCCCAACAGAAAAATAAACCCTATCCTGACCATGATAAAAATCCTTATCATCTTCAAAGGATGAGCAAAAAAACTCACCTCAAAATATTGCAACTTAAAACTGCAAGCGTTCATTTTCACATATATATTTCTCTCATGTTTAAAAATACATTTGGCAGCTCCACTGTTTGCAGCTTTACAAACTAAGGTATTCAGTTATTCAGTGAGGCTTGTACAAGCAAAAAACTTCAAAAACCTAAACCATCACCATCTTTTTTCTTTTTCTTTCTTTTTTTTTTTTTTTTAACAAGTTGGTTAAACAGCCAGACTGGAACTGTAGATTCAGATTGTTTACATTGATCAGGACAGGATTTATTTTTCTGTCTGGAAGAGCCTGATGGCTGTTCTGTTTATTTGTATAATTACAGAAGCTCCAAATACGCCTGAGGCTTTGCTTTCAGGCAGTGTTGATTTAGATGGTGCATAGGACACTGTAGCCTGAAGTCGCAATAAACATTCCTGTGTTGGTACCCAAATCATCTAGAAGGCAATTACGTTTTTGAGCTTGACTGAGAGGAGTTGGAGAGATTCTCTGCCACGCAATGCCCCTACATTAAGTATTTTATAATATGTTGGAATTACCTCATGTGTTAGCATCAGCGTAACTACTAGACAACAAGTTTCCACAACTCCAAATTATGTCTTAATATAGATTATTCCACACTGCTCCTTTATAGACATTTTCTTATGATTTTCATTACTTCTCAGAGGTTCTATCCACTTCCAGTAAGTAGACAGGAATGTAAGAATGCTGAGTGAACAGACTTTGCACGCAATGCTCTACTAAAGGCATAGACTGTATCAGTCATTCTTTTCTTACTTAGACAAGGATGCCCATTCTGCAGTGCTTTTTGCAGGAGTGGCTCACTTCTTCATAGTTCTTCTGTCTCCTCTCCAATATTTCATCCTTTTTTTTTCTGTTTTGTTATTGTTTTATCTATTTTATTTTTAAGGAAGCCTTCAATATACAGGCAAAATTACACAAACTTCAGTTTATACTCAACTAAAAAATACACATCCAAACATCACAGAGCAAGTAAGCATAGCCTAGCGTGATATTTCATCTCAAATCCTTTCTCTGTTGATATATCATTTCACAAGCCTTTCACGGTTGCTTTCATCTCACTTTCCCCCAGAGAGGGTACAATTACTACCGCTGTTCATCCACCTCTTTTAAATACCTCCAGTCCCTGCAATCCCCTTCAACAAATAAAGGAAGTTCAGCTGTTTGGGTTTTTTTGCATACTTGTAAGAGCTGTAGGTACGGAAGCACGCCTCGCTGACTGATCCCCTCAATGGATCCTAGGCGTACACTTCTGACAACTTAAGAAGCAATTATCTGAATGCTCAGGACAGCAGCAAATGCTCTTGGAATGACAATGGCACGGCTCTGTGGTGCCAGTGTGATTGCCAGCGCTCAGCACGGGTTGCCTTATCGCAGACGAGCTACTGGGGCCTCACCTCTGCCCAGCATGGTGCCCCTCTGCAGCCAGAGGCAGAGAGCAACACATCCTCCCAAGAGCATTTTACAGGGTAGCTTAAAGCTGTGCCACTCATTCTGCTCAATGACAACTCAGTGATTTCAATAAGCTCATGGTAATATTAGGACTAACAGCAAGAAAAAAAAAGGCAACAGATTAGGAGTTTTTATGGGTCTGATGCTAGGGAGCACAGCAGGCACCTCATCTCCATCTGCCCTTTATGTATCTATCTATTTATTTTTAAGACCACTTGAACGGGCCACTCCTTTAAGATCCATCAGTTACTTTTGTGAGCTGTCCTTCCACAGCCAACAATGCTGAGGAAAGAAAATCAGATTTATATAAAGCATCTTAAAAAAAACAAAAAACCACAAACAGTAAGCGAACAAGACCAATGAAGCCATGATTATTTGCATCACTTACAATTACTCTGGCACATTCTCTCCAGGCTGGTTAGGGAACTTTAAGGATACAATTACGAACATAAATACTCCTCAGTAATTACAGACAGAAGACCTGCCTCCAGCTGAGCAACTCCAACTGGAAACGGTTTGTGCAAGGAATCACCACCTTTGTGCTGGTCTTTACCCCTGGATCTGCCCCCGCTCACACCTGGGTTTTCTGGGCAAGGGGCTGCCATGCTGTTTGGCTCGTCCAGCTCTCTGTGCCCGGCGAGCCGCAGCACCTGGCCTGCGGGAACCAGGCCATCCCAGTGCTTGCAGCCAGCAGTGTTTCTTTTTGTGGTTGTTATCTTCAGGTCAGGACAGTCATTATTTCTTTCCTCAACATGAAGGGGAAAAAAAAAAATCTGATTCACATTTTAAATAAAAATAAGCAAGGCATCTGTATCTAGTGCCGATGTCGGCAGCCGGGCACCGGCCACCAGAGGCCCATGAGGCCACGTGGCTGCCTCCGGCCACAGGCAGCCTCCCACGGGCCCCGCCGCGTTTCTCAGCTCCAGCTCTGCTGGACCGTTTGTTGACAATTCCCTGCCCCATGCACAGTTCAGCATAAACACACACGCATGCCTCAGATGCTTCCTCGCTCACAGCAGACAAGCCGCATATAAAAAAAAAGAGGTCCCGGTTTTAAAAGTCTCAGAAAAAACTATTCCCTGACATGACCTATTTATCAATTTGATGGGTTTACCAAAACAACCTCTGCCACATCATGGTGGCCTGCAGCCCCTCCATCCAGCTGCCCAGCACCGTGGCACAGGCACGAGGAGCAGAGCCAGTGGTCACACCGCCCTGCCTCTGCCCGAGCTGCCATGAGCTTCTGCCAGGTGACAAAGGACTTTGTGCAGGTTTCACAGGTTCACAACCCGCACCAGTACCATGAGCCTTAGTACTGAACAGTGAAGCACAGCATGGATTTAAACCCTTGCCTTGAAATTTGCATGGGGGAAGAACTCAGTTCTTCCCATCACCACCCAAAAATGTGAGGTATTTCCCTCCTTCGAAGGTGGGTAAAGCGTGAAGTCTTTGCATTATTTACAGCTTTTCATCTTCCCTTGTTATTAATGCCAGTTTCTAGTCCCTATTTCATAGACAGCTACATATCCAGAATGCTCACGGCCAAGACCTTTGGAAGCACTCCTGGCATGAAAGCGCTAACAATATAAAGCATCATTTACAGCCAGACTCTGCTACTCTACCTTCTCTTCACTCACCCATACAAAACACTGACTCCAGTGGAAAGCGTTTACTGGGAAAGAACAGCAGCACCAGAAGAAGAAAATAACACTTTACTTTTCTGGTCACATAGGGGGGGAAAAAAAAAAAGAGAGAGAAACCACCACACAACTCCAGCATACACTGAAGAGACTTCTAGAAAACTATGTGACAAATGCACATCAAATAGGAAAGGGGAAACTTTGAACAAGTGAGAACAAGAATTCCTACTAATACTCATTTAAACAAAATTGACTTTACCTTGCCAGGGCCACCATGAAATTCCAATGTTTAACTACTACTCATCCACTAAAATCAAAGTCAAGGCAAGAGCCTAAAATCTTCTGTATTGACTGCTCATTATTTTTGTGACTTTTTTTGAGCCTTTACCTCTGAAAGCAGGGCTGCAACACCTTTCTCCAGAATGCTGTTTGTCCAATTTAAAAATAACGCACAGCATATTGCGCTGCAGCTTTTACATGTCAGATACTTACCAGATGACGAAAGAAAGCTAAATATCACAGTACTCAAAAGCTAGTGACTTACAGCTAAAATAAACACAAGGTGACTTAACTCTTAAACATACGGCCGTCTGCATGCACGTTAGCTGGCACAGCTTCCTGGACAGTCTGCTGACAACACTGGCTGGAGTAGCTTGGTCGAAACCAGCACACACTCACTCACTGTAAAGAATCACTGAGTTGTCTGCAAGATCAGACTTGCGCTCTCTCTTCCTCCATACTTTTGCACAGATTGGAAGAACAGGATTTAGACATTTTTTCTAAACTTTTCAGCACCTCTCAAAATCAACACAGAACATCTGATCCCCAGGAATGCCCCTGGAAATAAATAAATAAATAAATAAATCAACTGTGCAGTTGAAATCACTGAGCGATCAGTTCAGGTTGTAGCTATCAAACTGGTGGTTTTGATAAAATTCTTTTTGTTTATTCACATGCACCTAGAAATTTATTTCTTTAAGTCCACTTCTGCTTGTCATTGGAGGGAACAGTTTTACATAAGCCCATGGAAAATAATCTCAAGGAAAACTAAAACTTGTTTGTAAAAAGGATTCTAGTATCTAAAGAGACCTGCATTCCTTAATGTAATTTTTTTTCTAGGCCATTGAGACAGGGTAGCTGCGTACAGTTCGGTAGGTCTATTCATTAAAGTAACTTTAACTGAAACAAGCAAATGAGGGGTAAATGATGCATAATATCACAGTTGACATTTAAATAAAAACTGAAGTTAATATTTTGACTGTTTTCTTTCCCAACATTTACTTTATGCCAAAAAACCCAGTTTCATATATAGAATTACATTAGACCTCGCCGCTGTTAAAATACCACCACGCAAAACAGAGTACTAAGGAGCTTCACAAACACATTTCCTGAGCCAATGCTGAAAATAACCCACAGGAAAAGGCTGTTGTTGAGCACATAAATGGGTCTTTCATCAATTCCCATCTGAGATACTCTCTTAAGCTACGTGTTGGGAACCTGCAGCATACAGCACTGTCAGCAGCCGGAGGCAGGGAGGCCCGAGCTGGAGGCAGGGAGCAGGGCCAGCATCAGGCAACAAATGCCGTGCCGACTTAGCTTCCCTCTTCTTGAGGAACAGGAAATATGTAGAAAGAATGTTGAAATCCAGAAAAAGCAAATGTGGAGCAAAAGAAGAAAAAAAATAAAAGCTTCGGAGATTGTGGAAGTGACACCTGAGCTCCCATAACCACACAGAGGAGCAGGCTGAAGGAGGCAGCTCCATTCCCTGCTGGCCTCCAAGCTCCTCCTGATGCCTTGTCACTGCCCCTCACCCAGCGAGGCCGATGTGCCAGCCTGACACGACGTCACCAGGAGGAAGGAGGAGTACATCCTTCTATTGTACCAGGGACTGATGGGAATGGCACAGCTATGACATTTTTGCCATCTGCAGAGAGCACTTCTTTGGTGGGAAATGAATGATAACACAGTTCATCCTTTAGTTCATAACAGATCACAGAATCACAGAATTCCAGGGGTTGGAAAGGACTTCTAGAGAGCACAGTGTCCAACCTCCCTGCCAAAGCAGGTTCCCTACAGCAGGCCACACAGATAATGCATTTACACTCAAAATGACTCTATTAACACATAAGGATGGCATGTGCTCCAAGGTTAACATGCCATAATTTTCTAGACTGTGCAAAACACTGACGTAAGGAACCACACAAAGCCTTTTGGAAGCAGCAGAGGGATTTGTCCAGCAGGCAGTGAGTGCATCCCAGCAGGGCCAGCCTTCTCTTGGCCACCACCGCCAGCTTGCTCCCCTCACACATGCCAACACGTCCAGCCCCAGCTGGGCTTCGCCAAAGGATAATGTCACAAAGCTAAACCAGATCTACTTTTATGGAGCACTTTTAAAATTTGATAAATTAGAAATCTTTTACCATTGTTCTCCTAATTATCTACAAGTTTTGCCATGCAAGGCGTCTAGGTCAACTCGCTTCTCTCATTTCTTTCTGACGCCCATGAGCCCTTCAAAAGAAGATGGAAGATAAAGCCACTCGGAAGACAAAAATTATATTTCATGACAACCTTGGAGACCTTCAAAATTGTTTTAATTTGCTAAGACTCTCTACACATTTCCAAGACTGAGTTGTATACCAGAATGATAGACTTGGTTTTGGACAAATGCAGTTTTTCAATTCATTTCTCTCCCTTGAATGTGACAAGAAAGCATTTGACCTCAGAATTCCTCTCTGTGTCAAAAAGATGAAATCAGCACATCTCAAACCCATTTGCACAAGGATGTGTCAAAATTCTTTTAAAGCAAAAAAGTTCCTATTTATTCTCATTTTAAAAGCAAGCTTGGTATACTACCAGAGTGCTTTAGAAGATACAAGTACTGTCCCAGAGTGCCCATGCTCTTCTTATAAAATCCAAAATATACACACCTGGCCTCTACTTATAAGGAAATTAGATTCTCTTTTTGCTGAATTTTATTGAACAATGTGAATTTTAATTTTTTTTAAACACAGAAATGCAAACATAACATCTGCAGTAACTAAAAAGTATTTCATGCATTCAAATCTTAGTGTGAAAATATAATATATTGTAAATATATTATTATATATATTATATAGTGTGAAATTAGAATAATATTATATAATAAATAAATAATATTGAAAAATATTTTAAAATGTTATTTAGACACCTCAGTATTTTATGAATTTAGTGTTTTTCTTAAAAAGTGTCTGACAAGGAACTTTGCAGTTGAAACAAGAAAAAACACAATACTTCCTTAACACAGCCAGTCACTAAACATCACCACATTTATCTGGTGTGTAACACTGCTTCTAAGAAGCATGCCTCAACCCCAACGAAGTTCAGTACATCAAAGAGGAATGAATAACCATCAAAGCCAAGTGCTTAATCACACGGATTTCAGTACTAAATTCACTATTCCAGGAAGGCTTTCAAGGAGACACAATTGACCTCTGGGGACTCAGTGACCAGAGCAGAACTTGGTCCTAATAACTAAACTTACATTTTGCACCGAGATGTTCATTTCTGGAAAATCAATGGGCTGTTCTAAATCACCACAGATAGGGGAAAATAGGAAGCACCGTATGAAGAAAGCAACATTAAGATCTCAAAGCATTGTTGTCACATGGCACTCCCTACCTCCAGCCCTTTCAAAAGGAAAATCCTAGCAGGAAATACAAGGACAATGACACAGCTATAACCTTCACCCAAATTGATTAGTAATCATGTACAGTTGCAAGATCTTGAAGGAACAGTGTCAAAAGCAGCCGGTAAATACAGCGTGTTCTTCCTGAAGGGTGAAGGAACAGACTCACCAAACTGGAAGAATTCCCTTGCCTCAAAACAAGGCAAAAAATGCATAAGGGTAGCCCACAAGATCCAAAGAAAAAACAAGTTTGTTTTCTGCACCATGACATACCTTTCAAGTTATTTTTGCTTTTCCTCTGCATTTTTAGATTACTGGGCATATATATGCTCAATTTTACTCTTGGTTTCAAGGAAGATTTTGCTGCCTTCTTCAACAAAATGTTTGTTATTAAGAAGAGAAAGATAACAGAAGTATAAATATTTCTCTTTTATTAAGAGGTGTTTTGTTACTTCAAAACAGAACTGTTTCAGCTGCTGGTCTCTGGCAATATTAAGAAGCATTGCTGCGCCGGTACCAGCAGTGCTGGTTTTCCACCTCACGTTTCAGGCCTGGACCATTAATTTCTCAAAACTACAACACTTAAAAAAAAGCTCAAAGAGCTGCTTTCCCTGTTGTCACCAGCAAGTAGATAGTGGTTTTTAAATCTTACTTTATATTTAACTGTACATTTTCTGTCCCACAGCATCTGCTCTTCACTCACTTTCTTGGCAGAGACCTCACAACAATGAATGCACCTTTGTTACCCATTTTTAAATGGTAGTCAAAGAGGTAGACCAGGGCAAAATAAACAATCCTTAAAAACTGTTTCAAGAGACTTCTCTTTTTCCTGCAGTGGAAACAATACGTGCATTATCTGCTACCAACCTCCTGTGGGCCTGTCTTTATTCAGAATATTCCCCCGAGGTGCCGATAGCCACCAAGGCCCACCAGCCTCCCCCAGCCAGCTCTGCCTCCCCCCATGGCTCACAGCCGCCTCAGGACGCTCGCTCCCCTCCTCCTAAAGCCAGGCCCTACGGCAGCAGCAGGGAGCCAACATCAAATAACTCAAAAATCAAGTGCCTAGCGACAACTGATACCCGCACTATTAATTACCCAGGCCTGCCGCTCTACATTTAAATTCCTGTGGGAAGGCCAAAGCAAATAAAAAGTATCTGAATTTAATAAGACACAAATTTAGGCTAAGAGCAATAGGCGCTATTAACATTCTCCATTAAAGCCTACTGGTTTCACCAGATGGGACCAGGAGGAAACCTCTCAGTAGCTGATGAAGCACTGGGAATTTTTTTTATCTTCCTCCACAAAGAAATGTAACATTGGGTAGACACTACTGAACTCTTCTAGTAATGGCAAATTTTGTGTCCAGAATGAATATACTGCATATGTTCTGTACAACTAGAAGTGTAGGGAATCGGTCTATGAATTTCTCAGAACAATCTCATTTGTACACTGGCTTTAATCATAAGAAAAATTACTTTGACATCCCATTAGCAGTGCATTACGTTAGTTTTATGCACCGCAATGCATGAAAAAGAGGTAAGTGCATGTTCTGACAGGTCAGGGAAAAAGCTTGCAGTAAGTATTACAGTAACACCGGCACTGTTTCTCTAACCGGTTTTATAACAGCACTTGGCACAGGGAATGATAAAAACTTGTTAAAGAGCTATGCAGAAAGGGAAGATGGCATTGATAAAGAGGCTTCAATGGGAAAACTGGAGAAGCTGCCTGCCTGGCTGGGCTAGGACCCAGCACCTTCCAGGCTGAGCCAACACAACCCTGGCACTCGCTCCTCCAGCTCTGGCTGCTGTAGGTCAGGAGAGCGCTGCCCCATGTGTTCCTGTTTGCTCCTTGGGATTTCTTTGTACCCTGCCCTACTGAAGTAGTTTCATGCATAAATCATTTCCTACAGTAGTTTCTGACTGTGTGATTCAGTTTAAAAGGAAGATCTAAATGAAGTATTCTGGTTATGTTTTTCTATGTGTGCTTTTTAAAGAAAAACACAACACAAACCCAGTTCTGTCAAGAACACCCAGCTTAGGAAGCACAGGTACAGATGTGCCAGGGTGCAAGAGATCAGTTAAACCCTTAAATCACTGTTGGTACTGAGGTGGCGTGGACAGAGAATAGTTCACACTCCGCCAGGTGAGAAAACCAAGGAGGCACCGCAGTCTCATGCCTACTGTGCTTCATTCTTCCAGCAAAACATTCCTTTTCTTTTCCTAAAGCAAAGACAGTCACCTGATCCACAACCACAACACAAACCGATCAAACGCACGTAAAATATACCCTTCTTGAAGTTTAGTCTTGCTCTTCTTAGGTAAGCCAAAGCAAGGGAATACCACAAGAATGGGGTCTGTGCCCCCAAAAGATACCCAAAGATTGTGTTTAAACAAAAAGCATGCAATCATGAACTCACAGCATATAAAGAATGCCAAGAAGCAACCTATCATAAACAATAAAAATATTCAACAAACATACAAGCAAATATAGCAATATCAAGCCTGTAGCTAGAAATTCTACTTCTCACAATAAAGCTTCATGCTTTCCATCAAACAATCCAACCTTGAGAACATCAGCTCTATAAACAGTCACTAACAAAGGATGCCACTTAAAATATTTCCCTCCCGCTCTATAAGAGCACATGCTCCCCTAGAGAATGGCAAGCTCTCAGATTCTTTGGAGCACGTATTTGCTGTGCACACATCCAAAAAGAAGCTTAGTAATCCTAAATGAAAAATAAAGATATCCATATCTCATTTGTTCTCACCCATATGCACGTACTCTCACAAGAGTATAAAGAAGCTTGCTAGGGATGATGGATTATACAGGCTGCCTATTTTGTTTCAATCCTTGACACTGGTTTGAGACAAACCTTAGGGATCCATAAGACCACCTGATTAGCTGGAGATAAGAAGTTTATGTAATACCAAGCTGGGTCAAAACAACGCTTCACTCGTCACCATACTCTGATGGACACAGTAAGAGATGCAATTTTGGGAGAACATAGGAGCCTGCTGCCCCATGTAGCCCATTCCTTTTGCCAACACCCACAACCACAGCACCACAGATGTTACAGGGTCTACTCCTGCCTGTTCCATTTAGCATCTGTTTTGGACATATGTGTCAATCAGCCCAAACCTTTTTTGAACCTGCTGATACTGCCTGCCTCCCCCAGCCTGCTGGGACAACAAAACTGCAGATTTGCACCCTGCCCTGCAGCAAGTGCTTTCTTTTACCTGCCACAAAACCCTGTCTTTCAGTAATGTTTAGTACAGGTCACACAGAACTCACGCACTTCCACTAACTTTATTGCATCTGTGGGCACAGGAAGGTACAAAAGACTCAGTGCATTCACAGAAAGGCAGTATTTTTTCTCACACCAGAAAAGCTTTCAAGACGCAATGAAGAACTTGCATACCCAAGAGCTTGCCTGCTTTTTCCAGTTGTATCAGCTGATCTAAAAATATATTAATTTCCCCTACAAACCTAGCAACTATGCACTCTATGGACATTTATTCAATTTCATCTTGAGACTGGAGCAAGGTTCATTCCTCCCTATTTAAGTGTTCTTGAACACAAATATGTAACTGTATCTACTTGCTTTAATTAAATCTGGGAAAGCACATGCACACATTTCCTAAATTTTAATCATATATGAAAGTAGCTTATTTTTCCTCTTGACTCTTCACCAAGTGCAGTTTTCAGAACTTTAAAAGCAAATGCAAAGATACGCAGCAGTGGCCGTTCTGCTGACATTTAATGAAAGGCACACAGCCTCTCGGGCCATCCTCTAAACATGTTTACAACCACCAGAGCTGCAAGTGAGATGTTTAACCTCCCCTTTTTCTGTATTTTACCTGCCATGTCTCACACGTCTGCTTGCAGCTTGAAAAGGCTCCTCCACCTCATACAAACCAGGGCTCTGGTCTTCCACACTGCTGGAACTCTGCCATTCCAAACACAGATTTTTACCAGCACCCATAGCAAAAGGCAAGTTCTCATACTCCGGTATTTCCTCATAGTAACGTATGTTCTCATACTCCGGAGCACAATTGCTCGTTACAGAATTCAGATGCATTTGGGACAAATTCTCTCCTGGCAGTGCGTGCCCATCTGAAGACTCCAGTCTTTGGTTATTTCGCATGTCAGGCTGGCTTCTGTTTCTCTGCCTCTTCTTCTGCAGTGCCGGACTACTTATTTCTATAGAATGCGCCTTGGCAGATTTAGCTCTCCTTTCAGTGCCTACAGATGCTGTAAGTCGGTTGTTACCATTCCCATACCCTTCCCCAGTGGAATGGTTAGCAACAGCACTATCCATTGACTGGCTGCCTTTAGACAGAAATTTTTGGAAGTCACTTTTCATTAAGCAAACTGATAGTTTCATGTTGAGAAACTTTTTCAAACTGTTTTTCTTCTGTGGGTCTTTGCAAGGCTTGTCTGTCCTTTCCATGTCCACAGCAGAGAGAGATTTGGCCCTGGGCTTCGTCACAGCAGTCACGTGGCTGAAGCTGGGAGCAACACTAGCAGTTTTTAATGACTCCGAATTTCCTGAAAACGGAAGAATAGGGTGAGGTAACTTCCAGACGGGTTTCTCAGAGGAACGTTTGGGTATGTCACAGGATGATAGTGCACCTTGCTCCCTAGCTGGCGTGTGTGTGACGTGAGATCCTTCCAGAACGCTGTTTGATTTGTCTTCACTGGAGGTGTAAGAACTTTTCTCAACGAGCTCTGCTGACGCAGCTTTTTTCAGCACTCCTGCAGCTGGTAGGCTGTGCCGCTGTGGTTTCTTAGGAACAACTTTTGGAGAACTTTCATCCTTTATTTTAGCTTCTCTATCTTCCACTTTTTGTAGGGAAACATGGAGACTATTGGAAGCAGGTGAGTGCTGACTGCCAGTTAATTTGATTTGCTTTGGCAAACTCATGGACAAAGTATCACATCTGATAAAGTTAGTCCTTTTGTCCACAGTATCCGGCATACTAGCATCTTCTGTCACTTTATCCACTGAGTTACCTGAGTTATGGTCTGTATTTAAGGAACGTTCAACATTTTCCGCCAAATCAGAAGTTTTGTGTGATAACTGAGGCAAAAGATTTTGCAATGTTGACTCTTCCGTATCAGCAGGCTCCTTCCTCAGATGCATTTTGTCTGCAATACTTTGAGTTGCCTCAGATTTTTCAGGATGAAGCACCTCTGTATTATTGTTATAGCAAACACTCTGACCGAGGACATTAATTTTTGCTGTCTTTTTAAAGCTTTGTTCAGCAGGACCAAAGGAATCGTTCTCTGAATTAGATGGTTCCTTTGTTCCTTCTCCTATGCTGTCTATGCCATCTTGACGGACAAGACATGCAGCACGTGGCTTTCTTGGCTTAGGGATAGGAAGCGTTTTTGAGCTCAGGACTGAACACGCTTCAGAGGAAGTTTTAGCAGTGTCTATTTTCATACCCATTTCACCTGAAAATGAACTATTGCTATTTAGATTTTCATTTTCAAGGATTTCCTGGTCCAATGGGCAAGAGCAACTGTGGTGCTTTTCAGTCAAACTAGGACAAGTTTCAGACATCTGAAACTCATCTTCAGTGAACTCACTGTCAGTATTTTGTTGCCTCCCATTAGCTACTTCAGAAGAAGATGAAGACTGTAGAAGTTCCATAAACTCTATTTTAACATCGTTCCTGGTGCTGTTGCCACCCCCTTTGTAAAGTTTGTCTGCATACCTACGCCTCACAGGACTGCTGTTGGGGAACACACCATGAGTCAGAACATCTTTAAGTTTCTCTTCCAAAATGCTGGCTTTCACAACCACCTGATTTCTATTTGTCAGTTTTTCATCAGGACTACCCTCCAGAGCCAGTGCAGTTTTTTCACCTACTTTGATATTCTCCAAGTTTTCAAAGTGCTCAAGAATTATCTGAGTTTTACAAGTGTTCTCCCCATTTCCAAGCTGATGAAGACATTCAAATTTGCAAGATGACATTGGTAGAATATATGCTGTGTTATCCATATTCCCTTCCGAGACTTCATTTTTATAGTTCAAGTGGTCTAGCGTTTCAGAAGAATCTCCTCTGCGTTCCTCAAAGCTTTTGGTGCTTTTCCTTGTAGAGGATGGAGGCTTAACTTCCGGAACCGATGAGCTCTTCAGAACCTTCGGTTTTGGTGCAATAGCTGGCTTAGTTTTCCTTGCTGCTTGTAGAACACCAGAAAGCACAACATCAGGCTTCGGTGCTACAGGTGGAGGTGTTGCTTTGTGTCCTACCACAAATTTTGGTTTGGGGGCCACGGGCGGCTTCTTAATTTCTAGGAAGGATGGAAAACAAAGACATTAGTCAACATCAGCCCACAGAACAACTTCACCTGCACCACAGTATCATTAAAAGTCTTCTAATATTTAAACCACGTGATCTACAGGATATTGGTGTGTATATGTATATATTTTTCTTGCAAAAGCATGCCTCCTTTCCCTACCATTGCTTTTTACTAGTTACCTTTCTTCTTTTTAACAGACACAATCAAGGGGTGATGGAAGAAGTCTTTAAGGGTCAAATACTTGTTAAAAAAACAGTTTAGCTTTATGAAAATACATATCTCTGATCAGATACTGAAGTATGATGCTAACAAAAATGGAGCAGATGATTAGCCTGGTTTTGAAGCTCAAATTATTATAACACCCTTAAAAAATGTTGCAAATGTATAATAAGCCACTCAGATAACAAAAGACACAAGGTAAATACCAGGACAGTTCAGTTCCTTCCCCTGCCGCCTTTGGAAACATGCAACCTAAAATTCCCCTCTCCCTTCCTCTTCTTCTCAAACAATATTTAGATGAATTGTTGTACCATCTGTAAAACTGGCATCTGTCACCACCAACAGTTAAGTGTAATTAAGTGTAATGAGCTGTGGTGCAAAGTTAATGCAATAATTTGCAGCAAGCCATTGTTTTCCTACTGCATGAGTAAAATGTTGTTTCTGTGCATCTTAAAAACTCACTCTTCCCAACACGTTACTGTGACCTAGAAATGGCCACCACTGCCGTGACCCACTTGACCGCAGTGGATGACAAAGTCCAGAGAGAGCAGAGGGCAGGAAAAGGAGCACAAGAGGAACTTGGAGACTATTGTGTTCTCATTCTTTTTCTTTTTTCTTTTTTTTTTTTTTTTTAAGTATGCCTGAAACATTTTCACATTGCAGGAGATACGTGCTGGTCTCCTGCACTTATGCTGAAAATAATGTATAAGTGCTCAAAGGGATTTTGACGTATGAAGACTCATTTATATAGTAACTGAGTTTCTCACTCTTTCTTTTTAATGTATTATCCCTACATTTATTAGCTGTACACATGTTAAATTAAAATCTCAAGAAAACATTTAATTGATCTTACTCATGTGAAGGGATTGGATAAGACATTATTTCCTTTGAACTGTGGGCTTAGTTTATTAGTTTATTGTTATTACTGTAGTAGATGTGCAAGTCTACCCGAGTCTCTAGCACAGAAACATAACATGAGAATAAAGTTTCAGGGCTTTTTCTGTTTTGTCTTTTTTTGCTGTTTGAAAGGAATCTACGTCTTACAAAAAAAAAAGAAAAAAAGGGAGATGCACTCAGACTCAAGCATTTCCCAAACACTAAGCCACTGCTGTAAGCAGACAGCCAGAAACAATGTCTCCACTATAGAAACAGGAAAACCATGTTTTTCTAGGACATGAATCATTAAATGGTATCCAGACTGACTCTGCTTAGACTTGGAATAGCTGTCCTTGCTGCACTTCCATTAAAAAGATGTAAATCCGATGGCAGAGACAATTTTTGAGACATTTTGCAAAAGGGAGTGCAGAATTTCTTTCAAAAGGTGCAGCTCCATATAGCATAAAATGACAAGCAACAGTGACCCAACTATCAGTTACGGCAAAGGATGCACCTTCTATTTCCTCTCCAAAGACAGGGATTTCCCATACAGTGAGCTGCAAGCCAATAGTTTGCTGGAAAAACAAAAATTAACCCTTTGGATGGGCAGTCATTGATCCATGGCGCTCCGTGGAGCCATGCTCAGTGGTATTTATTACAGTATTCCAGCTCCCTGAAAACAAGAGAGAAACAGTCTGCTTGGGAATCCTTCCTGATCCCCAAAGGAGAGAAACAGATGGCAGAAGATGCAGGAGATGAAATGCCAGCTAGGTAAGTGATATCCCATGGATTAGCTGTCCCACTTGGTGAACTGATGTCTGAAAAACTCCAAAGTTTCTTTCTCTTTAGCGGAGCTGCCTAATATTTCAGAGAGCAATCAAACCAGATTAGCTTGCAGGGCTTTCAACTAGTATTCATCAGGGAGGGCAATGAGATGGCACGATGTAATACCCAACTATGAGATTCATGGCTAAAACATGAGAATGTAGAGGGATGCAAAGCTGTTTATGTGCCAATATTAGAAACTAGGGTAACGAATAGAGCGAGAAAAATTCCCTCTTGATAAGAAGTGTGATCTGGTAAGACTTCCAAAGCCTACAAGAATTTTTCAAATGACTTCAATGTTGAAAAAACCATTGGAACAGGCAGAAGAGACAAGAAAAGTGCATGGTATAACAAAGACCCCACTGTCTGCTTTAACGTGATTGCCAGTTTCATCTAGAATGGATAAAGGCTGATGTCTTAACAGGCATGTGACAGTCTCAGCATGAAAACAGATCTGCAGTAGGCAGCTGAATCGGGAGCAGAGTGAGGAGCTCTTCCAAAATACATTTATGATGGGATAGTAAAGGATCTAGGAAGGGATTGCACACTAGTAATTTTCCTCAACAAAACATCTTCAAGTTTCTGAAAAATACAAGTGCTGAACAACTTAAAAAAAATAATAATAATAACAATAGCTAAGCTAGTGTGAAAGTATATTAGATTTTGACTAGAAATTTATAATTGAAGTTGAGTTGATCATAAACTAATTTAATTCACCATGTGTGAATCCAAACCAGGTTTATGTAGTGCAGTGCTTTATAAGGGGCATGTTTTCCATCCTGGAAAGAAAAAAACTAAGTAGGAGGCAACGGTTATATATAAAAGGTGTAAGGAATGACTAGAAGTCATGAGAGAATGACTTTGTGTTAAATGACAAGTGAAAGCAAGCCTTTCTGGGGAAAAGCAAATATAATTAAGGAAATATTACACAACAAAAGCCCAGTGTGGTGACTTGTTTGGATGGAGGGGTTTTTCCTGGTGCCAGGAGGAACTATTCACCTAAGAACAGAGGCTGCTGGTTACACTTAGGAGAGCAGAAACCGAAGAGAATTTGGAAATCATTGTAGATAGCTATTTTATGAGCTACATGCAGGTCTACAGCTAAGGTGGTAAATAGTCCTTCAGAGTACAAGCAGATAAATATTAAAAGATGATGGGAACTGAAAATGTTTCTGTATGCAGCACCTGCCAGACTGCTGGTGACATGCTGTATCACTCCTGGCGTTCTTAGAGGAAATCTTGGGGTGAATTCAAGCTATAAGAAGTATCTAAGGTCTAAAAATCATACCTCAAATCCCAGGAAAGCTTATCGTGCTTAATTTAGCTGAGAATTTAAGAACTGAGATGGTGACACCATACATACTTGTGCAAACACAAGAGATTTTTGATGATGGATGGCTCTTTAATCAAGAAACAAAGATGCCATGAGACCCACAGCGGAAGTTATCATTCAGTCCCCAGGATAATTAACCACAGGAACATCTCACCTGTGGTTGCGGTGGAGTCAGTCACAATCAACCTAAACTCACTTTCTGAGATGTGTAGTAATTTCAGAGGGAATTTTAGATTAAACGTTGGATTCCCTGGCTTGTGTTACTCAGGGGACTAGAACAGATTGTCACTGTGACTTCCCCCACGATCTTACCCAATGCTGAGAGGATCCCTGCACCCCAACTAGCATCACGGGCTACCAGAAAGAAAACCAAGCACAAGAGCAGAAACATCAAGTTTTATTTGCACCAGTGGCTTAAATGGCTAGGAGTTGCAGAAGTGGGCTGAGATATCTTCTGTCCTGCTCGGCTAGGGAAAGGAAGAAATCCATAAATAAAGCGACCAACAAAACTGCCACCACCAACAGGAAATCCATTGCTTATCTGTAAACAGCCAACACTTCGGCCAGTGCTAAAGGGGGGGAAAAAATTAAAATGATGCTTAAAAATACCAAAACACCCAACACTTTTTTTTTTTAAAGATGTAAAGGGGCATTATTTTTCTAACAATAATAGCCACTAGCACTGCAGGCCAGTACATACACCCCGTCATCATCCACCTTCAGGTCACAGCACAGAGCGGACGTTTGTCCCCCTGGTGAATTATCTCCTCCTGTGTGCTGACGAAAAAGTTACACCCAGTCCCATCCTGCTGGGCTTCTCTGCAGCACTCGGCCTTGCTCAACAGAGCTGTGCTCTTGTCCTACCTTCGCTTTGCTTTGCACGAGGAGGGCAGCTCCCTGGGGCAACTTGCAGTCAGTGCTTTGGCCTCAGACTGCCTGTTCCTCTTCCCCAGATGATGGGATTTGGCAGCTGAGGACCTCACTTACAAATGCTTGTGTCTGTTCTCCTGTGTAATGTCATGGGTGAGCAGGAAAGCCAGTAAGGCAATGCAGTCTTCAAGAACTGTTACGAAACAGCTCTGAATATCCTTCGATTTTGACACCATGCTATCTCCCCCACGCAGCATTTATATGCAGGAAAAGGGCAGGGAAAAAGAAGACACATGGAGTCAAACTTTGAGAAAAACTCAAATAGCATGGCCTCTTCTGCAACAGACCCCACTGGTGTTAAAGGAACATTTTCCTAGGTTTATGTCTACACTTTCGAGACTCTTCTGAACAACTTCCACATTTGGAAAGAACGAAAGAAAAAGTTACATTCACCTGCATCTGAACAAGAAAATGGGAACAAAAGGTTCTGATTGCAGGAAATCAAGTTTGTGATCTGTGATTAATCATCCCAGTCCTCCTTTACAAGCCAAGCTAAAAGGCCACTGAATAAAAAATAAAAGCCTGGCGGCCTGTCTGTTTGGCAACACAGGCTGCTGTGCAGCCACAGCTCCATACCCCACTCCTGGTTATGCTCCCATGGGCTGGGGCATCTCTCCCGGGGTCCTGGGTCCTCCTCAGGATGGGCTACAGCTGCCCAAGAAGCAACTCCAGGGCCCTGCAGCCTGCCCCAAGGTGATTTTCTGTTTGAACCACAAAACTGCAGGAAGGCAGTGAAATGATTAATCAGGGTGACATAAGATTTTAACAGCAGCTGGACCTAAACTTAGAGTACAGTTACACAACCAAGTTACTATGGGGTAAGCCAAGGTGTGAACTTAACAACTCAGCTCCTCTGTAACAGCTGGCCCTATGCATATCCCTATTTGACCACACAGAATACAAGGTGTCAGGCCTTTCAGGACCTTTTAGGGAGAGAGATGATTACTGATGTATGTTCAGGACACACTCCAAGATCAGTGTGATGGCAGATAACACAGAGAAACAGAGTGCTGTACAAATCCTCTTCTTGAGCAGCTTCAACTTTCACGACTCACAGCGGACGTTTCAGTTCCAACAGTTACTTTGGTTTCAGCTACAGAAAGAGGTTTTATTAGATAAACACCTCAGAAAAGTGTTTTGAGTTCATTAATTTACTTCCTGCAAATGTATGCTTGTCTCTGTTTATGCAGAGACTTTGATTTTTTCAGGTGTCACAACGTTAAAAAGTAAACCAGAAAAGGAGTGAGTCATGACATCCCGGAAGATAACACACGTAGCTTCTAAAATACAAGGGAGAATGATGGTTTCCAGCCACTACATTTTTAGAAAACATCCTAAACAAACTGCAAAAGGAAAACATTAATTTCAAAATCTCAGGTTTTTCAGTGACGTGTTGAAATAAAACAGGAAAGTTGGGGAAAACTTTCAGAGTAAGCGCAGGAGACAAACAAACAGCCTTTTGGGATCACACGTGGAGATAAAGCCGAGTGACTATAACAAGATTTGACATATTAGAGGGTTAAAGGGACACTGAACCCTGTAGGCCCCATTTCTTCAGTCCTCGAAAGCAATGAAGTTTGATTGGAAAAGTCAGGTCCATTTTGTTTATTCTGTTCCTGCTATGATTTTTTTCCCTTTGATTTACATTTGACATTAAAATGCAGTACATAGTTCTCATTGCTGCTGTCAAATCAGATTCTGAATCTGAGCTATACGTTCTGCCTACATTAAATAATCTGTACAGATTCGCATACAAGGGCTATTTCTTCAGCAAGAAATAATAAATGTCGAACTCATAACTCTGAGCTTTTGTTTTTCCCTTTTAAAGGCAAAGCACATACTTGAAGACAGCACAATAGATTCGGGCAGAAAATGAGTAAGTGTGCATTCATCAGCACCACACATAAACACTCTGCAGTACGCAAGAAAGCAGGGCAACATCAGCTGCAACTGAATGGTGAAACCAGCCTACAGGTTGCCCACTGCAGCGAGACTGGCTTTAAACCATCTGCAAGTGTTTTAAGTAAGTGCTGGAGTTACTTAGCTCTGAAGAAGGCCAGGTTCAGGTATATGTTTTTGCATATGAAAGCAGCAGCTAGGAAAGAACTGTTTCACCTATCATGGAATAACAGCCAGCTTTGGACTGAGATTTGACCGAAACAAATTTGTCGAGGAAGTAGAAAAATGGAAAAGGCACTGTGTGATGTAGAAGGCAAAAGGCGAGCTGGAGCAGAGCGAAGGGCAGGCTGCTACGTGGACCTTCTGCAGCTTCTGGCAGGGGACAGAGGCTGTGGCCAGTGCTTCTCTCCCTCGGGTAGCACAGGATCCCTCAGTCCTGCTCACCAAGCAGAGGTCACTCATCTCCACAGATCTCAATTGCAAATATTGAAACAATACTGATGAGGCTCTACCAAACTGCTTTGCTCTAAAGGCACAGTACAACACGACACCAGAGAGACACTTGGGCCCTTCGAGCTGACCTGGACGGAGAGCAGGGGCTGCCCAGGCATTCCAGGTGCCACCTGAAACCACCCGCAGAAAGTTTTACTGAAAACCTGCATTATCACCCAGCCATCAGAAAGTTATTTTATGTAGCACCAAACAGAGTAATGACTGCCTTTGCAATTTAAATAATTCCATTATAGGAAATAGATCCCAAAGATCACTGCACTGAACCTGAAATGTTTCTACCTGAGCCCTAGCTCTATAAAGCATGTCTGTGTACCACAGGACCCGATTCTTCAGTAACACAAAGAGGCAGATGCAAAACCTTCAGAAGTGTCCTCAGTGCTCGTTCTCCCCAGCCATGCCCATGCCCCTGCGGGCTTCTCATCTGAGCTGCCAAGAGCTGTCACAGCACTGTCACCAAGATCGTGAATCTCTGATCCCGTTCCACCCGTTCCCCAGACATTTCCTTATCCTCACGTAATCCATCACACACAACACATTCTCCATCCCCCTTCAACACCCCTCACAGCCTCTCAGCTTCCCCTCCCTGCCCACCAGCACTCTCTGTGCCTTCCCCTTCAAAGCCCTTGCTAAAATTCACATTTTCCAGAAGCCTTTCTGCTTTCTCCTTACCAACACTCCTCAGCATCCCTTTCTCTTTTGCCTCCTCAGTGACTTTGCCCACCCTGCACCGACCCCATCCCCACACAGCCCCTAGCAGCAGTGGGGATGCTCAGGCCCGGTGCCCTACAGTGACTGCTCAGTGCTGGCAACGCACCCAGCCTGCAGAAACTTACTGCTGTGTCAAATTTAATAGTAACAGCCCAGCTCTAAGCTCTTGAGCACCCCCTAACATGGATCTTCTATTTGCACAGCTGTTTAACTCTTAAAAAAAGTGGCAGCGGCTTGTACAACCAGTAGCAGTGCTTAGTAACAGGAGCACGCAAGCCAGCTGTTCCGCAGAGGCGATGTGCCGCTCTCTCACATGTTTCTGCAGAGCTGAACACAGTCGGTTCCGCCAGGAATACGTGAAATGGAGAGGGAGGATGTGTTAAACAGCTTTTTATTTTCCAGGAAATTCTGATTAAATAAGAGAGCCCAGAAGACTTAGTTAATGCTGGATTAGATAACAAACTGACTTACATTTGAGAGGAAGACGTTGAGAACTAGACTTATGTTTTTGCCTGAAGTCTGCATTTCTTTTGTTTTAAAGCAGCCCTCCTCTCCAAACCCTTGCAGGAAGCACTTTGCTCCAGGCTAGCACTGCAATTAGCCGTGCTTCCACTCAGTGCATCCAGATTCCACATGGAATCCTCTCAATGCAGAGGACTCCGACCCCCATCCTCAGGCAGCCCCAGAAAGGCACCCGCTGCCCTAACAGGGGTGAACAAAAGCGCTAACACCACAGCCCGGGCCGTGGGATAAACAAACAGAAAGGAAAACACCACCGCTCCCCTAAGCGGGGGAAGCTCTCATTTTAAACCATGAATTTGCCTTGCAGCTCTTTTGCCCATGCATTGACAACGGTAAGGAAGAGCAGGGGGATGGCAGGGAGCACCCAGCAGGTCAGCAAAGGGGATGGCCCCGTGCCTCACGGGGCCTAAGGGAGTGGTGGGGGTCTGTTAGGGAGCGCTGTGACGGGACGAGGGGATATAGCTTTAAACTAAACGAGAGGAGATTTAGGTTAGATGTGAGAGGGAAATTTTTCACTCAGAGGCGGTGAGGCACTGGCACAGCCGCCCAGAGAGCTGTGGGTGCCCCATCCCTGGAGGCACTCAGGGCCGGGCTGGGTGGGCCACGGGGAGCCTGAGCTGGTGGGTGGCAGTGCCCTGGGCAGGGGTTGGAGCCAGGTGGGCGCTGGGGTCCCCTCCAGCCCCAGCAGAGGCTCAGGGCAGAGGCACCCGGAGTTGGCAGCCCCGTCCCACGAGTGCTGCCCGATCGCCGCGGCTCTGTGAAGCCGCACGGGCAGAAGCGTGCAGAAGGACCGCACCGAGTGCACCGCTCCATTCCTGCAGGAGGGAAAAAGGCCCCCGGGACCCAGCGGCCGCTCCCCTCGGCGCCCCTGCTCGGCACTGACAGCGCCGGGACGCGCCGCGCTGCCCTGTTTGTTTCCATGGAAACCACAACACCCCGGGAGCGTTGCGGAGTCCCCGTGCCACTGCCCCGCTGCTCCCTCCCGGCCGCCCCGTCCGAAGGGAACCGCCACCACTTCCCAACTTTCCCGGCACTCACCGGCGGAGCTCATGGTGCTCCCCGCGCCGCTCCGCGCCGCTCCGCGCTCCCGCGTCCCTCACGGCGCGGACCCAAGCGAGGCCTGGCAGCAGGAGCCCATTGTCCGCCCGCGCCGCCCCCCGGCAGCGCCCTCCGCCCGCTCCCGCATAACGCCCCGCGCCGGGCGGCAGAGTGAGCGCCGGCAGCGCCCGCAGCGCGCCCGCAACCACCGGAGCGCACATGCACTGCGGCGCCCCCTGCCGGCAGCGGCCAGCCCCACGCCCCGCCCTCC
>WBMW01005750.1:1173139-1209874 GCA_013396635.1 Penelope pileata
GAGGAGAGGGGGCCGGGGCGGGCGGTGCTCCGGCGGCAGCTGCCCGGGCGGTGGGCGCTGCGCTGCGGGACAAAGGCTGCGCGCCCCGCGGGCGGCCATGGAGCGGGGTGTGCGGCCAGGGGGTTCGCGTGGAGAGCACCCGTACACAGACACACACAGACACACACCTGCACGGTGAGGGCGCAGTGTCTGTGAGGGCCGCGGTGCTTGCAGAGCTGCACAAAGCCTTGGGGTGTGCTACGTGTTGCCCCTCTTGTTGAACGCTGCTGCCGTTCGTTGCTGATTGAAATGACAGGGGAATGCGGCTGCTGTTGGGTGACAACGTGGGAATGGCTCGCAGGTAGCTGTAATTGCATCCCCACGGCGGTCAGGTCTGGTTTTCTGGTATGCAGAAAAGGTGGTGGCAGAGAAATAGCATCTATAAGATGGCAAATGACATCGGTTGCTCCGAAAGTACTGCCTCCTGTTTGTTTCCATGGAAACCNCCCGCCCTCCCGCTCAAGCGGCGCCCCTCGCCCGGAAGCGGGTGAGCGCTGCCTGCTGGGAGCTGTAGTTCCGCCGGCCACCGGGCGGGGAAGGTGCCGCCGGCGGCGGGGCGGACTCCGTTTCCCAGCGTGCCCGCAGGGGGTGGCATGGCGGTAGGAGGATGACACCGGAGTTCGACGAAGAAGTGGTGTTTGAGGTGGGCGCGGGGGCGACCCAGGGCGGGCTGGGCCCGCGTCTCTCCGCCCCTCGGCGGGGCGTTGNCTGCACGGTGAGGGCGCAGTGTCTGTGAGGGCCGCGGTGCTTGCAGAGCTGCACAAAGCCTTGGGGTGTGCTACGTGTTGCCCCTCTTGTTGAACGCTGCTGCCGTTCGTTGCTGATTGAAATGACAGGGGAATGCGGCTGCTGTTGGGTGACAACGTGGGAATGGCTCGCAGGTAGCTGTAATTGCATCCCCACGGCGGTCAGGTCTGGTTTTCTGGTATGCAGAAAAGGTGGTGGCAGAGAAATAGCATCTATAAGATGGCAAATGACATCGGTTGCTCCGAAAGTACTGCCTCCTGTTTGTTTCCATGGAAACCACAACAGCTACAAAGAGCACAACAACACTGTTTGATAGAGCATATTCTCAACTACAACTCTCCATTTTTCAACACAGTCATCACCATCAGCTGTGCATTTTCACCAGTAAAAACAAGAGCCTGCATGCCATGCTCATACAAGTCTACACCAGTGGAGGTGGGGTGTTTCAGCAGGGGCGACAGCGACGGTGATCCATGGATTCACACAGATGAGCTAACAGAGACGCTCTTCATTTCATGGTGGAAACAAAGAGCTCTACAGGGCCATGTGGAACGTGGCTTGTCTTTCACATTGGTGTCACCACTGCTGAAATGCACCACCACCTCACCATGCTCACACCCACTGTTTGGTCTCCATAAACATTCAGCAGGTGTCAATGAATGTCAGTGGGTGCCATTTTTTCCACGGGAAGGAAATCAGTCCCACCCCTTTGCTTCATCCACGCTCCCATGTCAGACACCATTGTGTCAGAGTGCCCCTCTGCTGCCATCTGTTGCATGGCAACAAAATGTAATGGAATGTTGGTGGGAAGGCTCAACCTCTGCTGCCATCCCACCAACATCCGTCTCTTACATCGTGGGCCACCGTAATAACACAGGAGGCATTACTTTCGGAGCAACCCTAGTATAATAGCAAGGCCTCTAGTTTTACCAGAGTGGCTAAAGCTCCACACATAAGGAATACTTTCTTTTTCCTTTCCCCAGCTGTGTAAGTGCTGCCTGTTGATGGCTTTGGTTTGTACCACAAGGTTTTTATCCGCAAGCAGCATTGAGGGCTATTGGCAGCGCCTGATTTTCTGTTGCTGTAGTGTTAGATCACTTCCTTGAATGCTGTAAATCCTTGGTGAGAATTTATTTCACAGGTGCAGCACTGGCTCTCTGTGTTTATTTCTTCAGTAAAAGTGATCCTTGATTTATAATTCCACAGTGCAGGCCACAGTTACTATTTCGATTAAAATAGGAAGAAGTTCTGCTACACAGGGAGTGGAAGATCTCCTGATGTACATTTGCACTTGGCTCTTTTCTCTGTGGCTGGGAATGCATTTCCTTCACTAGCAGAGGCTCTTTGATACTTTGCTGTACCAAGTGTGTGTGTGTGTATGCAGAAGAAGAACAGGCTGCCCAGAGAGGGGGTGGAAGCTCCGTCCTTGGAGACGTTCCAGGTCAGGCTGGATGGGGCTCTGAGCACCCTGGTCGAGCAGTAGGTGTCCCTGTGCGTTGCAGGGGAGTTGGACCAGATGACCCTTAAAGGTCCCTTCCAACTCTAGGGATTCTATGATTCTATTCTAAGTTACTATGTCACTCGGTATATTTTTGTGGAATAGCGTCCAACCATAACAAGATAAGGAAAAAATCAATTTTTTTTGGTTGGTGTGAGGGGGGAACACCCCTGACACGCAGAGCTGGGTGAGACACCCACTGATAATAGCAGGTACCTTGCAGTACCCACAGACCTGTCCTCAGGATTGCTCAGGGTGCTCCTGCTGTTGTGAAGGCTCCGCAGAGAAAAGCTTCTCAGGTGGTTAGTGCAACAATGTATTTATTTTTGATTATTGTTTTATTTTTGTTCTTGGGCCACAAACTCTCCCTCTCAGTCATCTCTGGCTTCTACAAAGCAGCTACATTTTCTCCCCAGCTCGGTAGGTCACTTCCCACCTCAGCAGTCCCTGTTGCCAGGAGCCCTTCAGCATGGAGGCCCAGGTTACTGCGAGCAGCTGTTTTCTCTGGGCTTCTGGCACTTCTGAGAACAAGATATTGGACAGTATTATAAGCCATAGTGACAAATTTAGTCATGTTCATTGCATCAGCTCTGTTTCTACACAGCTTGTGCTCTCTCACTCCTCCTGACTTCCTCATACTTTAAATGCATAGAAAGTGCTTTTTGAAAGTCTTCCTGTTCTAAGCAGCTGAACTCTTCTTGTTGCTGTGAACACCTGTGAAAGTTTTAGCCCATTTTCTTATCACTTCTTGCTTAAGTCTTTCCTTACCGTGTATTAGGATGATAGGTGTCTTTGGAAAGCGCTTATACATCAGGTGACAACATGGAAACTGGGATTAAGAAGGACATTAGTGGAGCAGGGAGGACATCTTTTTATGTTCTTGACAACTCCTACTCTGAGCCCTTTTGTAAGAGTAGAGAAGCTCATGGCAGAGGAGGAACGCTGTGAAGTGCCGGGATGTTAGGCAACTCTTGAGACAGCACACAGCCTCAGCTAAGCAGCTGTGAAGAAAATACGTGAGCGTGTGTGCTCAGGAGGTAGTGCACTGTCTCATAGCTTTAATATTTTCTTTCTCCTCCTCCTCTTTCATGTCCACCAGGGTACCAGGTGAGTATGCTCAACGTCTCTTCTGTTCACTCATTCTTAGAAGACAAGGTTTCTGTTTCAGTGTGACTCGTGTAGGAACAGCCAGCACCTTACAGTGCTCTGGAGCGTAGGTCCTTGAGAATTATGCTTGGGATTGCCACCATCTAATGCAAGTGTTCCAGTGTGGGGAAAAGGTTTTTTGCTTCAAAAGATTCCTGCATTCTTGAAAGTGAGTATAACGCATTCTTCTTCGTCACAATTCTTACACCAAAGAAATGTTGCCATCAGTGTGCTAACAAATGCGTATTTAGGAAGGAAGTGATCCTTTGCATTTTCCATGCCCAAACAGAACGGGCAGGGGAGAGAGGAGAAGCAGAATGGGGTGTGCTTCACCTGTTTCACGTCACAGTTATGTCCAGTGTTATTTTCTGCACATTTTTCAGGTCATAGCTCTGCCCATCGGGCTTAAGTACATCAATGGAACTGCCTGCATTATAAATTTTGCAACATCAAACAGATGATGGCTCACTGATAGGTATTTATGAGCTTCTGAAGACCATTGATCTTTCTCTTTTTCAAGTACCTTTTACATCTCTGAAGGAGGACAAGCACAAGGATGGCACTGCAGCTCTGGGAAAGCTGTGTTTTCCATGCAGAAGTTCAAGAGCCATCACAGATTACCGTGATTGAATACTGAGCGACGATCACTCTGCTGGTCCAGAACTGTTGCCATCCTCTATCCAGTTTATAAATGAATTCCTGCAGCTCCCAGAGATTCTCATTCACTGACTGCATAGTCCTCTTCAGTTCAAGTTTTTACATTTGTTCTGCTTCGGTTCTTACCTCTTAACTGCAGTCCTTGCATTTGTTCCTCTTCGCAATCAGTTGCTCTCTTAATGAAAATGCTATAAATACTCGGGGGGAGGGGGCAGAGCTTGAGAGACACAGCAGTGCCCCTGATATGCTTGGCATGTGTTCGTCTGCCAGCAGAGTGGCAATTTAAAAATTGCTTTAAGGTAGAGCAGATCATGGAAAAAACTTTTTATTCACATCTGTCTCATTTTATTGAAGAAGATCATAAGATAGAATAGGGGAAATTTGGTATTAAGTTACTTGAGATGAGGTTTTTACAACCCAAAGAGGGCTAGAAGAGAGAATACTATAGTTTAGATATATTGTGCCCTATGCTGTGGTCGTTTCTGATTAGATTGATGTACTATGCAAGCAACTGCACCCTCGAGTCCTCTGGAAAATTGCAGTGTTTTGTGTGTTTTGGTATGAGACTGGAATTGCTTTAATGTTTCTTGTTGCTCTTCTTTGTTTGTTCAGGTGTTTTGCTTTTATTTGGACAACAGCATTTGCTTCTTGATCTCTTTTTGTTTTCAATGTGTAAATTAAAGACATTTCTTAGAACTGTCTAGATCTCTGCATCATTATGCCAGGGGGAGGACTGTGTCAGAGCTTCATTGTTTTGATAGTTCGTAACTGCCATTTACTTTCTGACTTGAAATTCAGTCGTGGCTACTTTATACTTACTGGCACTTCTGCTAATATTGTCCGTTAGCATATACAGTACTTTTGTATCTCTAGAATTTACCTCTCAATGTATTCACAGAGAGCAATCCTATCTTGGCTAAGGATTTTGCTTAACTGATTAATCCAGTATATTTAGTCTCCTTTTACAAAACAGGCTTTCCTGTTCGTCACTGCTTCAGTTTGAGCTCATCTTTGAGCCTGCAACGTGATATTCAGTGTTCTTGCTTGGGCCTTGTACAGCTGTCTGCACTTGTTTCTGCTGGGAATGCTTTGATTCTTCATCCTAGGCCTACAAACAACCTTACTAGGTGTCGATGTTGTTGATTCAGGATTCATGTGTTAAGGTGGCCACTCATGTTTGTCTTGCTTTTATCAACAGCTTCTACATTACTGGACAACTTGTTTTCGTTAGGCACTGTATGTAAGGTCTTGTTGTCTGCTGTTAATTTACATGCCATTATCAGTGCCCACTCAAGGCCACCCAGTTCTTATGCATGGTATTTCAATCCCTTTCTACGTATATGATGTTCCTTGGTGTTCTCAGGAAATTTCATTAGCATTCTCTTTTGGGATGAGGATAAAGCTTTGATCAAAGATTGATTCTGGAACTCCATTTGTAACTGTCTGACCTGAGTTTTCCATTTAACACAACCCACTGTTATCTCTGTCACCTGTCTTTAGTTCCCTTCCCATCTTGACTGATTTGGCACGGTATTGAAAGTCCATACCCCACAAGGCATAATACTAAAAGTCCATATAAACTTTCTCCATTTCCATTATCTAGAAAAGGTAGCTGTCTCATCAAAGAAGGATGTCAAGTGAGTTTGGTGCAGTCTACCTTTGATGAACTCGTGTGGTACCTTTGTTGATGATCTGCTTTCTTCTTTGTCTTTGAATTTTGCAAGGAAGATTAATTATTTGCGGTAGCATGCTGGCTTTTGATCAGATTCATAGAACTGACATATTGCTTTTTTCTCCTTGCAAATGTAGGCAATGTGTTTGCTGTTTTTCACTTCGGAGTTTATAGATTTATTAAGAATCTTTTCTGCTAGATCTTTGATCTAATGTACCCATTCTTTCAGAACACTGCAAGGGAGGTGATCCAAATGCTGTTCAGCTCCTTAGGAGCTCATTTTTAGCTCCTTAGTCCTGCTTCCAGTTAAGTCATTTGCCCGATGTTTTAACGAGCTTGGGCAATGATATTTTACGTTTGGGTAGTTATTAGCTCACAGAATCACAGGGTGGTTGAATTTGGAAGGGACTTGTGGAGACCATCTTGTCCCACCCACCTGCTCAAGCAGGGCCGTGCAGAACAAGGTGCGCAGGACGGTGTCCAGGTGGCTTTTGAAGATCTCCAAGGGTGGAGAGTCCACAGCCTCTCTGTGCCCAGAGCTTCTAGCAAAAGGCACCACTGTCTCCCAGCATAAAACAACTGTGTTCAGAGCATCCTTGAACATCCTTTAGCGCACGTGCTCTCTGCACACCTACAATAGCCAAACATGTCTAAAATATGATGTTTCTTTGCTTAGAATACTGGTGCATCACTAAATAGAGATATTCTGTTCTTTATCTGAACGCTTTGAAAGCAGATCTAACTTTTATCAAAACACTCCATGATGTTTCTTTTCACAAATGCATTCTCTATCCAAATTGAGTTGTTCTGTAATTATTTTGCTTAGAGAAACCGGGGAAACCTAACATCAGAATTTTTTTGTTGTGATGAAAATCTTAAGTCATGATCATTCAGACACCTGAAAACTTTAAGACTTCCAAAACAAAGTGATTTTTGTCCAGTAGCAGGGTGAGAAGTGTATTAAAAAAAAAAAGTCTCAAATGTTATGTTATGAAAAAGGAGCTAGAAAAGAACATTTACACATCCTCAGTGTTAGTATCTGTAATGCTCCCTCAACAAGATTATTCTTACTGAATATTGAGTGCAACGAGGATGTAGTGCTGTCATTTAATATGTGTACATGAAATAAAGCCAGTTTTAAGTATATAAGTCTGTGGAAACCACTGTTTCCCTGTCTTCTGGAGCTGTTTGGGACTGCTGTGTGTGCCTAAAGTGGGGGCTGTTGCCAGAAGAGGTGTTTGGGCTTCCCTTGTTTTTGATGTCTCCTTCCCGTCCTCTTCTTCACACGGATGCAAGGATTTGTGAGTGGAGCTGTCAGTGGGGTCGTGAGGCTGAACTGACTCTAAACTAGGTGGCTAAGAAAGAGGGGGGAAAAAAAACCTCGATTGTATTTTTTCAATCGGATCAGTTCTTGTTCCGTCTCACCACTTGGCTGTGTAAATATTCCCATTAGTGTTCCAAAATGGTACGGCACCTTCCGGCTGCACCCGCTGTTCATGTCGGGTTAAATGGGCCGTGTAACTGCAGCCTGGGGCGATCCCTCTGCTGCAAGTGGCAGAGTGCTGGAGGGGCACCTGAGCTACTGGCGAATGGACTAACTCGGATATTTTGCTGCTCAGCAGTCTTCTGTGAGGCAAAGGAGGCAGGCTGTGCTCTCTTCTGGTCACGCTACTGGGAGGAGGCAGATGATACCAGAGTGAAAATAGAAGAAACTACCAGCTTAAAGCTGTATCAAGAACCTCCTGGTAGTTGTGGGTGCCAAGTGTACTCATCAGACATTTTTGGGTAACATTAATGTCTTATCTGAGCAGACAGAGGAAGTACTATATGGGCGTATGGTGTGTGAACTCATATTGCCTTTATTATTTTTAATAGGAAATTGGAAGGCAAAAGTACATGATGATCCACAGCAAATTTTTTTAAGGACTCTTGGTTTAAAAATTTGGAATCCTCCTCTGTGCTGATTGCTCTGGAGTCATTTTAACAGGAGGGTTAACCCTGTCATGCTGTTCTCACAATGTTGTCATGAACCAACTTCCTTGAGACACTCAAATAAAATAAATCAATCACTGGACTTCTCTTTTAGTCTTCACAATGTGATTCTCTCTTTTTCCTATTGTGATTTGCACTTCAGTGAAAAGGCTTACTTGTAATGTGTTGGCATTAGGTATCAACATTAATTTTACTTGTAATGGATAAAGAATTCTTTGGAGTTGTTGTTTTAAGAGGTTTCCAGAATGTTTCAGAAATATTCCATTAGTTTACCAGTCAGATGCATAAACCTCGTGAATTTCATTTTAGATGTAGATGAAAGTTGCAAGCAAGCATTAGTGACCAGCATCAAACAGTTTTGTGTGCCAGCTAAGCACGGAGACTTGTGCCAGCAGTGACTTCCCACCCAGGGCTCCAGGCCTGTGGCTGGCCTGTGTCTCTGCCCTCCAGGCAAGATGCATTGGCCACTTCTGCCTTCAGTTTTTGAGCTACTGATTTCTGTCCTTATCAGAGAGGTCCTACTCAGCTTTTCACCTGTATCCACAGGTCCATTTTTGAGAGGGTAAATAGCAACAGGAGCCCTGGATTGATGGGTTTCAGAGCTTTTCTAGCATGTAAGACTTTTCCATCGTGGCAGTCATGTGCAACCTCCTGCTGAAAGTGCAAAGGAAAGAGCTTTCTACAAGTCCAGTGATGTGGAACCGTGCAGGAGCTATAAAGCTCTTCAGGATGCAGAGGTGCATGCAATTAGAGATATATTGTGCATCACGAAACGTTCAGGAATACATTATGGCTTCAAAGTAGTTCTCGGAAGCTGCTTCTAAATCACATGCTGGTGTAGCACTGGGGAGACCAATGCCTGCCTGCTGTGAGGCGGTGAGAATAGGACAGAAAATGTAAATGATTCTTTCACTGTCAGAGTCAGTCTAATATTAGCCCTGCCAGCGACTGGCTGTTTGTCGGTCGGGTGAGAGGAGGAGGTAGTTGCCAGCCAGGAGAATAAGACCAAGGCTTTTAAATACTGTTGCTTGGAAAGTCTTATTAATGGCTTCATAGGAGATCGATGTGCAGTAATTCTTTCAAGCAGTATCTTTTTAAAAGCCTTTGGCAATCTGTCATCCTCGCCTCCCTCCCCCCAGTTATAAAGCCACATTAGTCAGGAGAAATTGCACAGTCCTGGGAAGTTTCAAGCTGCATCCGCTGATGCTGTCAGGAAAATGCTACTGTGCAGGAGCGCAGGTGCGATTACACTGACTGCTGCTTCTCATCCTCGGCTCGGGTCATCCTGGAGGGACGAGCGGAAAGGAACGGGGAGGTGGGCGAGGTTCTGTCGGATGCGTGGGAACAGTACAGAAGAGAGAAATGGAATGCCCTCTTCCAGGAGACAAAGATCGCGCTGTCTGTGAGTTTTAGCTCAACTTTTTCAAATTGTGTTTTGAGAGAGAGGGAGAGATTTCAGTAGCGTTTATTTCGTTGTGAGTTTTGCCACCTGTTAACCTTATCTGTTAGGCTTTGCTGTCACTGTGGCAGAAAAGCAAAATCTTTTTTAAACTGAGAATTCATAGCTTGTAGTCATTTTCAGGGTCGTTTGAGCTCCCACGGTGTTCCTAGCCCATTGGAATCCTCCACTTTGAAATAAAATTCTGTATTTTAAGAAGAGGTCTTTAAACCCTCTGTTTTGTTCAATCACATTAAATATTACTTTTAAGGTTGCTCTGTTCCATTAGCTCTGGTTGGAAACTAGAGCCAGGGGGTTACTTGGCTGTAAATCGTATCATAGTAAAGAATTTTGGTTGTGGGAAGACCCCATCTCTGGTAGAGAAATCTCTGATGGAGAAATCCTGAGTCACTGAGTTGGTGACGCATCAGCAAAAGTAATTTGGGTGTGGCTTTCATAGTCAGCTGCTCTTGTAAGGAGACATGAAAGCTAACAGCGATTTGATATTGTTTGTGATTACGGAGGTTTTTCTCATGCTGTGCACAAAATGCCTCACATATTAGAGTGCAGCGTTTGTGTTTGCAGGGCTGAAGATATTTGAGGAAGTATCAAGCAAAAGTAAGCTCTTTTCTGCGCCTAGGAAATTCTCTGCTCCAACAACCTTACCATCACACAGCAATATACGATGCTGTGCATTTATTATTTTTTAATGTTTGTCTTGGTTTTGGTGTTTATTTTTACTGTAGGCTTAGAGCTGTGACCAAGGTGTTTGATCTTTGGTTCAGTTTGGGAGATGGGTTTTTTTTTTCCTAAGTGCTGTATGAAAAGTGGCTTCAAAATAAGCATTGGAAAAGGGCTTTGAGTGAAAGCTAAGGTACATATGCTCAGAGAGATGTAAAGGAGGAGGAAAGGGATTTCTTTCTTGATTGTGGATATGGGGCTTATATAAACCTATACTGTACTATAAATGTCTAGGTACAATTGGATGGCTTTGCAGTGTGACTGACAGTAGTGAATTAGAAAAGTCATGCAAAAATAAGCAAGGGTTTTGGTGTTGTTCTTCTCAGCCTCTGCTGAGTTCCCAGAAAAACTTTCGCTTATTAACCGGATTTCCTAGTCTGTAAGAAGTGTGCAGAGGAATAATGGCATCTTTTTTATTGACTGTCCTGGAACTGTTCTCCATTTCCAAGAATGCCTTTTTGTCAAGTAGCATAACAAAAAATGTCCTGATGGTAAATGTAATGCATGTCTTTTGTATCTAGGTGATCTCAGAAAGTGAATTAGAAGACAAAACTTGGAAGAAACTTCAGAAATAAACAGAGCATGTTGCTGAAAAACCCTGTCTTGGTATCCTCACTTTCTTTAGATGGTATTTCCCATCAGTAGCTGATACTATGATGGTGACATAACACACTGAATGATGCCTTTTTTTTCTCTTGTACTTTGTAAATCATTCATTACTGTGTTGTTCAGCCAGAGGCGACTAGGAATAAATAAATCAACCTCATTGTCAAACATGAGTAATACTGACTATTCTAGTTAGTATCCCATTTGGCAGTTGGGTGTAAAGTTAAAGTTTGAAAAATACATGGAAATAGAGTCCTTTAGAATATGATGCTGTATTAATAGGAAGGTGCAATTTTGTATTTTAAATTTCCTATTCAAGCCATCCACTGAAACAACGTTGCTATCCTTTTAGGTAACATTCTCACATAAAAACTTTCTTTCAAGACTGACTTAAACTCTTTGCATTACAGCCTACCACCACAAGGATGAACTTCTGATATGTCCCAACTTTCTCTAACTAAAACTGTAGCATCTATTATATCCACAAAAGTGTCAAAATCAGTTGTGTGCTTTTTTTTCCTAATTTTGATTTTTTAAATGTTGGACTGTTGAAAAAGGAATGCATGAATGTTAGGAAGGAAGAATAAGAGGCAAAAAAGCAGATCCTATTTTAGCTAATCAGGAAGTAGATTTCTTATTAGTACTGTCTATAGTATCATCGATAGTGTCTAAAGGGGAGCTATAAGAAAGAGGGGGACAGGCTCTTTATCAGGGTCTGTGGGGATAGGACAAGGGGGAATGGCGTTAAACTGAAAGAGGAAATTTAGGTTGGATTTAAGGAAAAAGTTTTTTACAGTAAGGGTGGTGAAGCACTGGCACAGGTTGCCCAGAGAGGCAGTGGAAGCCCCATCCCTGGAGACATTCAAGGTCAGGCTGGACCAAGCTCTGAGCAACGTGATCTAGCTGTAGGTGTCCCTGTACATTGCAGGGGAGTTGGACTGGATGACATTTAAAGGTCCCTTCCAACTCTAAGGATTCTATGATTCTGTGATTCTCTCATGGCATTTGCAGTTGAAAACAATTGAGCCTGATGCTGATGCATGGCAGCATGAGCTGAAACCAATGAACTTTTCTCACATTTGAAAGTGTGTGTGCAAAAATAATGTGCACATCTGTGATCTTTTTTTAATGGGAAAGAAGGCAATAAAGAGTGAGAATTTTGGCTAAGGTTGTAAGCTAGAAATTCAAAGCTATGATTCATGGGACATTGTGCGTATTATGAGATTAAATAATTGTTTTTTAAGGCTTTGTTGGGATGAAAGATGCTCTGTAGGTATTAAGTGTAATGCTTCTGTCTCTTGTACTGAAACATAAGTAGCGTATAGCATTGCATATTTTAATGCTATCGTATTGAAACTGTGTAGTTACATAATAATTCTTTGATAATGTTGGAAGTTCTGTGAATGTTCACAAACATGAAATCTACCCTCACTGATTTTCTAGCCATTGCCTACTTAAAGTATGTCATGGGAGAAACTTGCTGTAGGTGGTTGGAGAAAGCCTCAGTGAGTTACACAGGCAAGATAGCTTTGTGAGTGAGAGGCTTGTCAGTAGCATTTAAAATCAGACAGTATCTAGGACATTAAATGTAATAAGTAAATAGCTTGTGTGTTTATGTTAGCATAGACTAATGCATGCTGTGATATTTCTAGTAAAAGAGGAGGTGTAATCCTCCAGTTTCGTGAGCAAGCAAACTGTAAAGCTGAGTGTGCTACACGAGAGAGCTCACTCAATGGAAAATTTTTATAATCCATTTATTAAGTTTCTTAGTAATCTAATCTCACGCGGGCCCCAACTCAGTTCTCAGTTCTTTCTGTACTCACATGTTACATGGTTTTGTGGATTCAAAAAAGGGAACAATAACGTTTTTACTTAGAGCGCAGGGCATAGTTTTCTTTTAATTTAATAAAAAATGATGTTTTCTAATGTGGACTGCAAATTCAGCCAGTGATCTCTTATGAAAAATGGAGGAGAGGAAATAAGTGGCCAGAGAGTGTGTGCTAGAGGAGGCTGTCAAAGCCTGAGTTCTTCCTGAGAGACTCAAAGCACGTGGCGCATTTACTTGAAGGAATATGTGGTAAACATTCGAGTTAAATTTTAATCAATTTTCATTTGCCATCTCAATAATCAGAAAACTGATTCACATTCCCAGCAGTATTAAAAATTTTCAAGTTGAACTATAATGGAGTCATCTTAAATGCCTTTGAAAAGTTAATCAGAAGGATTTTATGTACTAGTAAGGTGCCTGTATTCTACCTTGCTTGCAAGAACAAATGAAATTATTTATCACAGCAAGGGGGTAAAGTTTCATCTATATTTGAAGAGGGAGTGGAGGTTTTTTTGTTTGTTTTGATTTTTACTATTTCTGTATAGTAGAAATTGTGCTAATTAAGTTAACTGCAAGGTTTTGATGTTGCCAAAAAAAAAAAAAAAACAGAAGGAAGAATTAGACATTGTTACATCTATGCAGTATTTCACTTACTAAATATAGCATTCAAGGTTTTAGCTAATTCTGTCTGGTTTTGGAGAGTCTCTCTCGCTATCAGTTTCTTCCTCTGCCTTCTTTCATCCATTCCTGTGGGGACACGGAACCAATCTAAGCAGCGCTGCACTGCTTTTCTTGATCAGCGTTTAAAAAAATGATCTCATCGTGGATGATGTGCCTTGCACATTTGAAGTGACCTTACACAATCAGAATAAAAAGGTCTCTTTTTCTTCTCCTAGGATGCTGACAGATTGCTTTTCATACTGCCTATTTGCTCTGTGGTGGTTCTGGATCGTTAGCAAAGACCTAGTCTGCATTTCCTTTGAGTTGGTTGGTGCTTGCTTGAATCCCTTGTAATGACAAGCCGTCAACTGCCTGAGCTTTTTGCAGTGACCCAGAAGGAGAAGTAATTTTAGCTTATGTCTGCAACAGACAACTGTTCCTACCACCAGCATCTCTAGCATTGTTTGGTTAGCTGGATGTTTCCTGTCTAGCCTTGCCACTGTAGTGGAGAAGGCAGAATACAGAAGCCCCCAGAGCAAGAAGGTAGACCCTAAGACAACTGGAAAACTCCTTGATGTACTGAAGTTATTTTGACAGCTGTCTGTATTTAGGTGAGTAGCAATAAAGAATAGTCATACATCTTGGTTGTGACAAGTGTGATTAAGATGATTGTCATAACTGGAGACAGCAAAAAAGCAGGATTTCCAGTTTACTGTACTCATAAAAGTACTTGATTGTGGAGGCAGGGTATTTGGAAAAAAGATAGGATTGAGGTGTCACACTAGAAAAATTCCCACAAGGAAATGAGTCATTAATGTGGCATAAGGCTTTGCAGAACCATTGTCGTGGGTGAGGGACTGCCTGCACCTGCACGGAGCTGTGAGTCGGTGCCAATGTTTGAGTTTCAGGTCGTGAGTGGGCTCTGAACTGGTGTGAGTAACTCAAGGGGAGCATGCAGAACTGAGCATTTGCATGCTCTAAATAGGTAGGGGTGATCCAAATAGCACATTGGAGGTAGGTTAAAAATAACCCTGGCAATAACAAGTTCATTTGTTAAGCTAGAATTGATGATTGTTTCAAGTTTTCCTATATGGCAAGCAGTCATTTGAGGCTGGACCATGTTGGTTCCTGGTCCTGGTAGATACTTTTTTCACAACTTATGTCAACAAGTTAGTGATTAATGTAAAAATTTGCAGTTGTTGTGCTGTTGGTCATTGTTTCTGCAGACCTCCACCACTGTGTGCTTTTCTTAGATTAGTGGCTTTGCCAGCAGCTTTAAAAGGTTGGTTTGGGGTTTGTGTGTGTCCATTGTAATTTTTCTTGTATTTTTAAATAACTGTGATACTCAGTTGCCAGAAGTGCTAGCGTTGTTCTCAGAGAGAGCAGAAGCCATTTTCTTGTTTCATTCTCATTTCTTTAAGAGACTCCGTAGGTCCCTAATCAGTTTGTACTGAGTCTTCATTTATTGAATTCTGAAAACGTGCTCTGGTTTTCAAGTTTGCTTCTGTAGAAGTGGTACCAAGTGTATTTATTCCATTTTTATAAACTTTAGAAGACAGTGTCATCAAGTGCTCTGGAGACACACAAGAATATTTTAAAACGTATTACTAAATATTTAATTTATTATCTGCAAATTTTAACCTAGGGAAACATCAGGTAACCTGGAAAATATTGCTTTGGGAAAAGTTGGTTGATTGTGTATTTTTTTCTTGCCACATTGTCCTGTATATTGACTCTTGCAAGCTCTTTCATTATAGTCAAGATAAAACCGGAGTGAGATTGAAAGCAAAGATTTGACTTCTTTGTTCTGACTGTGATACTGTGTTGGTTTTTTCCCGTTGCATACCTCGTTGCTGATTGTGTGGTTTAACTGTGCTTCGTCACGCTGTAGGCATGTTTTGTGGTAGATAGGGAATATCTTTTGGCCTTGTTTTTGTCGGTTGGCTGGGGTTTTTTTCAATTTATTTTTTTTTTTAATCTCTTTCAGAATTCACCACTCTACGAGTATCTGCAGGATTTGGGACACACGGATTTTGAAGTATGTTCTTCTGTGTCGCAGAAGGCAAAGCAATGTGCAGTAGAGGAAGGCCAGAGGGAGCGGACTGTGCATGCTGCCCAGGAAGTGAGTGTCCTTTTCCTTAGTATTTATCTTCTCCAATGAGAACCATGTTACTTCACAAATAGGCAAAAATGGAGGGGATAAAGATGAAATTCTTACTGTAACAATTAAAAAAAAAAAGTTTACAATAACCATTGTCATGTGTTATCTGCAAATATGTTTGGGAACACATGGTCTGCTGGTGTAGTTTGAAGTGTTTCTTTGCTTTTATGTGAGCTAGGGAAGCAGGACATTTGACAGTGAATGATCTTATTTACTGGATATTATTACCATAGCTTAGCATTATATTCTGTGAACAAAACTTGTAATTTTCTGGAACAAAGTATTTATAAGTCCCAGCCCTTGTCAGGCATTCAGTTCCTAAGTATCGCTTATTATGTGACAAAATACTAAAAAAGAGGATTTCTGGGAATTATAAATACGATAACCAATCTGAAGGAGACAGTAGAACTGTGCTTGCATTATGGCAATTTTGTAACAGTAACGGCTGACAAGGATCATCAGCTGATTACCTCAGAGTTCTTATTTTTCCCACCGTTTTAAATAAAGGCTAATGGATTCTTATAATCATTTTTGTATTATAAAATAACACTTGAGAATTAAGAGCTTAGAGGGTACTAAAATATGGTAATGCTGTAAAATATTTCTATAGCATTAATTTGACCACTTAACAGCTACTATGGTCTACTCATTTTTTGTTTTCATTATTGAAAATAAATGTGATTTTACTGTTGTTGATAGTATATAGGCCACGTGATTCAGCTGATTCTGCAGTGTGGGTGAGGAAATTCCAATCTTGGGGCAGCTGAGGTAGGAGCCTCTTTGCTGTAGATAGAAGCAACTATGTAGAAAATTCCATAGTCAGTCAGTCTGTCTTCTCCTTAGCACCTAGATGGAGCATGCTAAGAGCAGTTATTTTCTGCCTGCTCTTTTTCTTCTGCTGTGTAGATTTTGTTTATCTGTCGGCATGCTCTAGTAAGGTGCTAAGCCAGGAGGAAAAAGAGGCTTCCATGCAGGCTCCTCTGTGCTGGCCACTGCAGGCTGGGGCAGGGCTGGGGGACAGCTGGGCAGCAGCTCACAGGTAAGAACCCAAAACAACCGTTTGTGTGTTGATGTGGTGATGCCTCTAAGGAACTAGCATTTCTTTCTCCCTTCTCCCCACCATTTACTGGGGCTTCCATCTTCGTGCACCTTAGGCCATCTGATTCTCAGCTGCTATTGGTTTAGCCTTTCTCCAGAGCTCAGTTTTTGTGCTTGTTTCTGCTTTATACTTCTTCAGCTATCTTCAGATCAGAGGTTTGCAACCCCTTCCCTCTCATTTGTAACCTCTGCCGCTTCCCTGCTCCATAACGTTCCACCCTTCTGCTTAGCTGGCAGTGAATTGGGGAGCATCCTGTATTTCCCAAAAACAGGCAGTGATACAAGTGGCCCTGAGACCTCTAGGTCTCCCTGCATGTTGTGGTGGATGGGGGATTGTGCAGCAAATGAGGTGATCTGCTACTTATCTTTGGATTTTAGTAATAGTCACAATTAGTTAGGCTTTATTTCAACATAAAATTTTCAGTTTTGAATGTGTCCCTCTTGCTCCTCTCTTGGTTTAGGTCACAAGCATTTTTATCTCAAGGGTTTTTTAATCCGTTCTGCTCTGTACTGAGTCTTAGGTAGGTAGGATTCAGAGGTGTGTGAATTGGTGTGGATAACATCAGTTTTTTCTGATCTAGAGAAAGAACGTGTAGTTGTCAAAATGTTGCATTACTTTATTTTGCATATTCAATTTTGTGGAAGTCACTGAAGCAGTGTGATGCTGTGTTCATGTATACAAATTCCACTGAACTTAATACAGGCTAAGAACCTTAAAAGCGTGAAGATGAACTGGTTTTAAAAGCCTCAAGTCTTCAATTTTTACCTCTTCTCTTCCTCTCAGGCATTTTACCCTTTATTTTACTGCTTTGGGAGGAAGTCCTCTGGTACTACGTCAAGCTGTAGAAGTAATTCATCATGGTTTGCCTTGCAGCTTGGAGGCAGGGAGTGTGTGAAAATGGGTTGCACATTTCTTACAAATACCAGGATGAGATTCATACTGTCTCATCGCAGTCTAGACAGGGATGCATAGTGGAAAAAAGGAAGAAACCTACATGTAATTTGTAGTGATAAAATGTCATAGGTTCTTCTAGTTGTTGTTTCTGTAGTAGTTTGGGAACTTCTTTGGTGATGTAATGTCATGAAGTCTGATTTTGTCATCTTGATTTCTGTTTCTGTGTCTCATTTTGGTAGGATGTCTCAGAGTGAGACATAGACAGATGACCACATATTTAAAGAAGTAGACTGGATTTAGGAGGATCTGAGGCCTTATTACAACTTCTGGATGACATACAGGCAAATCATTTCAACTGTCATCCAATCATTTCCTCATTTTTAGCTTAGACTATTATCACTTCCTTCTCTCACCGTTTGCTGATCTTTGAGCTGGGATTGTTTACTCTTCTTGTATTCGGTCAAATAGGATCCCTGTGCAGATACAATTTTGTGCAAGATATTTTGGCAATGTAAATATCTAGTTTGGCATCTTATCGGACTGGAAAACAAATTCTAGGAGATAAAGAGGTTCCTAGTGACCAATACTAACGTTGCTGCTGTTTTTACTCTCCTGCAAAGCAGCGCGTATGGTTCAAGCTTAATGAAAGATAGAGGCATCAGCTGAATTTGAAGCACATCTTAATTAGTTTTTTGGTTGATTAGTTTTGTTTTGTTTCCCTAATCAGAGCATGGTCTTAATAAACATTGAGCTGAAGAGCTATAAAGGTACTTCAAGACTGTGCTCTGAGGGCTGAGGGAGCATAGAGAGGTGATTTTAGCTTGGTAATTATCGGTGCAGTGCCCCTGGCTGTACCAATCTCTGGAGAAGGTTACGGCTAAAGTTCTGATCTCATGGTCACTTGATACCCAAAAGCAGTGCTTGAAAGAGCTCTTAGATTTCTTTTCTGGAGTTAAACCCAGAATAATTTGGGTAATTCTGCGTGATCTTTAAGGAATGTATTTGTTTGTGTATACATTTTCCCTTTCTCACTCTTTCCTATACTGCTGTGCATATCTGAGTGTCTTAACTAATCTTACTGTCACACCTTACCCCAGCTCAGACCTGATAATAAATCATCACTGGAACTAGACAGGTACTGGAGGCAGGTACTTAGGATTATGTTGAGGCCATCCGCAGTAGCTGTGCAGGTGATCCGATGTGGAAAGGAGAGACAAGTCCTTGTTTTTGTCTAGGGCTTCCACCTACATAATTCTGGCCTGGGGTAGCTGGAAGGTATTTCCTACTGGGTATTACCAACTTCCTGAAGTGCACAGAATTGGAAGGTGCCACTGTGAATGATGGTGTGTTAGATACCTGCTAATTTTCCATTTCAAGTTCACCCTGTACAGAAGACGAATATTTCTAAGAATTTTATTTTAGGTTCAAAACAAATGACCCTAAAATGTTCAATGTCCTTGTGCTATTTTTTTAATGTTAGGCAGTGTATGTCTTTAATTCTGCTAATTAAGCTTAATAATTATTACTTATTAAGCTTATTAAGATAATTCATTTGGCTGACTTGTGTTCTAATGCTGTAAGAAAAATACTTCAGAAGTGCAGGCAACATGACCTGACTTGTGTGTTGATGAAAGTTGTTTTACTTGTCAGTAACACTCCCAATGGGAATGCAAACTGCGAGACACCGTTCCAGCGATCTGAATAATGAAATGTGTTACTGCACCCTACTGGGTCACAGCTCAAGACAGTGAGCTGTCTTGTTCTGTGTTTTCAAGCACTGACATGCCTGTTGAGCATTTATGCAAGCTCGTATTTTTATTTTTAATCTAAAATATGGCAAATAAACCAAACAGTTACATAGCACGTTGGTCTGTGTTTTGTCTTTTTTTCAATAGTTCCACAGTCTAGTGTAGTCAGCTGGTAGCAGCTGAAAACTGTCTTTGGTGCAGATTTGAATGCTTATGATAAAAACCCAAGAACTTCAGAATGAGCAGTTGAAGATGATAGGCTCCAAGAGACATCATTTTAAATGGTAAATGGGCTGCTCCTTTGGCACTTCCCTGTACTAAGACAAGTACTTCAGAACAAAGTATTTGACTGCAACTCAAATGTAGGGTGAGGACTTCTTTTATTTCATCTCAATTTTCCATAAATTGACATCAAATAATTTTATTTTATCAGTACCACTTCACAAGAAAACCTACCATGGAAGATAATCTACTGCTGCAGTATGTGACACTCTTCTCCTCAGACTTACATCAGTGCCCTTCAGCAACCGCAAGTTCTTTGCTTACATAGCAGAAGTGATTCTTGCTTTTACCAGCACTAGTAATTGTAATGATGGACAACAGTACAGGAACAGCCTTCTTATTTTTTGATAGCTTGTCCAATGTTGCACTTGAAATTGCATTCTCTAACATATTTCATGTCCTTGTCTACATGCATTCTGTAGGCTAAGTCCTGCACATGGCAGGGGCAGCCCCTCCTAACAGGGCACAGTGACAGTTGTGCATTGGGAAGAAGCATCGTTACGAAACCCATATTGTTGGTTTGTCTCTCCACTGATCTAATAATTCCCTTTGACGTAGGCCTCTAACTGTATACTGGAAGGTGTGTACAAGAAAAGCCTGAGGTAGGTTACCCAGATGGAAGCAGAAGTGAGTTAATTCGTAAGTTGTTCTGCAAATCATAAAGGCTTCAGGGTAACAGTTTCTGGTGGTGTTCAGAGCCGTTCTGCCCTGGCTCGCTGTGTCAAACCCCTGTCATGCAGCCTTTCAGAGGGCCTTAAACTGATTGCTCTGGCTGTCCTGCCTCAGTCACTGGCCTGACTAGTCACAGGCTAACCACAGCTCAACACTTCTGTTGTTTAACTTCAATCTTCCTGCCTGACGGAGAAGTTTGTGTCGCTGTTACCACACAGCTGCTTCAGGAGCATTTCTGTAGCTTGCATTGGAGCAGATGTGGTAGATCTCAGTTTTTACACTTCTCTTTCTTAGACGAGAGTGAGAGAGAGGAAGAAGCTGATTTAATGCAGGTACTCTGTATAAGTTAAGCTATTATGTTTGTTGTTGTGGGGTTTTTTTTGAAACAGTATGGCGCAAAATGTAAGTCCTCCACAATTTGAGTTTTCTTGGCATACCGTTCTGCAAATGAAGCAGTGAAATTGCTTCAGATAGATTTCAGCCATCCCAGGCAAAGTATCTGAGGGTTTAATAATAAGCATGAACAGAAACTTCACAGAAGTTCTGGCCCGCACAACTGATGATCAGCATTGCCCCCACTGAGATGATGCTTCTCCAAAGAGTAGCCGGTCTCTGAGAGAGATGCACTCCCCTGGGCCCACTCCTTCCAGTCACATGGGGAGCACAGGTGCAAACCATCTTTGCCTGTGCTCCCCTGGCCAGCCACAGCCCTTACTCCAGGTGCTCCATCACAGGTTCAGGCCGTCACCTAGCATTTCCCCTACACATCCATTGTCAGCAGTTTGAAGATTAAGAGGTAGGGCCTCAGAATTCATGAAATGGTTGTGAGTCAATACTTGCTGTCAGCTCAGTCTGAGGAAAGTAGATGTATAATGTCAGTCAGAAACTCTGCCTTTTTCATTAAATGGCTGCAGAGTGAAGCAAAATCGTGCATCTATTTAATTGTGATCTTTCGTGCACTGTATTTTAGGAAGATGCACGGGTAAAATTTGCAGTGACAGAGAGCAAGTCCCTAATAAAGCAAGTCACTAATTAGTGATGTTCAAAGTTACAGTTACAGCTCAGATGAAACTTTGAGTTTAGGTTGCCTGGGAAGCAGCATGGAGAGGAAAGTACCTGATAGCAAGTGCTGTTGTCACAGGGAGACAATTCCTGTTATAATCACTCATCCCTGCCTCTGTTCACTCATCCTTCAGTCTTGTCTTCCAAGGAGAGGTTGTTTCTCTCCAGTCTTTTACTTTTTTTCAGTCTCTGTCAGCCATTTAACTTCACTGCCTTTTTTTTTTTTTATCCTTAAGAAGAGATAAAATCTTTGATATTGATGCAGTAGCTGCCAACCTGAGATCAAACAAATTCTAGCTGTATTTATTTTTAACAATACAACATAACAATTAATTACATTCTGAATAGGTGGGGTGAATGAAGCTTCATTTCACAGTCCTGCATACAGACAAACTGAGCGGAAGCAGATGTTCCCTTAGCATACTCTGAAGTTAGGCCAAATAGGGTAAAGCAAAACTTCCTTGCGGTTATGTGTGCCTGAGTTAACAAGGAAAGCAAATGCAGAAATAAAGGAATTGTCTGTCTGTTATTTCTTTTTTTTCATTTTTTTTAATGAAATAATTTCTGTTCCTTTCAGCAAAGCATCCTGTCAAAACTAGTTGAGTTCTTCAGAAGTTGGTTTCCTCTTGCAGAGTATAAGAAAAACGATGACATACTTCACCGACTGGTAAGTGATTTTTTTTCCCCTTTTTTTTTTTAGTAATTTCCTTTCCTAATCTTCAGCTCTTCCACTCCTTTTACCTTCTCCTCCAAGCGCCATCTTTGGCCTCTGTTGTTTTTTTCTTTGAAGAATTTTACTTTAGGTAATATTGATTCAGATTTTCAGAGGTAGGATGTCAGGTAAGTTGAGGGCACAAACAATAAAGGAAAAATATCAGTAGCCAGCTTGAAGGTATTCAAAATATGGAAGAGATGGACAGAAATTAAATAAATTATTGAAAACTAAAAGGAGTTAATCTATATTGTAACTGCCCCATTCAGTGAAAGACACTGCGGAGACATTGACAAATGTCTGTAAGTTGCTGTCAGTGACTTGCAGACACAGCTCAAGACAGAAGACTCTAGAGTGCCACTTGATACTGCCTCACCCTCTCTTACAGCCTCTTAGCTCAGGCACAGCAGCACGCTTGTGCAGCTCTACTGCCCTTGGACGTATCCTGGGCTGTTTCTGCACTGCTCTCCACAGTGCTTTTGCATTTGGGAAAAGCAAAGCAGAAGCACCACCATTATATTGCTTCAGAACAGTATGATGCATTAACAGCAGGTGTCTTTGTAGCAATCTGGCTGCAGGGAGAGAGGCAAGAATTGTTTTCTGCATTACCTGTGTGCTCACATCTCAGCAGTCGGGGTTGGGTGTCCTCCTGCCTCTCCAGAAGTTTTGTTGTCCAATTCCTGGAACACATAGGAACTTTTAGGGCCTGAGGCAGACTGTGTGGGGTAGAACTGAAGGGTGATGATTCTAGGGTGATAATACTGTCTTTACGCCTGTTTTCTGCAGTGCCACTTTCTAGCCAATTCAGTCTCTGTCCTGGGATTGTTTGCGGTGTGCTTTAACTTACACCTAGCTGTTCCTGCTCTTGCTTGAAAATGTCATGTTAGATGGTTCCAGAATCTAACAGATAGAAGTTTGTTTTTTTCTACTGTGATAGAAACATGAATTATTTTATGTAGCTTAGGAAAAAAAAGTGTTGAGCAATATGAGAAATTAGGAGTTTCCATTTCTAAGTGTTCTGCTGAATCCAATTGCTATCACTTTTCCCTTATCTCAGGAGCACAAAATTTCCTCTGCATCCTCTCATTACTGATCTTTGATTGTCTTTTTTCTTCCCTTCCTCCCTGTTTCTCTGTGAACCAAAAGTACTGTCTTCACAGCTTTTTTAGCCTTAATTTCTTGAGATGGAAACACCACCAAAGAGCATGGAAGACATGTTTCTCCTGCAGCATGCTACAGTAGGGTACTAAAATGACACAGGATGTGTTGGAGGAGGGCAGTTTCCTCTTGAACACAGCAGTGAAACAATGTTTTCCAGTAAATGTAGAATGCAAATTACCTGGAGTAACATAAATGTATAGAATTTAACGTTTGACTAGCTAGTTTGTGAAAGCCTTCATAAATAATCTCATTCTATCAATGACAGACTAAAAAGATTCTGTACTGTGACATGTCGAACTTCTGTTAACATCCTCTCTTAGAGGATTTTGCAGAAATGCTCTCCTTTCCCTCCTGTAATCAAGCTAGATGCAAAGATGCACATGTTCAGTTTTGAATTCAGGTTAGGGAAGTGTTCTGTAATTATAGTTTGGTGCAAAATGTGAATTACAATTTCAGTTCGCTTCTCTAATTTATATATTTGTCTTTAAGAACTGTGCACTGTCTCAAAGCAATGTAGCTGTAGGGGAAAAATAGCAAATGTTTATCATGGTGTCAAATCCATGAGTAAGTAACTTGTCTGGAGGTTAGCAAGTGTGAGGTCTTTGGAGGCCCGTGCTATTTCATGTTGGGATTGAGTTCTCTTAGGAATATTCACAGAATTCTGCAGGAGAGAACTCAGCTTTTGCCTGGGGGCTTGAGTCTAGCTCATTGACCCTCTTGTTGCTGAACAGGTGACATTTTGTTGACTGATCTGTAATCTCTCTCTCCAATTTTTGTCATGTTAGTGACTTAAATTATGTCATGACTAAAAGAAAAAGAGGTTTGCTGCTTTGTTAAAGATCTTCTAATAGATATAATGCCTTTCCAGTTCTTATGCAGATATGTTGACATAATTGTGGCATGTTTCCAAATACTGTTACTGTCTAGATCTGATCACAGAGTCAATGTGATACACCCCACAAGGCTGAAGTTTTAGGTAGAAAATGAGTTCTTAAATTTAAGCACGTTTAATAAAAGTGAGGTAGCTACTACTGATATATCTGAATTATTTTTGTAATCTTCAGGAAGAGATCATTGTCAGTCAAGTGTAGAGTGTCTGGATGTTTTCCTTATTGTAATAACTTAATTTTAAGAGTTTGCAACTAATACTTGTTTTTTCTCCTGCCCATTTGTGGTAAGGATGTCGGATTTCGAGTTGACACACTCCGTACCATCCTGCAACAGGAAGTTCTGCTGCAGGAGGATGTGGAACTGATTGAGTTCCTTGACCCGAGTATCCTGTCTGCAGGGCAGTGTAAGCAACAGGAAAATGGACAGCTTCCAACACTACGCTCCCTAGCAACTCCTAATATTTGGTATTGTACAGAGAATATCTACAACTACATTCACTGTTAAACAAAAAATATATATATTGAATGTACTTTTTGTGAAATGTGGCAGTATAGTAACTTTTTTTCTCAGATCTGTGAGACTTTGGTCCACTACTACTCAAATATGTAGATAAACATGTTTTTACCTCAGGCACTTTATTGAAAGATTGAACTTTCATGTGATATAGCTACATAAACATAAATGGATACTTAGAAACGCTAACATGTGCCGTGAGGAGAAGCTAACATCAATGAATTCATGAATTTCAAAACCTATACTGTGGTGATTTTAATAAAGTAGACGTAATTGTGTAGACTGAATTGGAAAGTGTCTTTTTCACTGTGGTCTTTATAAAGTCTGTTAATTGTAAGGAGAGGCGTAGGTAATTTAGAAAAAGTCCAGTGCAGAAAAAAAAGAATGGTGAGTTTAGAAAATGCAATCTTTTGGAAACATTTGAGAGAGGAAGGATTACTGGACAGAACTGAGAAAACTGAGGTAGAATGAAGCAATTTTATAATGAGCAGAAGGTAATTAATAAGAAAGTGATTATCAGTCTGTGCAAAAAAGGGAAAGATGAGGAAAAATAATTTGATTAATTCGTGAATGATTTAGACTGAATTTGAGGGAAATCTTTCAAACTCTTAGGATACTTATGAGTTGGAATAACTACATGGGTGGGTTTCAGAGTGTTCTTTACCTTCTTTGATCTGTCAGCGATGATAAATAACCAGAAACTGAAAGTTGATAAAATGATCTCTTAAAACCCTTTTTTTGGGATTTTTTTTTTCAAATGTACTGATGAAACTACAGACTATGTGTTCCTTTTTTAAAGTTATTTACATATCTGTAATATTTTAACCCTTGACCTTTGCTGAGACCTGTCATTAGCCCTGAAGAGTTAGCTCTTGTAAAGCTTATTAAAAAACAACTACAGAACTCTCCAGAAACTAGAAACCCTGAGGCCACGTCTTGTTTCAGAAATGGGACAATATTCCATGTGAACATTTCCAAAACTAAATATACAGAATATACAGATTTCAGGAGGATGAAAATTAATATTTTTCTTTAAAAAGCTCCAAAAATTAAAGTTTTTTATGTAGGTTGAAACCCATATCCCATCCATGTTTGTGAAGACTGCCGTAATTTTACAAAACAGCAACTATAATACTGCGTGTGAAACAGTGTATTTTCTAGGAGTTAATTCTTTTCATAGAATTTTTCTAGATGAAAATAGCAGCCTTACAAGGTTTTTGAAATGTTTTTGAGAAATAACTGAACCAAGACACTAATGACTCTGTTTTTTAAGGATTTTCAAAAGCTGCCAAATCATCTTATAAGATGGCTTGAATAATCATTTTAGAATGTGTTAAAAACTAGTGGTCTGTTGGTATCCAAGTTAAATGAGTCAGAAGCTGCAAAAAGTAGATCTAATGTTACATGAGGTTTTTGTTACCAACAAAATCATGCCCTTTCCTGCTGTACTTTTGAACCTGGAAATACAGATATTCCTGTTCCTGCCCACCCTGGCTTATAATGCTGAGTAGTCAGATTGGGGTTTGGCTCTGTAGTTTTGTTTTGTTTTCAACTCATATATATTAAGAGAAACTGACCTTTAAAAGTGGTACATTATTCTTCTGCTCCTGCCTTTAAAAAGCTGGAGAAATGTTTCCTTAGAGTATACTGGGGTAATAACATCACCTGTATGTACATCTAAATCTGCAGTTTAGTATTTTCTGGTGTTTACAGCTCACTTGAGAACCTATGCGTACTTCCCACTTGTTTGACCTCAGGAATCCGTGGTTGAAACTACTTTCTCTGTTTGCAGGGATGTCTCGCTGTTGCTTGCCTTTGTAAGTGCACTGCTTGTGCTTCCTTCATGGTGGAAGGAGTCATCGTGGCTACCCTGGGGACTCGTTCTGCTTGTGTATGCAGTCTGTCGAGCCTGGTCCACATGGAGGACAGCCAAGCTGCAAATGTCTCTGAAAAAATACTGTGTCCAGCTGGAAGAAACAGTAGCAAATAGTCGAGCTTTTACTAATCTTGTGAGAAAAGCTCTACGGCTGATTCAAGAGACTGAAGTTATTTCCAGAGGATTTACTCTGTGAGTCTTTATTTCACTTTAATACACAGATTCATTTAAGTCAGATGACTTCTGAAATAGTCTTGTTGCACTGTCTCCCATAACAAGTGAAACTGCTGAAAAACGTACTGCTTAAAGCTTTTCATTTACATAAAATAGTGTAATTATCATAGTTATGTTGACCAACATAAAAGCATGAATCCTAACAGCACATTGTTAAAACTGTGCGTCCTGAAAGAGAATTATGTCTCAAATCTTTACTGGACACCTACGCCTTTAAAAATGTCCTGGAGTGCTAGCAATGAAATATACAAAGAGAAGAACATTTAGGGGAATCATTTAGGATCTTGTTTGCTTGTACGACATATTACCAAATCCATGTAACCAAGCTGATCTGCTAGTAATCATTCATATTTTAGGTAACAAAATTACTTCAGAATTATCAAATAACAGTCTGAAGTAATGAGAACATAGGAATCAGAGAAGCCTATTCAGAGGTCATTTCCCAGCTGAAAAAAAAAAATTGCAATACTTTTTTTTTTGCATACAATTGTTAAGATGTTTAAAATCTTAAGTTATTCACTCTTGCGTTTGCCTCTTGTCCTCTTAAGATATTAAAGCTTTTCTAGTTTTCTAGCTTTTCTAGCTCTCTAGCTCTTTGGATAATATTTAACTACTTGAGTAATTTTTGCTTGTTTGCTAAGTTGAATGATGTTAGGACATGTTCAGTGTGTGCAGTGATCCTAAGGCCCACTCTCATTGCCACATATCATTTTCCCTTGTAGACACCTATTTCTAGAAACAGGCCTGAGTCTGTTTGACTTAAGGTTAAAGAAAGTGGGAAATGCTAGCAACTAAAATCTAGTTGACTTCTTTCTAATACTAATAAAAAGTTCCCCTGTATGCACCAAGAAATTGTTTGTTCATGCCAGACCAACTGCTTTACTCACAGACACATGTTGTTACATGCAAGCTTTAAACTGTAGACTTTGCATTTTGAATTAGTTTTTGAGTTTGAGATACCTTCAGTATGCTTTGTTGAAGAAATATTTTATTCTCCCTCTGGAATGCCTAAGCATGTCTTCAGTCTGCCTAGCTATGTTTTTTGTTTGTTTTGTTTTATGAAGAAGTAAGCAATAGAAGTTGAGCAATAGACAGTCTTATCTTTGGAAATGGGTTCTTAAAAGAAATTATTGTCAGGGCTTGTCCAAATTACATAAGAGAAAAACGTTTGGATTTTTTCCTAAGTTTAAGCAAACGAACTTGTGGTCAGTGTCAAGATTGCTGGTTCCTTGTTCTTTTACTGCGTCTTAGATAACAGATTAACAAAAACCAGACTGATATTTAAGTGGGTGCTTGATCTCATAGCCCCTTAAAACTCTGGCAGGCTTTTCAAAAGATATTGGAGTACGGATGGAGTGGGAGAAGTCAGCCTGCATCAGCATTCTTGTTGGAATAATTATCCTGTATGAAGAAGTCAGTCATACAGGTTTTGGTTTGGCCTAGTCTGGAGGAAGTTCAAACTCCGACGTGTCCTTTTCAGCATCCATGTGTGTGGGAGATGCTGCTGCACAGAGCACTGTGAAGTTCTTTGCTTGATATAACACTTTGTGTATTATCCAAAAAACTAACAACCACTTCTCCTTGTTAATTTTGCTACAATGAATCTTGGAAGAACAAAGTTTGATATGTTCTCGGGTAGTAACCTTGTCAAAGTCTTAATGCTTGTTCAGGAAGAGTCTTATGGCAGTGGAAATGGTTGCACCTGAAAAGTTAATGAACATCTTCTTGTGTTGTTTTACACCCTTGAAGGAATGGGATTTCATCTGGGTAGCACAGCACCGTTCCATGATACATATGCTGCTGTTTGAGTATGCTGCTAGCTTAGCATTGTCTGCACTGTGCATTAATTACGTTGTGAATGAAAGAAAATCAAGTCCACATTTTGAATAGCTGTGTTTAGCTAACCTCTGCTGTAAGAAGGCCAAGGCCTTGTGTTCCAAATTTTTTTTTTTCCCTTTGTATTGCACCATCCATTGCTATATTCTCATAGGCTAATTTACATATGCTTCATGGCTTAGCTTTATTCTCCCTTCTTTGCCCCTTGTTAATTGATATTTGGCTGCCTCTGTAACTGTTAAATTATTCTTGGTGAGGTTTTGGTTAGTTCTGGTAGTGACTGCTCTATGTTCAATTGATTCAAATGTTGTTTTGCCTCCATTCTCATCCCACCCAAAAAAAAAACCAGCAGCCACTTAGAACAGAAAGTAAGGACCCTGACGTGTTTTTCTTATAGTAGCTGCTCTTCAAAGGCCACTGAATATTCTAATTTCAGAATGGCTTTCAGAAGTATTTAACACCTCTTTTGGCATTTTATGCCTGCATGGCAAAAGCTCCATGATGCAGAGATGCTCAAGATCTTGCCAAGGTAATTTAAATTTCAGAAATTATGTAGCCAAAGTAGGAAAGTGCTCTGCTCAGGCAGAACAGCAGTATTTCTGTCCCTATTGCCATTAGACAAATGAAACCTTATCATGGGTTGCAACCTGAATTTTCTCCTGGTTAATGAAAGTATGTTCATTATTAAATTATGAAATGAAAACTGTGGGGATGTTAATGAAAGGCTGCAGCAATAAAAAGCAATTACCTGTTTGCTCGTCTGTCATTGATAAAATTAAATTTTCCCTAAAATACTACCTTTCTATATTTTCAACTAGAAAACTAGAATCAAACTGTATGAGCACGTATTGGTGTATTGGTTTCATCTTTATAGAACTGCTTTCATGTTGGAGTGCAGGAATGGATTTTTATTCAAGTGTATATACTGATTGGTTAAAGGTGAGATTCTGCTTAAAACTTGGTTTGTGAAACTGATGGAGAAACAAGTCACAGTTCTTTACAAGTAAAGCGGATCTGGAGCTGCAGAGAAGAAGAAATTCACCCTTAACCTTTTTTTTAATTCTTGCTATTTGTGGCTGATACCCAAAGCTGATAACATGTTGTAAGTTCAATTGAAGTATGTAGAAGATAAATGGAAACTAGGAAATTAGGAATGTGGCATGTCTGTCACATAGAAATTTATAGCAAGTAATATTAACATTACTGGAATAAAGAATTATTCTATAAAACAAACAAACAGAATACTGAAACAAGCCTTCCAAGAAGCAAAACAAATTGTTTTGTTGAATACTGGCAGTACGTACAGTGCATGAGTTGTGCTATATTTGTTCTGTACAGAAGCTGGAAATGCTTACGTTGCTGTAGCAGAACACAAATTTCTTTCTCTTTTTTATGGTAGAATAGCTGTACTCTTTCTCTTTGGGCCTGCTTCTAACAATTCACCCAGGGCTTGATTCTACAAACTGACATGAGAGTTTACCTTAAACATTTATAATTGTTATCTTCAAAAGCTAGGAAAATATTAGAGATTGGCATGGACTGCATTCCGTGCTGTGTTTCCTAATGAAACATATGGCAAGACTATTATCTTAAATTAAGACTTGTATAAGATAAAGAGTATGAGTTTCAATTTCCAAACACCAAAGTATTTTATGAGGTGTTATATATACCATTTTAATATCACTCAATTTAATATGGTATGCAGATATTTCAATATTTAATATTTTTATATTTAACTCGCTCATTCAGTACACTGTTATTTGGCATAGATATATTTAACATTTACCCAGTTCACAATTCAGTTTATTTCCAGATTAAGCAATTTGAAATGTAGTCTTATAAGCAAGTGGCATCTTAAAAATTGTGTATTCATCTGAATATATACCAAAACGTATTTTCAAATGTGCTGTATACAGTTGCATACATTTCATGTGTTTACCTGTCTGACTTCCACAAAACACTGCTGTCATTCATTGCATGATTGATAAAAGCCGTTTCACCACTTATGTAACGTTTCTGTTGATCTACAGAATAATTCTGCAGGGAGTTTGAAAGAAAATAGTGTTTTGCATGAAAAACAGTAAGCAGTAGCACGTTTTTCTGCAAGAAATATTTAAAGAGGTATAAATATTTAATATTTGCATGTGAAGAGGTGTATGTTAAATATCTGCATGTTAAAACTTTCAAAACTTAGAGTGAGGTTGTGATAGTTTTGTGTCAGAGATAATGTTGTGGCCTGCCTACAATTATTGTATTATTTTGGAACACTTTGAAGAAGACAGTTCTCAGGAGTTTTATTGTGGCTCAGGTGAGAATAGAATCAGGCTGCCTATTGAGGAGTCCTAGCTGCTTATCTTAAGTTTTGATTAAATAATTCATTGATATGATGGATTTCTTTTTGTGTGTGTGTCATAGTTACTGAGCAATTTGAAAAAGTTTTCTAAGTAATAGAATAAGAAAACTGATGTACTATCTTTTAAAAATACTTTAGGACATCTGTACAGTTGTATCACATTTTACTTTTCAAGTTTGCTTGACAGGGTCAGTGCCGCTTGCCCACTTAATAAAGCTGGACAACATCCTAGTCAGCACCTTATCGGTCTCCGGAAAGCCGTTTATCGATCCGTCAGAGCCAACTTCCGAGCTTCAAGACTGGCTACTCTATACATGCTGAAAAAATATCCTTTTTGTAAAAACCCAGCAGTTCAGATATTCCATTAATGTTGCCTACCTGCAGTTGTGCCAACGTTTAGTGTTGGCATGAGTAGAAACATAAAATACCTGATTATATATCTAAACAAAATAAGGAAAAGGTAGCATAGTCAATTTGGGCTTGTGCTTGATTTGGAACAGTCTTAACATATTTCTTTTTTTTTTTTTTGGACTGTGCAGTGTGAGATAAGATTCTGTGTGCTGAAAACATTGTCCCAACTATTGATGGCCATGCCTTTGGTCTAAGTACTGTTTTATGATTACGCTTAGGCCATCTTTTTCGCTTACATAAAAATAACCTTTCCTCTGAATGACAAGCCCATCATCATCTCCATCTTCAAAGGTAAGTTGATTTCCTGTTTCAGACAAGCTAGGTGAAACTTTCATTACATTAATAAGCCAAAAAGCACATTTAAGAGTAAGGAGTTTCTACTCCAAATCAAACTATAACACTTGATTCAGATTTGATTTTTTTGAAGCACCATCTGTTTTTCCTCAGCATTTCAAGATTTTTATTGTACTGTATAGGAAATAGCAATGCTTTCACACTGTGTTATAGCAAACATTTGTAGATGGAAGTTAGATTATACCAAATTATCATGCAGATATCACAGTAGTAAGGCCAGCAGAAATAAATGATCAAAAATATATTGATACTGTATGTGTGTAAATTCTTGACAAATGGAAAGAGAAGCATCATATATGTATATTTATATAGAGAGAGAATATATATAATATATATTATATAAAAATGTGCAGAATGCAGTGGAAAAAACAGTGTCAGCGTGTGAGCTGAGGTTCAAACTTGAATAAGTCTGCAGTGCATGAAAACTGAAAGGAAGCTCGTATAAATGTGAGGAAGGTGTGCAAGTGATTCCTCCCCACCAGGACAATTAAGAGCATCTCTAAGGTAGTTCCCAGTTGTCTTAATTTGTAGTTTTCCATGTATATCATGAATGTCTGAAAATGCTATGTGTATTTCATGGGCATTGATGGCAAGGAGCATCTCTCAAATAGATTCCACTGCCTTGTGCAATTAAATAGTCCTCTTATGCTGGAGGAGCCAAGGATTCCTTCATGTCAAAAGCATTCACTGCTGCTGCTTGTGGCAACTTTAGTGCCCTTGTCCATCATCAGATGGTTAGCAAAAGCTGGCTAAATTCACAGCAAAGTCACAGCATGCAGAAAGAGGAACTGGAGAGATTAAAAGGAGTAAGGTAGGAAAGGAATGTTGATAAATTTAAGGAAAGCAATTTCCATCCCAAGTATGGAAATTAGATCCCAATTCTGATTTTTATGGTTCTTTCTAGTAAGCTCTGTTGTATGCAAAATCACAAGATATTCTCAACTTGATCTCCTCTAGGTTAGCTGAGTATGAACTAATGAATTTCTATTTAAAAGTTGCTTTTTCAGAGTATTGTGAAAGACATGAGTTTAGTAGCACTATTAAACAGGAAAACAAAATGTGTTATTTGAGGAAGAAAAAATATATTAGAGAAACATTCAAAATACTCAACATTTGAAATAATAATATTTTAAATATACATGTACTTTCTCCTGATTAATCATAATACCGTTTCAGCTAGAGGTTGGGTTGAATATTTACAGGATATTATGCAGACCAATCACTAGTGCAGCAAATCTCTGCACTATACTCCACTGAATTGTGTAATGTCTTAGAAGTGGTTGGGCACTGGAACAGGCTCCCCTGAGCACCAACCCTGCTGGAGTTCAAGAAGTGTTTGGACAACACTCTCAGTCATATGTTTTGATTTTTGGGTGGTCCAGTGTAGAGCTGTGAGTTGGATTTGATGATCTTTGAGGGTCCCTTCCCACTCACGATGTTCTATGACTCCAATATTTTTAAATTTAGTATTATTTCATTATGGTGGAATGGATAATAAAATGCTTTCTGTGTATCTGAGGTGCACTGAGCTAGGGAAAACTTGCTCTTAGTAACTAGTAAAATTTTGTTTCTTCTTTTTTTAAAAAAAAATTAGTTACTGCATCATGAAATGTTAGAAAAGCACTTTCATTTTCATTTGGGAAAGACAGCTCACACAAGAAAACCTTAAGCTAAAAATAAATAAGTAGATGTACTCTCTTTGGGTTGTAAAAGCCTAAATCAGAAATCTGCTTCTGGAAGGTCTAAACAAAGATGCTCAAGAATTTTTCAATTGGATTTTTTTTTTTTTGTTGACCAGTCAGTTCGTCATATGCTTTCCTCCAGCAGGTGAGAATTTTGTGAGAGCAGCTTGGATTCCTTACGAATTTCTTAGGAGGTCGTCTTAGATCTTTAGAAGGGAATGTACTTTTGAAGAACAAAGTACTCCTATTAAATTGTTGTGTACATCAGTACTTTTGCTTTTTTATAAGATCTGCCTCTTGGCAGAGGTTAGTTATTCACTGTGAATGTATTTTATTCTGGATTTGACAGTTTGTTATTAAGTAGTCTCACCTTCTCTTGCTCCAAGGCAATAAGGAATATAAGTTAAACAGATGAATAAAGTATTTTTGTAAAGATTACAAACATTTAAGTAAGATAAATGTATTTACTGTGCTTGCAGCTTTTTAGCTAATCTCAGTGTGAGAAAAAAAAAAGATGTTGTATGTTTTAGATAAAAGTGCATTGAGGAAATATCTGTATATTTTTAACAAAAATGATTGCAAGTAGGAGGGCAAGGCAGGAGACATGGGGAGTTCAGTGGAAATCCCCAGCTGAGACATACTATGAGTATGTGGCTCATTTGGTCAAGGTGTACATTTGAGAGGTTCCCTGTAATTTATTTTTGGCGTAACTTAGAAATCCACATTTTCAAACAGCTTTCTAAGATGTTCATGCTGTTGCAGGAAAAGATTAACACAGTATATGATCAGTCTCTAAGGTAATTGGACCTGAAGGATTTTGACTTGATTTTTCAGTCTCTGGTGGACTTAATGTTCTCATCCCTGTGCTCCATCTGCTGGACACGCTTTCAGATTAATTTAGACTATCTGACCCAGCTGACACGGTGTTTATGTGAGGAGCAGATGTTGTGTTCCTGGGTCATTTGCACTGCAGATTTGTCTGCTTCTGGAGCACTCTTCATAGGCACCTTTTTCCCTGAACTCTGGGGAGAAATTAGGGAGAAATTTGTTTCTTCAGAGCCTCAACACGTGGTATTGATGTTTCCTGAGCCACAAAATTTCTCTTCGTGCAATGTTTTTCTACTCAAGTGGTAAATGTTTTTTTAAGGAAATTGCTATTGGAAGTACAATCCTAAGAGAATTTAGCAGGTGGAAAATTTGGGAGTGAAAGCAGGGGAACTTGTAGCCTCCCCAGAAAACATAATAGTTGGACAAGAGACAGGTACTTCTAATGGGCCTTACGTAACCCAAGAGATGGGAAGATTCAATTTATAAATCAAAACATAAATCATCCCATTGTTGTAATGATTTCTGTTGAGGCTGACATGAGCTATTTATTGGGAACTTGCTGATTAAAGATAAGGTAATTTTTTCACTTGAAAGGAATGCAGAGGTTTTTCATCAATCTGTTTTCATTTGTTTCTTTTTAGGTAGTTGCATTTAGACAGAAGTTTAGTCTTTTGTCCTTCTCTGAGCCTTTAAAACCTTTGTGATGAAGGAAGATGGGAAGATTCCCTGTTAAACAGGATTGAGGTTCAATTAAACAGGGATTGTATGTCATTTAAATAGCCAGAAATGAGAAAACTTACTAGGTGCTTTTCATCTTTTGTGTTTAATGCCAAAGTTGCTTTGTTACCACCTTAACTCTGACTAAACCTACCCTCTGAACTCGGAGAGCGACAACGTGACCAGCTACATCTGTGTAGTCCCTTTCAAGGACCTGGGCCTGGGGCTGAGCGAAGAGCAGGTGTCTGAAGAGGAGGCACACAATCTCACGGATGGCTTCAGCTTGCCTGCACTCAAGGTAGTTTCTCCTAGAAGGACACACATCCACATAGGCTCAGTGTGAAAATCTGTTTTGGTTGTCGTGAGGCCCTTTTGCTTGTGTATACCAGCCTGCAGTAACACAGACAACCGAGGAAGGAGGTATAATTTGTCTCATACCATGTTTTTCTGCATTTACTGGCATTAGGCAATTTCTTTTTGCATGTATTTGAAGAGAAGTTGCACAACACAGCAGTAGAATTTTTTTCTTTAAGACATAATTTCAAGTCAGGGTTTTATAATCAGCTTGGTCAATCTCCTTAAAGCTGAACTTTTGTTCTTTGATTTAACTTGATGCTGGATAAATAAAATAATATCCAGATTTGTACTTAAATCTTTTTAGTTAATTGCTTGACTTGAATAAAGAGAGACATCTGAAGATATAAATGAGTTGTAATTGTCAAAGGGAATAGCTGCATTTGGTTACTCAGAGAATCATAAGCCTGGACTCCTGCTGCCATGATCTGGTGAAGTTCTTTGATCTTTGAATAAACATTTCAATGAACAGAATGACAGTCATATAATGGCCTTTTTATCTATTTTGTTTTGAGATGTTAAGTATTATTAATGTGCATGAGTAAGTGTTTGCAATTAGAAAGAAGATCTAATTTGAATGCAAACCTGTGCTCTAGTGGTTCTCTGCGAAGCAATTCCTTTTTAACTTTTTTTTTTTAATGGAAAATTCCATTATTATTTGACTTCTGTGTTTTTATGACATTGGCTCTTGTTTTATTTTATTCAATTATTTCCTAGACCTTGACTTCTTTTCTTCTGACCGTAAATGGTACCAGTAATAGTGGTTGCAAAGCTTTGAGGCTTTGCCTAATTGGTTGTTTGTTGTAATCTAAGAGCTACATCAGATGCAAACTTCAGGGAATTTTTTTTCTTGCCTTTTTATGAGCCGATGTTCTAATTACAACCATGCAAGCCCATTTAACCACTTCTCTTTAAGTGCAAGAAGTCAGTTAGAGTTGTCCAAGCTTGTAAACTAAGTCTTTGTTTACTTGCAATTTGCAGTAATTTCAATGAAGTCTGTTTTAATTAAGCTGGTTGGAATACTTTATGAGTGCAGTTAAATTCACAAGTAAGAAATCTCAGTTTGCCTTAACTGGGAACAGACAGTGCTGTAGGCTGGGTGTGGTGTGGTTGAATTAAGCTAAATCAGCATAAATCTAAGCAGATTTATATTTAGATAACAAAATTTGTGTTGCGAGCCCTGGATTTATACATGTAGTCCTATTTTTATTTATTTATTTTTGAGGGGAAGAACTTATTATATTAAAATGCAGGTAGAATAGAAGCATGATTCAGATTTTGTTAATATTTTAATTTTCATTCAAGTTGATTTCTAGGCCATATGGCCTATGTGTTTTGGCTACCTTGTGCTTGAACTAAACCAGTTTAAAGAGTAAAAATATTTTGCTTGAAAATAAGTATTGATCCAAGCAGAGGAGAGCCAGCTGGATGTTTTGGGTGATGTCTGAATTAAAGATAAAAATTATCAAAAAACTATTTTCAACCCTGAATACATCTGGAATTTTATTTTCTTTCATCCTCTTACAGGTAGATTTTGAGTTATTTTTTTCATTTCCTGTAGTTCACTGCTTCTCACTGTTTTTGTCTTCTACCTGGAGAAAGGGTTTGGTTGTCTTTGTACTCACTGTAACCTGAGCTCTTGAATACCACACCTTCAGGGATATGTAGGTGATTGCTGCCCTTTTGTTTGCTTCCTCCACCCCCCTACTCTCCTACCACTGCTTGGCTTATAGTGGTGGTGGGTTTTGTTGCTTTTTTTTCTTTTTTAACACCTAGCCAAATCAGTCTTGCATGTGTGCCCCTAATTCAGTCTATCTTATTCTGTGTTATTTCTTCTCATAAACATCTTTTTTTTTTTTTTTTTTTCCCCC
>WBMW01005750.1:1209900-1373282 GCA_013396635.1 Penelope pileata
TTTGTTAATATTTTGTCACTTTGTATCCAGGTATTTTTGATACATCCTTGGGTATGTCTGACCACTTCGATCTCAAAGCATTTAATTTTTTGTGTTAATATCCTGAATGTTTTACTCTTGATTGTTACACACTGGAGAAAAGAAAACAAAACAAAAAAACTGTTACTTGTCCATGGTAGTAAGAGTAACAAATAAACTGTTAGTTGTATTCTGTAGCTGAAAAAAAGCATGGTGAGTAGTTACTTTGTCTTCCTCTGCCTGGAATGCTTCAGAATAGATTTCAGACTTCTCCCTCTATTTACCTGAAGTTGATCTCTGTTAGTTAAGACTGATGTTGCTAAGTGTTATAACCTGTCTCTTTCATTTAGAGATACAAGATGCTACTGTTTCATCATGGTCTATACAACGAATAGTCTTCTCTAAACAAAGAAAACTATTCATTTCATTTCATTTGCATTGGAAGTTCCTAAGATGTTGGAGTTGTGTCTTTGCTTGTTCCCAGTTTGCTTGACTCTTTCGTACGATATATAACATTGTGAACTGATTCATGTCTTACAACTCTTCAGTGGCATTGGTGAAATTTCTCATTTTGGCTGGAAAAAAAAAAAAAAAAAAAGAGTTAAATCAGCTTTCTCCAGAAGTAGAATGTTTTCTGTTGAAGTACAGTGCCATTAGACTCATGTTTCAAGGCTGGGTGTGGGCCAGTGCGGTAGTAAAAGTAGATCATAGAAATGATAGCTTAACATTATAAAAGAAAAGATGTCTTTGCTGCCACTGGAATTTTGGCAGCTCTTTTTAAGCTGTAGGGTATTCGCAGATTATAGCAAATAATGAGACTTCCTAATGAGAATATGAAATTTTAGGTCTCCGACAACCTTTTCAACATAATTGCATATAATGTACTTCATGGGAGAATTAACAGTCAGCTAAGGTTCACAAGATCTGAACTCACATGGTCTGGAATACACCTCAAAAATATTCAGTGGATTTTCTCAATTTTTAGTTCCTGTAGTGGGCTGAGGAATGTTTTTGCGTTCTATATCTGTACATTTATTTTGGAGGCAGGCTATGTTCCAGGTGCACAGGCCTAACCTTACCCTGTTTTGCAGGTTCTGTTTCAGCTCTGGGTAGGGCAGAGTTCAGAATTCTTCAGGAGACTGGTACTGCTCCTCTCTCCAGCCAATGCGTCCCCCAAGCCCCTGATCTCCCCTGAACGGTTGCCTCATCATATCTTGTCTGATGTGACTCAAGGCCTACCTCATACACATGCTGCCTGCTTAGAGGAGCTTAAGCGAAGCTACGAATTTTATCGGTACTTTGAAACTCAGCATCAGTCAGGTTTGGAACGACCAGCCAGAACAAAACAGAAGTCAAGGGAGTTGAACAGCCTTCAAACAGCAGTACGCAGCTTGCAGCTTCATCTCAAAGCACTGCTGAATGAGTAAGTTTACACATGAATTAAGAGAATATGCCTGTGGGAAGAAGGCTTCAGACTCGGGTACTTTGGGTTGTCAGTTTATATCCCAGATTAGAAACAAAAGAGGCAGATACCTATAGTCACTGCAAGTACTTCGTGCCTGTTCTGTTCATAATTGATTATACTGAAGGTATCTGTTTCCAAGGTACTAGTTCTGCTTTAAAAGATGTTTTTCACAGTAGAATTATCTCAACAGTACTTGAAAGATTCTATTTCACCACTTACATTCTCACAGTCTCCCCGTTGCTGTCCCCTAGGTGTGTGTTCCTGTAGTGTGGGGTCAAAGAGCCCTGGTTTAATAAGGAATCTGATATTGTTTCCTGGTTATTCTTTAGATATCTGGTGAAAATTCAAAGCTAAGCAGTGGAGTAATTAATATCTTCGCTTTTGTCACCCCCTTAAAAAAAAATTGAAAACATACTTATCTTTCATTGATTTTGTAGTGTCCCAAATACTTTATAAGAAAGTTCAGCTCATAGTTATTACCTAGTAAATATTTTTAAGATTTCACCACTGCCTTGGTGAAATAATTGAAACTAAGCCTTTAATCTTACATCTAAGAATTACTGTAATGAGTGTAGGTGAACAGTGTATATGATTGCGGATAAAGAGATCTTATTTTTCAAAATTTGTGGCATCTTTGAGGAATTGGCTAAACTAGATCTTTAGAAGCTGAAGAAAATAACAGGATATGAAATATTTGAGGAAATGGTAAAGTCAAATATTTATTTTTTATTTCTTTTTGTTCATTTTATTACTTAGGGTAATAATTCTTGAGGATGAACTTGAAAAACTTGTTAGCACTAAGGAGACACCTGAGTTAACAACAGAAGCCCATCAGGTTCTGGAACAAAAACTGAAGTATATTCAGCCTCATATGCAGGCAAGCAACAGCTGCTGGGAAGAAGCCATTTCTCAGGTGGAAAGAATGAGTGGAAGAAACCCAAATAAAAAAGGTAAATATGAGAGGTTAATTTAGCTAATAATGCAATACACTTTATAGAGGTGGAATGGTAAAATGGATCAAAAACTGCATTCAGCAGAGAGATTTAGCTAGAGAGATTTTAAAACCATACACTTTGAAAAGCTGTGTACATGTCAGACTTCTTTATTGTGATGACCTTGAAGTTTTTGTTTCAGTAAAAAAAATCTAAACATGCTAACTCAGTCTATTAGATGTGTGGACTCAGATGGTATGTTTCTAAGTGTAGATGAATAGTGGCTTTTTGCCTATCATTGGTGAATGACATGTGAAGGGGTAGGATTTTGATGAATTGTCCTTGAGATTTTCTTTCCTCTATTGCATAAAAATTAGGTGGTGATTGTCATTTCAATTACCTTTGTCTTGAAACTTTCTTGATAATGACGTTTCCTGACACATTTTAAATTGAAGAGGATGTATTGAACGTATAACACCTATTTACCATTTCTCCTTAGAGTGAGCTAATCCTCTATGTGCTTAAAAGTCACGTCAACAGCACATCCCAAAGTTTTGCCTGAGTTACCTGTACTGTCCATGCTGTTATCCATGTGAATCACATCTAGCTTAAGTAATTGAAGTGAGTTTAAGCTCTCCTGATACGGAGTTGAACATATAATTTCTGATCTTTCTTTTTTCCAGGGCCTTTTTTACTAGCCTAGAAAGGCACAGCCCAGCATCTGAAAAATGCTGGTAATAGAAACTGTATTAGGAAAATTACAACCTGGGATATATGTTGGCAAGTTACCTACAAAAATCCAAATTTGTAGTGACTTAAGCTCTTAATTATATACTGGTGGGGTATCCAGTAGGTGGATGAATATTGCTGTCGGCCAAGAGATGTCCAGGCTGACCTTGTTCATGTTTACATCAGAACTGGGAGCACTGGGGAGTCCAGTGCCTACACTGACCAAGTTCCTTGCAGGTCCAGACATGGTATAACAGACTCGCTGTGTACTTTGCCTTGTAGTCTAGTCTTATGAATTCCCTCTCACTATTGTGTAAGAAAACCTGTGAGGATATTGGATGTAGTCTGATGCATTTACATGTGTTAGCCTGCTGTGTTTTGTTAACGCCCTCTACAACCAGCAGTTCCACAGATATAGTTTGCCCCCATTTTCTTAAACGTTCTTTCTAGACAGCATGTCATGACTGCAGACACTGTTCTTATAATCTGCTTCCTTTTAAAGTCCAGTAAAAAATAACGTAGGGTATGATCTAGAGAAAAGGGATTGTGTGAGAAGTTTTTTAAAAAATCCTTCACTTTCAGTTTTGTCCAGTGACTTTCCTGAAAATTTGTGGTTTGAATCTCTATTTTGCAACAAGTTTACTCAGTTACTCCACAGAAACTACTTTTAAATTACATTGGTCATTGAAAATTGTTTTTATCTGACCACATTTTATTTTCCTAACGTATTTCTATGCAGTTTAGCTTCTGTGAGTTGAACTTCTCAAGCTGTGCATGAAATCAAGTCTAATGCTTCTGGTATCTTTCTGTGCATCTTAACAGCTCATCTGTCAGTCATGATTATGTGAATTACTTCATTAAATTCTATGTGGGGGGTTTTTCAGTGCTTCCTGAAAGCTCTTTGAAAGAAGATACCTTCCTGCTGAAATAATATTCTTTTGTCTTTATTCACCATTATGTAAAATCAAATGAATTTTTTGACAAAAGCTGTAGCAAGAAGCTCAGTGTAGTACGACGTTGTGTCAAAGTGGATTCACAACGCTTTTGGTGCAATAGATGTTTAGTTCCACTAACCATAGTGAAGCAGTGGGAATACCATTTTCAGCATCAGTTCTGAACACTGATGAGAAGGGAGCTGTTCTTGATGGTTTGGACCAGTTTTAAGAGGAAACACTTCTTAACTTGAAAGCTGTATATATTAAATACTTTTAGCAGTAACTTTTAATTTTGCTTAGTATTACAAAGTCATTCCTCTTCACTTCCTCATCTGAATCTGCAAAGCGTATTCAGTGTTTAAATTTACTTTTTCCTCGGATTTGGTTCTTACCAGAATGCTTTTGCTGAATTATGCACTGAAGGCTTGCAGCCACTAAAGAAATGCTTTGAACTGTGGTCTGTCCCAGTTGTGGCTTCCTAGGTAGCTGCATAGCACTTATTTTCAAAGCAGTTTTGCCTATCTTTGTTTTCTGTATAAGCACATGGATCTTCGAGAATTGCATACTTCTTGCCCTAAATCATTGTGTATCAAAGCAGATTTCTTACAGCTATATTAAATAGTTATTGTTAAACTCTGTCAATAAAGACCTTTAGGTCAAACTGATAGAACATTCATACGCTCTCATCAGCCCTTCATGAACAATGAGACTGGCATGTATTGTGGTTGCTATACTGAATGTCATCTGAGTGCTTTGTTTACAGGACTTGGAGCGTTTCTACCACCAGGTCTGTTAGAACAGAGCCCAAGAGGAAGCAGTGTTTTAGTAGCTTTAGGGGAAGTCATCTCTACTTAAAAGCATTGGGCAATGATAGATTTGTGGAGACACATTGATCTTTACTCACTTCAAACATGATTTGATTCTAGATTTTCAGCCAACTTCTCTGTATCCTTTCACCTTTTTCCTTTGTACACAAAACTGATTTACCACTTGAGGCCTCATCAATTTAAGTATATAATAATCTGCTGTTACTTGTACAGAATGGAACAACATTTATGGCTAGTTATAGTGTTGTTTTAACAGTGTTTGAAATCATGACCTTCAAACTGTTTAAATTCCATCCTTTTTCCTTTTAAACTGTCTCTAGCTTTGCAAATGCGTACAGCTGTTTTAGATTTTATATGAAAGCAGGACCATAGTACTCTGCTGCAAGCTCCTGGTCTTGCAGGTCTTTGATCCACTGGAGAGGAACTAAAGCAACGGTAGCTTTAGTTAAAACACTGTGAATTCACGATCTTGAAGCATATCCTTGGTTACTTTATCATCCCATACAGATGGCAAATAGAGCAGCCTGTACATATTAGAGCAGCTGTTTTACTCTTCTAATTTGGGAAGCTTTTCATTGATAAATTCCATATTAAGCTTCCAAAATTGTCTTCATACCTTCAGCGGCATATTTTTATTGTTGCTATTGTTATTAAAATGTTTTTATTCCAAGACACAGTTATGCAATGGACAAGCAGGCCTGATACTTATGTCAATTTTCCACTTATGTCAGATCTCACTTTGTGCTTCACTTTTCTTTTAAATGATCATTTTGCGTTCAGATATATCTGGAACGTCAAATCTTTAGCTCAGCCCAAGGAATTAGGGAATCACATATTTTCCTTGTTTGCAAAAGCAGTAACTGAGCACCATTAGAGTCATTGTTAATGTGAACTGCCTACTTTCAGAATACCACCTAAATATTCAATGTATAGTTTAGAAATTGAAAATAAGAATGAGTGGGGTTTGTCAAGGTCATCTAGCCCATTTCCTTTCTCAATGGTAAATTAGTACTTTTGCCATTTGTGAGTAAGTGCTGTTTGCCTGCTCTTAAAAACATCTCTATAGAGATAATTTACAGTACTTCCAGGCATCTATTCCAGCACTTAACTCTCAGTACCAGAAGGTTTTTTCTGTTATTCAATATAAATATCTCTTTCTGCAATTAAAAAAAAAAAAAAAAAAAAAAAAAGGTGCTTTTGATTCACCCACAATGGACATCCATTTCCTCTTTATAGCCTTCTCTTACATTTTTGAAGACAGCTAATAACATTTCTATCTTCTCTGCTTAACCCTGTGTCCTTTAAAACATTTCTGATGGCTACACTTTATTTAGCCCTCTGATCATTTCCACTGCTTTTCTCTGGACACCCTTCAGCTGGTCTGCAATACCATTGAATGGAGGAGTCCCAGACCGGGCACGATGTTCCATCCACAGCCTGACCAGTGCCAAGCAGAGCAGAAAAGTAATTTCCTGTGTCTAACAATCTGTGCTGCTGTTTATGTGAACTATTATGTAGCCTGGCTTCTTTCTTGCGGGAGTGTAATTGACTAGCCTCCTCAGATCCTTTCTCAGTGGTACTGCCCAGTCAGTCATCATATATTTCTGCATTTGACTATTCAAAAGCACAAAGTGTCACAGCCACTGTCACTGAACTGCTGTATCTGAAACCCAGTTCTTCCTGGGGCTTCTTTAGTTTTCCAGTATTATTTTTTTTTATTTTAATTCGATCTTTCAATATCCTTGCAGATTATCACAATGTCAGCAGATTTAATGAGCTTAAATACTTCTTTTTTTTCACCCAATGGAAATACTGAAGAGTATTGGACTTGGGACAAATCCTCACTAAATGTATTGTTCCTGTCTGAAAATGGTAACTATGCTGTTTATCCAAGAGAGTATTTGATGCACCTAATAGCAACTTCTTCTAGCCAATGTATTTTGTTTAAAGAGTATGTCATGACACGGTGTCAAATGCCATACTGAAAACAAAACACAGGATTTATAAGACTTGTTACTGTGCTGGAAAAGGAAATTGGAATGGTCTGACATCTTCTGTTCTGAACAAATCCACACTGGTTGTCACTTACCTCCTTGCTGACTTTCAAGTAGCTTCCTATAAGTTTTGCTTGATCATTTCTCCCAATATTTTCCAATTACTTGAAGCTGATTTGCCTGTAGTTTTTCACATATTTTACTTTTGTCTTTAAACTTGGACACCAAGTCTGTTTCCTGATTTTGCTGCTATTTTTTTCCTGCCAACTGCAGGATTTCAAAGTCTATAAAAAATATGAGATGTTAGTTAAGTGTTTCAAGGTGAGTTTTGTGAGACCCATTATATCAGAAAGCACTTAAATGTCTTAGTTATTTTAACACAGTATTTTCCTGTCAAGTGAGTCAAAAATATCATTCAACACTCACATTTTTTTTCTTCATCCCTTTCTTTCTTTTCCCCTAAAAGGCAAGCTTGAAGCTTCCTGTGACAACCTACAGCGTACTACAGTACCTTTAATACAGCCTACTGTATACATAGAAAACAGAGATCCAATCCCTGAGGAGCAGGTAAAAAATAGGATCATTTAAAATAAAAATTGGGCTTGTTTTCTATATCCATTCCTTTTTCAGTTGCTTGTGCAGTGACTTTCTTGTTTTGCCAAGGCAAGCCAAGTAGGTAGCCAGGGCTGTTTTGTAACTGGAATTTTCAAAGAAAAGAAAAAATTAATATATTTTTCCTCTGCTGTTCCGTGAGGAAGTATTCCCCATGCTGAAGGAAAAAAAAAATGGCACTAACATTCATTTATTCTCATTATATGTTATTAAAAATAACAAAATGAGAGCAGAAATGCAGAGTAATATAGAAAGGCAGTATATAAAATTGACTCCTACTTGCATATTATTAGATTGACACAGCTGTACAGGGGAAAAGTGCCTGAGCAAACAAGACTGTCTTCAGTCTGTATAGTGTCTGCATTTTTGGGTACCTGTGATGCTGAACAGCTTCATGTGGTTTGCTCACTTCAGGGGAAGTCCTGTGTAACGACTGGGCTGTCCTGAAATGAAGTTTGTTTCCATCCCAAAGCTCAGTGGCATATACATTCTGCAAGCAGATTGCACACCTGTGCTCTGCTCTGTTTCTCCCTCTCCTTCTCCCAAGCCTACCTCACTTGTTTTTTCTCTAGACTTTTTCCATATCAAAGAGCTTGCGCTAATAACTTCACCATCTATCATAGCATAAACTGAGTTCAATTGTTTTCATGTTTGTTAACCAATATTGTTGAATTTGGAGGTGGAGATTGCTGTTCTTAGCATCCTCTTGATGAGGATTGACTGACAACATAAATTAGCAAGATGTCTGACTGGAGGAATTGCTTATGGCATAAATTTAAAAAAATGAAAATAAAAAGTCAGCATTGCTTGTTTCCACCAGTGATTGTGAAGAAATGGACTCCATTTTTCAAGTTGTATCACTTGGTCATACTTGTATATGAAAGTAAATCTTAAGTGACTGCAGCAATGTTAACTTTAAATTGAGTGGACTTGAGAATGTTGGATGCACTGGCTTTGCTCAAGTAAGGCTCCGTCCTTCTACCGTGGTTGACTGTATTGAGGTCACTTGATTGTGTGTTAGCTTCTAGAACAGGGTCTACACTGAAAGTGAAGATGAAAAATATTTTCTTTCTTTCTGCAGGAATTGGAAGCATATGTTGATTATTCTGATATGGACAACGAATATAATAGGGAAGCTTTTGACTGCTTTTCCCAGGAAGAGAGAGAGAGACAAAAACGGGAGAGAGAAGAATCTAAAAGGGTGTTACAAGAACTGAAATCTGTTCTGGGATTTAAAGCATCAGAAGAGGAAAGACAGAAATGGAAACAGCTCCTATTCAGTGACCACGGTAAGCATTGCTTTTGAAAATTCATCCCTTCTGAGAAAGGGTAGGTGTCTGTTTACCATCAATTTCCAACTGTGTTAGATTTTAAGTAGTGCTCAGCTATAGCAGTGTCTTTGATAGAGCTGTATGGCTTTATTTTTGTATACCATGTCTTTATATTTTTATAGCAATCATTTTACTACATATTGAAAGTAACCCAAAGAAATCTGGCTCCAAACAAAAATATTGAGCTAAAATATTAAATACAGAAAATATTAAGCAGAGCATAAAGAGGACTGTCAGGCTATAAACCCTGCAAAATGCACTGACTTTCTCTTATTGCTTTCCAGTAAATACGAATTTTAATCAAGGATCATAAAAAAAATATTTTTCAGAATGTAAAGAAACCGTCAGAATTTATCCCAAACAAAAATGGATAAAGTGAAGATCTAGACTTTGAAATACTAAAGGCTCATAAAAGACTAAGACAGGCTTTTGTTTACGTGACAGAGCATACAGAATATATTTTGCAAAAATAAGATACTAACGTGAAGAGTTCTTCCAAACTAGCCTTTACTAATTCTGGGGACTGCTGGGTAGCTTCATCCACTTGAACTTGAAGGCAAGAATATGAAAGTGTCTTTTTCCCCAGCAAGACATTGTCTCAATTCCAACAAGAAGACTAGATACAACTTGACTGCTTTTGCTGTCGATTTATTATCTTTAAGATAGGGAGTGATTTGTCTTCTTTCTCTTCTTTTTCTCATTCTCATTCCTTCCTCTTCAGGACAGGTTAGGAAGAGCCCTCTAAAAATTGTCATGTTCTAGCGTAAGAAAAAGGACCTTAGGTTTGGCAGCATATCCAAGGATTCTGCCTTTGCTGGTTTTTATCAGAAAAAAAACCTGCCATCAATTCCATCTTTGAATAATTTAGTGGGAACACACAGTAACAGACCATACCTATTTATGAGACCGTTTCTTTTGACGTCAAACCCACAAAAATATCTGTGCTTCACAACTTTCTTCCTTATGTCCATTAGCTATAACTATGTTAAAAGAAATCTCTTGACCATTGGTATTGACTGTTCTTCTCTTATAGTTGAGTTAGGAAAAAAAAAAAACAGACATCAAATTGCATCAGAGTCTACTTAAGGTATCATTCTTCTGGCATTAGATATGGAGTACCACACAACTCATTGCATAAATATCTTCAAATTTCTTTCCTCCCACATGAAGGTAGGAGGGAGAAATCCTACCCTCAGTTCAATCTTGATGGATATAGTGACTTGCAGAAAGACTTCTTTGTCAGGAGAGCTTGCATAGGATATTTCCTTATCTAGGTTAGCAGCTGACACCTATCCATATCACCACCTATCTTGTTAGGTCATTTGTGGTCATAGCTTTCTAGAAATTAATGGATTGGCTTACCTGGACAGCTGTAACAGCTGTAAGAGGAGTCAGCTGACTCCTCTAATCTTCAGTAACCATTCACTTGAAAGCCTTTGTGGCTCATGTTAGTTCTTTTCACATATAGATATTGCATTGTTTTAGGATTAGAAATGTTATGATGGAGAGGGAGGAAGGTGCAGTTTCCTTCAGCTGCTGAGGACTAACCACAGATTCTTTCTATACTGTACAAAAGTTGAAAATATGAAGATGGTTTGTGAAAATAATTACTGTTGTCTCCTTATGGCTCAGAAACTCTGTATGTCTTAATCTGAAAGACTGATGTGGAAGGCAGACATAACATCATCTACTGTTTTTAAGGAATTTCTTCATTATTTCTTCAAAAGACATACAAGTCAGTTAAATATGACATAATGGACCCTGACATATCTCTGCTGCAGACTTAAGTTTATCTGTACACATAGACCATTCCTTTAAGAAACATTTCTGTGAACTGTGCTTTCCACAGTTGTGGCTGGCTTTGTCTTCAAGATTTAAACCCAGAAAGGTTTCTATTCTTGTCTGCATTGGTCCAAGCCAGTGGATGGTTTTGATGTGACACTTTTCCATAGCCCTCTTAAAGCTTGCTTTTACAGGATGATCACATTCCAGAAATTACGTATTATCCTAACTTGCAATTGTTGTGAAAAAAAGATCCTGGAAGATGCTGAGGCTTTAATCAAAGCACCTAGCAAACCATTGTGATTTGTTAGGGTTTTTGGTTCATCAATGGGAGGAGCTGGTGAGGGTTTCTACATGAAAGAGGTCAGCTCCAGCAAGTTGATAAGCCCAAAGAACACAGCATGAGGTCAGCTGCAGATGAAAAGTTGAATTCCAGAAGAAAAAATTGTAGCAGAGCACCAAACTAAAGCAAATTTGCCATGGCTTAGACCACAGTAATAATGTTTACAATCTGGGTGGTAGTTTAGCATTTGGAGTGTTGATGTGCTTATATCATCAAATATTTTAAAACAACATTCTTCTGATGCAGAATCACTTCTAGCCTTTCTTCTCCCTTCTCCCCTACAAAAAAAAAATCATTCTGTCAGTGGTCGTGCTGTACCCAGCTGTTTACCTTTATCCTGTCTTTACCATACAACAGTTCTTGCACAGCTGTTTCCTAATTCTTCTCTTCCCATTATTTGGAAAGCAATGCTCTGAGAATTGATGAATTCTACCTTGTTTATTAAATAATCAGTTCAGCAAATTGGCAGGTTGCCTGTCTGAAGTATCTGTTTTTCTGGAATTCTTTGCTGTGGAAGTATTCTTTTGGAGGCAGTAGGCAATAATTTTGCTCCCAAATGTTGATAATAGTGTGCATATTCCTGCCTCTTCAAGCAAATGGACAGAAATAAACAGCAGGATTTTTTTGGTTTCTCTTTTGTTGGTTATTTAGTTGATTTTTTTTGTTGTTTTTACGCAAGATGGGGAAAGAGCTACTCTGCTAATAACTGAAATGAGTCTGGTGCAGTGCTCCTTCAGTGTATGAATTTTTAAAACAAATGATACAATACAAATTCTAAGCCATAGTCTTTGTATGCCAGTGAAAATAATTATCAGTGTGACAACTATAGCGATGCGCCTACCTTCAGCTAGCTAAAATAAATATGACTGCAATAGGATGAAATGGAAAAATCCTAATACCGTAAATTTTGTTTCCCGTGAAAAGTTTGCTTATTTCCCAGAGTTATTTTCATCTCTGCTTACAGGGGTAAAGTCAGAATGGAATTAGAAAGGGAAATGCCACTTGGGAATCTGCTGTTGCCGCTCTCATTTATGTTCGTGCTGCTACTCTAATGGAGCTACTGCAGTTTAGGGAATCTGTTACTTGGAAGTGGACATTGTATCGTTTTCTTAAAAAGAAAGACATCTGTTCTTCAAGAAGTGGTTGTACCAAGTTTTACTAACCCTTAACACTGGGAGGAGAGACTTCCTGGCAAGCATCCCGTTGCTGGCAATGGGACTCGCTGCTGCTACTAACTTCAAGAGAGGCTAAATTAAACCACACTTTATTTGTGAGGACATCTTACCTGGCTGTATGAATACGTGTTGTGTTTGTATGTTGTGATGTGATTACTGATATTGCGTATCAGGTCTTTTCCATGTACCAGCTGTCTTTATTGGATTAGGTAAACCATTGTCTAAAATGAAGACAGTTCAAATCTGTATACAGTGCAGTAGTTTTGCTTGTTTTTAACTTGAACATGGAATGCATCATCTGTGTCTGATGCAGTTTTTTAAAAACAATTTTGTGCCATCTTTTGATATCACAAATTTTAAGGCTGAGTTCCAACAAGCAGTTACCACATTTCATTTCAGCTCTGTGGTTAGAAGACACTGATTTGGTTTTGGTTTTCTTTGATTTGTGTTTTTTGTTGTTGTTGTTACTGTTTTGTTTTGTTTCTTTTTAAATCCATTTTGACACTTCCAATCTTGCATCTTTTCAAACACAATTATTATTTACATATAGCGACTTGCTTTCAGTTATCAATTCATTTTTTCCCCTTTTTAAGCTGCAGTGAAACCCTTGTCTCCTGTAGAGTCACTGAAGCTCCTAAGTAATTTGGAATCACAGATGAATTCAAATACAGAAAAGCAGGACTGCAGCCAAAGTTGTGATAAATCTGAAGAAGGAGACTCTAATTCAAATTTGAATGTTGCTGATAAAAGCAGGACAGAATATTTGTATGAAGATCCTGAGACGGAGAAAAACAAAGACAGTACTGCTGAAGGTATTTCTACAGGGGCTGAAGAAAGAACGTGTTATCAGGATGAAGGGGAAGCTGAAGATCTCAAGCCAAGTGATATGGATGGAGTAGAGGTTTCACAGCCTCCCTCTAAGGATGCATTGCATTCAAAAGTAAAGCATAGGCTGGCTCAGCTCCACATATCAACAGATTTTAACTTCACATCCCATCTGGCTGCACAAGTTGCTGCCAGGTCTTTCTCTTTTACTACAATGCAGGAACAGACTTTTGGAGATGAGGAGGAGGATGAGGAGGAGAATGAGGAAGAGAAGAGGCAGGAGCATGAAGACCTTGTGGAAGATTTTGAGAATGAAAGTAGAGGCTCTGAAAGTGAAGGAAAAGAACAAGTCTGAGCTGAACTTTCTTCAACCAACAGCAGGCAATTTGGTAGGAAAAAAACTAAGATGGGGGTTTGAAGTTGAAAATACTGAATGGAAAAAAAAATTGGAGACCTAAATGTAATATGTCCTGTTTCCTAAGTCTGAGACACTAAATGGGACTTATAAGTATATTGAAAATTTGCAGGTAAGACAAGTTTAGGCTGCGTCCACTATAAGCAGTTGGCTGTTGCCTTTTTTAGATCTTAGTGATGGGTTTTGGAGTTTATGGTACTTTTTTCTGGTTTATTTATTTATATCAAAATGTGCTGTTGTTGTTTTCCTAAAAAGAATGAAAAACAATGTATCTATTGCAACAGTCTTCTGCTTTCTGATTTTGTTGTCACAGTATCAAATGTTAGTTCCAACAAAAATCCAAGACCTTTCTTTTGGAAAAATCTGAACTGCTCCCTGTGATCTTCCTCTACCACTTCTCGTGTCCGCAGTGAGTTGGCCAAGCCACCACAGGCATTTATGAATCTGCGGCTAGCGATGCTCCCCACTAAAATGTAGAGTCTTAAGTAAAAACTTGAAAGAGATAATATCCTGTGTGTCCTGGGGCATGGGGCTGAAATAGGATAAAGTTGGTCATACCTCATGTTAAGGTTTAGGTAGAGTTTTATGAAAGGTTAATAAATGATTCCTAAATGTTGTAAGTCATGTTAGAGAAATGTGTATGTGTCAGGGAGGGTTTTAAGCATATCAGTGTAAAGTACTGTAGACAAGTAGAAGCTGTTTGTTGGATTGATAATAGATGAGAATTAAATAGCTATCTAATAAAACAGCTATTAATCATTTGTTAACCTTTTATACATTGAGCCTTGATATAATGTTTGATTTAATGATTGCTTGTACATTTTTGTTTGTCCAGAAGTAAAAGAAAAATTAATTTTTTTCTTAAAACTTTTTCTTAAAGCAAAATTATATGACAACTTATACAGTATTTTGTTTAAATAACATACTTGCTTTCTCCATATGTTCTTTCATTTTCCCTTAGATCGCTGCTATAATCTGTGTGATTAAGATCCATGAGAGAACAGAAATTATCTGTTTTCTGAGGTGTATCTTCTAACTTAGCTGACACCTAAGTCTGGATGTTCGATATGAGACTATGTAAGTTGTTTTTTCTCTGCAGTGGTGGTAGGAAGAGCAGCAGGACGCTGTCTTGGAAAGTGGGGAAGCTAACAAAGGTCAGCAGGTTAGGATGAGACGCTTGACCATATGTTAGGAAATGTGCTTTCTTTCAACCTCCCTGTCCCTTTATTACTGATTTTGCATGAACAGTGCAAGTATGTTTGTTTGTTTTTTTTCCACAGTCCCTATGTAGGTGAATGTCAATTTATAGAGAAGGCTGTATGTGATTTAAGCTGTTCTTCCACAATACAATGCCTGTGTTCTCCCTCACAGACAGATTTGGGTAAGAGAATGTTTTGACATCCTTCATTAACCACTAACACTGTGTTTTGTACCCTTAATTATGTGTGACTGGAAGCTGAATGGATGTGTGACTGCGAGGGGGAGGAGGGAAGATGCTTCTCATCAGAAGCTAAGCCTCCTCTAAGTGGTAGGATATATTTTTCTCTAGACCCGTAGAAGTTAGAATAAGATGATGAAGCACTTACTTTACTTTCTCTGTGGTAAGCAATCAAGTCTAGAACAACTGCTTTGGATAAGTGATGTTTGAAGCAGTGCCCATGCTTCTGAAAAATACGTCTTCCTCATCCTTGACTTGAGATCCTTGATCCTTCACTAAGTGCCCAGATAATTTTTGTTCCTAGCTAATTGTTCTGGATGCCTAACTGTATGTTCCATTAATGTTTATCCACAAGCTCTCTCACTAACATCTCATGATCTGATACTGGTATCCCAAAACTGATACTACTTTCACCTAAAATTTTCCCACAGGATTCAACTCTTAGTTCACAGTGTAGATGGCTATGATACCAACTTGGAAAAATAATCGAATTTAGGATATGAATTATAATTCTCTTCACAGTTTTGGATAAAATCAGTAGTCACATGAATGCTTTTCATTGCTACTAAAATGGATTTCAGGTTTCACATCTGTAAGAGTTGCTAATCCTTTATTCCTTTGCTGCAGTCCTTAGCAAAAGACTTGGAAAACAGACCTTGGCAGCTCACTTGGGACCTGGCTTTATAATACGCCGGTCTTGGTGTGAAACTGGCCTAAGGAACACCATCCACCATTAGTTGTTGACCTTCATCCATCAGCTGGGTCAACGCATGATTTTGTGGTTATGTTACCAATGAGCCCACTGAGTACGCTTGGTCCAGAAAAAACATCCTTTTAGGGTTTAGTTTTACCTTGCTTATTCCAGTGACACAATTTATAGCATTTACCTCCAAACAGCTGTATCGGCGTGTACTGTGTTACTTGCATGAGGCCCAGAATTGCTCACATTTACATTATTGGCAAAGACAATGTACTGTGAAATTACACCTCGAGATTAGAGATGGATATGCTGAAAGTATAACTTTTTGGAGCAAATTCTGATTCTCCTTGAACAAATATATTTTCTACAAGAAATTGAACTGATTTATGTGGTCTTAATGCAGTCTTAGAAGTTGTATAAATGGACATCTGTGCTCACTTGCTTTCTGTCCCTGACATCACATTGATATATAACTGCCATCAGGTCATTTATTTTAATGTGTTGAATATTCTCCCTGCATAAAAATTTGGCTAACAGTCTGCAGCACACAAAGCATGGCTTCCTTTTATTTCATAACCAGGTTCCATCTACATATAGTCTGTCATGATCCAGAGTTCCTCAAGATAACGTCATCTGAAAGGACTGTGCACATATATGCTGTAGATTCCTTTAAGTACCTGACAGATCTTTTGGCAATCTTTATGTATTGCTGCATTTAAAATAATGTATAAACACACTGAACCATATATTAGAGCTAAAGAGCTGTGTTAATATATTGAGCGTGTCAAGGTCTAAGTGCTGCTCTGTGTTCTTTGGCTCGTGACTGTAGATAGGGATTTTTGTAAAAACATGACATTACTTCTTAGAGCTTTGTAACTTTTTGAAATGTGTTAATCAGGAAATCCACACTAAATAACGGGGTAAGCCAAAGGATGTCAGCAGCCAAAATTCTTTGTGAAGAACAGAGCTAACAGTAACTGTGTGTTCCGTTTCCAATTAGCAGCTCTGTGAAGTTGTAAAGAAACAATTATAAAGGGTTAAGTAATTTGTTTTCCTTCTACCTACCTGGAAGACATTCCAAAGATGGTACTTGCTTCTTAGGTTGGATTCCAATCTAGCACTGTATCTTTTATGTTGTGTAACTTTACAGCTAAAGATACAGGTAGGTAAAGGCTTAAATGGGGACAAAGACCTATGATGTAAAGACATTAGTGGTTCCTTTTTTTAGTGTATGTCTTCATGACATAAATGTAACACTGGTGTAATGGAAGCATGTGTTGAGAATTACAGAGAATGCAAAAGCTTTCAAATGGAGTAGAATCGACCTGTGTCACTTGTAAGCAAGGCTGGCAAACATGAGGGCTGCTGCTCATGAGGGTTGCAGTAATGAGACCATTTTACTCATGACAGAGGACTCTTAGACATCACCGAGTCTTGCAGTTTGTTTTAAAAACACAAGATGAAATTTGGAAGAGCAGCCATTTTTACTGAGGTTTCAGACTTTGCCCTGAGCACATTTGTGTGACCAGACCAATTGTTTACAGCATTGGAAATTTTATATGTATCTGAACAGCAGAATTTGCAACTGTCTGAGTAATCTCTCTGCTAGTTTAAAAAATGTATATAAATGGTGGACTACGTCAAGTTGTTGGCCTACACTGAACTTTGTAATCTTGTTGTCTACTTTCTTTTTCTTTTTGAAACAGGAACAAGGGCTCAAGTATATCAAACTGGCCTTCTTTTAAAGTATTTGGTGAAGGGCTGCTCTGTAAGTGGCTTGTTTCCATGGTTAGCTACTCTTTAGAATTAAAGTTCTTTTGTAGTGTCTTATCTGAAAAAGAAGGCAGAGTGTGAAAAAGGCATTAGGTCAATGTAAAGGGTTGGGCCTCCCTGGTATCTTGTCTGTGGCAGGGACTAACGGCAGATGCTGAGGGAAGGGTAGGAAGAAGGGAGCTCAAGTAGAGATGAGCTGCTGCTCAACAATTTGTGCCTCAGGGACTTCTTGAGCCACTGGAGGTGGCTGTCAGCTTAACAGGTCATGATGAAATTTTCTTGCAAACAATTGAACAAATTTGTTCAGTCTCACATTTGGTTGATTATTACTAGTTTCAATGCCAGTATGTGCTCGTCTTTTTTATGGTCTTCTACAAACTAGAAGATTTGTCGATATTGTTTCTTATTTTTTCTCAATTGAGCAAGCCCACTCCTGTCAGCTCATCTGCAGAGGTCATGTTTTCCACCTTTTGGTTGCTTTCCTTAGAAATCTGTCCAGTGCTTTGAATTATAATGGCCAGAGTGTGCTACAGTACTCCAGATGGAACCTCAGCAATTCTGAGTATGGAGTAATAATCGCCTCCCATAAAACAGAGAAAGGTTAAAGTATTTCTGAGTCCATCTAGGAACAAAGTCTTTTCAGATCTTTTACCCCTAGCTACTATGATGACAAATGAAAATATTTGGTCTGATGGAGGAGAAATATTTATTCGCTGTCAGCAGGATTTGGTTGGACAATGTTTTTCTTTGCTAACAAAACAAGGAGTTGTTAAATCAAAATGATCTTCCAACAGCTGCCACCTGGTCTAACACAAACTAAAGATGCCAGACAACATTTGTTTAAGTTTCAGCTTGACTTTTCAGAGCTGTTCTGATCTCTAAGAGTAGGCATGTATCACAAGACACATTACCACACAGAGAATATATAGATATCAGAGATCAAACTGAAGGCTTCTGACTCATTTTTAAAACACTTGGAGGTGTGCTTATTCTCATCATATTTAATTCCTTCATCTGTATGTATTTTTTTTTCACCACCTTGAATTTTAAATGCCAAAAAATACACTTTGATTTATTTGACTTGGAAATTTTTGCAGTAACCAGATAAGCGGTAATGGTACTGGAACTGTGATGATAAGACATGGCCGTAGGTAGGGGTAAAATCCACCTGCCATGAACTTTGCTTTGTAAACAGATAAAGCACTACAGTTTGAGCTGCAGCTACTCAGTATGTAACTGTTCTAGATAGTCTGCCTCACCTGTCACACTGCCATATCTGAAGTTATTGGCAGCTATGTAGGAATAAAATTTCATCCAACAGCTTACATGCTCTGGTAGCCCGTTTTACACTTCATGAAATTACCATAGAATTATAGAGAAGTGAGTATAATTTAATAGAAGAAAGAGACTTGCTTCTCAGTTACAAGGTGGCTTATTTTAAAAGGGTTGAGTAGGACCAAGGCTTGAATACTTTCACACAATCAGCGTATTTTGACCTTTCGACCTGCTCAGATTTAAATCTTGAAGGCCTCATAGACAGTCTGCTTTAGGGTATGCAGTTCTACAGCAGTTTAAACTCATCTGGGTCCAGGCTGCCGTGGTCCTGCCAGGGCTGTGATCTCAGTGCCTCCTTTAGGCTGGCTTTTGCAACCACTCAGTGATCTAGGAGCCTGCTCTGGCTGAAAATGCACCACTGCTTTAACTTTTAGCTGGGCTGGCTCCATCAGCTAATTCAGTGTGTGGTTCAAAGAGCACTGGTAGCATCTCAGGGGAGCTGGAGGGAATACATCTCTTGGTGAAGAGGAAGAACGCCGTAGCGCAAATTTATTTCACTTGAATTAATGTTTACATGCTGTGAATTACGTTGTTAGGGTCTGCGCTGAGGTGGGATAAACTCAACTCCTTATGTTACTTCATCTCCATGGTTTCTGTTGATTGAGGATGATGCCACTCATTAATTTCCTCACTCATTTTGACTACTGCTTTTTGTTCTTCAGGCTTAGGCTACCCAAGGCATAACCCATAGAACCTCTAAGAACTGTTTATTATATGGCCAGTAAAATTCATCATCCGGCTCTATTTCTCTTTTTTTTGCTTACTATTTTCACCTTTCTGGTCCTGGTGTCCTTTCCCTGGAGCTATTCTTAAGAGTTTCAGATTTAAAAAAAAAAAAATCTTAAAAAAAAAATATTTAAAAATCTTTGTGTGTGTTTGTAACACAGCTTGCTTCTTCTGTATCTTCAGCATTGGAATGACTAGATCTAGAAATGCATGCTGACTTTCCCAGTTGACTTGAGAACTGAAACAGAAGATGGACACCGTAATGGGCAGTACTACCGTCAAAACAGAAATAGTGATGTATGACAAAGTCAATACACACTGAAAGGCTTTTGTAAGTAATTCCGGCTTGCTGAAAAACACCGGGCTGTGTTTTGGAAATAACTGTGATTTTAGTACAAAGTCCCAAAATAACTGTCATTAGTTGGCTTGACCTGTGCACAAATCTTAATGTTTAAAGACTGCTTCCTGACCTTCTCCAGCTGCATGGATAAGGAATGAAAACAATCTCCAATTTCCAAATAGAGAGTGACCAATGCTTTCCACTAGTTTGTGCTATTAAAAGGAGATCCATTCCTGTATAAATGGAAAGAAAAAAAAGTTAGTGCTTAATATAATTCTTCAGTAGTCATTATTAACAGTCATGTATTTGATCTCAATAGAAGCACCATAAATTAGGGTTGTTTATAATGTCTGATGTGTGTTTCTAAAAATAATAATAATAAAAGGCTTTAAGTGTAATAGGGGATAAAAGCCAGAAGTCTACGAATTGTCCTCAAGATCTTTCATCCAAAGCCTCAGGTGGTCAAATTTAAACAACTTCATGCTGTCAGTTTCTGCTCTGCTCAAAATGATGTTGTACTCAAGGCTTTTAGTATTCCAAAATTAATGCTCACAGACAGTCTGCATGCACCTGTGTGCTCGAGGTCTGCAAAGGTTGCAGAGATCTGCACACATCATGCAACGACACTAAGTGAAACCTGTTCAGGAGCAAAGAGCTTCAGAAGCATTTGGGGCTTATTGTCTCTATCTTGCTCTGTTGGTGCATCCATATCATAGGCAGTTCCAATCAAACTTTTCTTTCCCAGCTTTCCTCTTCACAGGCCACACAAACCCATGGTGGCTGGTTGGTTTGTTTGTTTTTCAGTTTCTCGCCTAGGTTACTACTATTCTATAATGCACCTGGTAGTATATTCTCAGTAGAAGCATAAGCATTGGTCACCACACTGCAAAACTTGGAGCGAAGGCATGCAAGGGCCAGAGAAGCTCTGCTGGTTTGACCTCTTCTGGGAAGAGTTGTGCTGAGATGATAAACTATGGGGAGCTGAGCTGGGATTGATGATGCTGCAGATATCTTTCAAAGTTCTGGCTTTTGCTAGGACTTTTCTTTCCTCCAGTCATCCCTCTCCCCTCTTAACAGGCTGCAGCTCTTCTCCAGCATTCTGCTACAAGCTTTTCAGGAAATTGGCCTTTTTTCCATGTTGTTTCTGAAAACATTGTCTAAATCTGATGAAATGGCAGATCAGAAGAAACCCACACGGAGGAGAGTGCTATGCGTTCCTAGCCATAAACTCATAAACAGAAGGATTTTCAGGGCTGGTAACTTGTCTGTCCTGACTTTCCTTCCATGGAGCTTTACCTGCATTTCAACCTGGCCCTCTTTTTCTGAACTTAACTTTAACTTCCAGGAATCTCCATCCTCAGTGACCGTAAGATGGTAGTGTACCCCCAGGAAGCCTGATCCTTTAACACGCCTTCATCATTACGTGAGCTCTAATTGTCCTTTCCACCAGGAAGGTGACACAGTTAAGGCTGAGTTTGAGTTCCTCTAAATAAGCTTGCTTCTTCCCACAATAGGGGAGAGAGCATGCTCTCCCGCTGCTGTACCAATCTGCTTTGGCTCCACGGCTGCCTGGCCCCAAGCTCCAGAAGCTCTGAAATCTAGCAATCGTGCTTAAACCTTGCCCACTGCCATAGAGCATGTTTTCAGAACACAATTGCTACTAAATCTCCTCTGCATCAGCTTCCTTTGAATTTTTATTGAGCAGCTTTAATGGATTGTTTCTTAAGGGGTTTATATATATGCATACATACGCGTGAAGTTCTTCGGCATATTGGTGCGGAACTTCCTAGCTTCCATTTTGTGGCCATTGTCCTGTCCCCACACACCACTGAAACCAAGTCTTCTGGTATCAAGGCTCTGCACCTCAGCTGCTGTGCCTGTATGCCCATCTGCCCTGTCGTAAGCATCTAAACAAACACATTCCTCAGCATCTCCTGCCTGCTAAGTCTTAGTGTCTCCCAAAATCAGGCCTAAGGGCACCCAAGATTTCCAAGAAAACCAAAGGAAAAAAAAAAAGAATCTTGATAAGCTGCTGCTTAATTGGTTAATAAATGAAAGCTAAAGTATAAGAGGAAATGTTTAACTGCACAAACTGCAGCGAGAGACTTCTGGCAGGGCTACAGAGGGAATTCACGCGTGATACGCTCTGAAGTTCAGAGGCTGGGAAGGATCTACAATTCCTCTTTAGTGGGGAGACAGGAAATACTCACCAGACTAGTAGTCTTCAGCAGCTCTTAAAAAAGAGCTATATTTTAGCTACATTTCATTTCTACAGAAAGATTCAGTCTTGCCGTGCTGTTGTATCAAGCTGTATGTAAGCCTATCTCCGTATCTTTTCTTTAAAGCTGAGTGTGATGTCAGTCACTTTCCTTGCACTGCACTGAAAACCTGTAAGATTTGGCTCCACTGGGAGCCTCTTCTGCACCCAGCCTGCCAGTTGTTGGCACTGCTTCAAGCACAGTGTTGGTGAGAGCAGCCTCAAGCAGGTTTAGATCAGCAGGGCTTTAAAGCAGGCGTGAAGCCTAGGGCCTGTCCGTGTTGAGGCTCCAAGAATTAAAGTCCTGAGTTGGATGCATGTAGAGCAGGAAGACATGACCCACTTGTATTCCTGGGCTTCTGCCCTTGTGCTGTGACAGGGTCTTTTGACTGTGATATTCTCCCAAATTCTTTTCTTTCTCTTTTTCCTACTTCCCCATTTTACATCCTTTTTCCCCTGGATATGAAACAGGACCTCAGGTCCTTCCCCAGTTTCAGGAGGCATTTTCTCAATTGTAATGCTAATAATTTTGAAAATATTTTTGATTTCTATTATTTCTTCAGAATCTGTAATAAAAGTCTGCTTCACTATTGCATGTATGACTTTTTCTCCTTACCCTGTATCTCTGACAGCTGTCTAGGTGGGATGAACGTGGTTTACCTTCAGTCAGTAATGACTGAACGAAAGGAGTGCTTTTACAGGGACACATAAATGCTGTATCAGCACTGTTGTTCAATCCATTATGCAGAAGTTTCTTTATAATTCCACTTCATCAAATGAAATCTGTTTTAAGCAATCTTGGCTGTAGTTCCTGCAGTGTATTGTGCTGGCTCATTAGTACAAGCACTTTAGTAATGAGCACTGGTTACTCTTGCCTGTGGAAGTGCTGACTGAGGAAAGAATGTTTTTCTGGGTGTCATATGCTTCCAGCTGCTTTCCCATAACCTTTCAGAGACCTATATGCTGTGCAACCATGTGGTAATTATTACCAAAATCCCTTTTAACATCACATAAGTGGCTATGTGGGGCTTTAGGAAGAGGATAACAGGAGACCAGTAGCAGGTAGATCTTCAGCCCAGGAGCTGCGCTGATGTACCCTGCAGGAGATGCATTTTCTCATTGTCTATTTGTGTGGTTCCTAAGAAACAAACTTCTTCTGTATGCCTCCGAAGTGCCAAAATAGTGGCAACAGACTGGCTCCTCTCAGCCGAAGCTTTGTGGCTCACTCTCAGTGCTTAGACTTCATGAACAGAACAGATGCTGTATAGGTTCCGCTGGTGTTTAGGAGCTGTGGCTGCAGCACTCCTACTCCTGCACGCCTTCCCTGCGTCGGCAGTGAGGTTAACAGCTGCTGGCTGCTCTTCCCACTGCTATGACTCAGCCTCCCCTAATTCCTGTCCCCAGGAAGGGATGGGTAGAGATGGCTGGGCGAGAAAGGAAATGGTTTCATCTTGAAAACCAAGAGGAAACTTGGGGAGGCAGGAGTATCTATTCTTACATATTTAATCTTGCTGCCTAATTGGTGCCATTTTTTTGGTACTAGTACGAAAGGTCTTGCTTATTCTTTGCTGTTTCCCAGTTTGTTTGTTTGTTTTCACATGCGATAGTGAACAGATCCGATTGCTGCTGTTAGAAGAAGGCTGTCTGCCAAGAGGGATCCACAATATTTTTCTTTACTGGGAGATTTTTTGAATGCTAAATTGCCTGTGTGTGTTCTTCCTAATTGTACCATATGCAAATACTCTTCAGGAATTGATACGACCACTTCAGATAGTCAGTATTTTCTATGTAAGATCTGTACGTTTCCTATACTGCCAAGAATGTACATATATATCTATGAAGACTTAAGATTGTATCTTTTTGAGCAAGTCTCTTTCTTCAACTATCTGGAACTTTCTTCCTGTTCTCAAGTTCTCTGCTAATTTATTAGACACTTGTGTTATATTGTGTACTTTTTTGTATCAGCTGTATCTCTGTATTTCTCCTTTCGTTCATTAAAACCTGTTCTTCTCATCCTTCTACTGTGCTGCTTCATATTGGAAATGTTTGACCTGGTCTCCTGTACTGGTTCTGGCTGAGATGGAGCCCGACCAGTCTTAAGAAGCCAGTCTTTCCCATCTCCATCACATTGTCCCACTGATCCCAACATGAAATCAGTTACACTGCTAGCAGACTGTATTAAGCTTCCCTAGGGTTCTTTTGCAGTCCACACATTTTAATAAGATGATAAAGAAGAAAACTATAATGGGTTACTCAAAGGATAAACAAATGGACAATACGCAAAAATGTACTGGGAGATGAAGCACGTAAGTCTCATTGCTGGTGGTTTCTGATGGTGTATACTAGGAAAAACGTGGTCTTCAAGCAAAGCAAGATTGGAGGAGAGACTGGAAGAGGAATCTAAGGGCACTTTGTTTCTAGAAATGTGACCTTCAACTTAAGCCAATCAATTCTCTGTGCTGTCTCCATGCTTAATTCATCTTCCAGGTAGGCAAGGAAAAAATGAAGCAGGCCAGGGCAGGACCTATTTGCTTACTTCCATTAGAGAAGCAGCTGTTTTGCGAAGAAGAAAATGCTGTCCACCAAGAAATCAGTCCACAAACAGGTAGAGAAATTATACAGCTTTGCTTATCCTCCCACTGAAAAGCAAAATCTTCGCTATTTCAGTGATGCTGATCTCCATTTGGGATGGAGGATTTTCCTTGGCCTATAGCCCTACTCTCAATATTATCCTTTTTGTGGCATGGTATGGAGCAGGAAAGAGTTTGAGATATTGAAATCAAGTAAGTAATGGAACAGGACAGACACATACACCTACCTATATGCTGAGTATCTGGCAATTTTTGAAGTTAGTATATTGGCTGGCAAGAGGGAAAATACCACATGCATCCACGAAGGATGAAATTAATCACCTCTCTAGTACCACTTCTATAATTTTAGTACAGTACGTGGAAACAGCAATGTCACCTAGCCTTGGCTTTCTCTCTGGCTCTTCATCACCTTCTCCTTCATTCGGACTGTTCTTGTGCCCCCACTTGCACCTGCTCATGTGTTCACAGCCTGTGCATGAAAGAACCTTGTGGAATGTCCCCGTGGTAGCGTGTGAGGATTCCTTGCCATGGTGCTGTGGTAGCTGCAAGGAGCAGGAACACACATGCAGAATAACCATGCTGGCTCTGGGACAACCTGTGACATCAGTAATACTTAGCTGTAGGTTACACAAATACCTGTCTGTGTGACTGCTTGCACTCGTGTCTAAAGCTGCATTTAAGGAAGATGCCACAGTGGGAAAAGTTTCAAAAATCCTAGTGCACATGGAATTGCACACAGCATTGCAGCCTTTCCAGTCATTCAGAGGAGTGCTTGCAAAAACGCCCAGCCCATAGCTCATCTGTCCTGACTGCAATCAAGACAGCTTATCGCTGACTTTGAGAGAAAGCACAGCATGCCAGGAATTAACACATTTGAAAATACTGCTGTCAGTTACCTGCCATTTTTAATCCTTGTTTTTTAAAGCCTGTTTTAATCCCTGTTACCACACTAGTAATTGTTTTGTGTGCACATGAAGCGGTAAGCACATGCCTGTATGGCACGCGCTGTTTTCTGCTGTTCAATATAAATGAGATGCATTATTTTTAAGTTAAAAAGAAATACATGAAAGGCACAGACTTCCCATAAGCGGTCAAAGCTAGCAAGGAGCAGCTTGGTAAAAGACTGCATGCTGCATTTTGGAGTGTGTCATGTGTTCTTCTTTGCTATCATTGCTGTCGACTGCTTATCAGTTATTAACAGGAGTGATTATCAGCATCACACCCAGGGAGAAGTGTTGGGTAAACCAGCAGTGGAATGTGGTGGCCTTTGCATTTATACCAGGCACTCTGACTTGATTACTTGTTTGCAGCACCACCAAATCATAAATTATGATACGTCTCCCAAAAGCTCTGTAATAAATAAATTGCAGAAGTTGCAATTATTTCCCTTTACTGCCCCCGTCTCAGTTTCTGCTTTGGGAGCTGTTCTCCCAGAGAGCTCACTGCTGCAGCATGCGCTTTAGCTACTGGGAGTGCTCCCTCCCTGAGCTATGTGCGCACTCTGTAGGTGTGAAATATTTAACCCTCTGCTGCTGTCTCCACAGGTTGTGCCTCTAAAACTTCCCTGCAACTATTAATTAAATGAAGAAGCTCATTGCCAGAAGACATCTGACTAAAGTAATGAGTCTTTTAACAGCAATTTAATTTTTATGAATAGTGCCAAAAAGTAAATATAACAGCCCTTAAAACATCTAGGTCTGTCAGACATATTACAAAAGAAATGGGAGATGTGCCCGGGACCTTCACCTCCATTTTCTTATTTCCTTCTTCCAGTAACTGGCAGGATTGGCTCCATGTGATTCTGTAGCTCAGCAGTAAGGGTCAGGCAGTCCTAACTGCTGAATGAGGCAGGAAGGAGTAGACAAGATGGGGAACTTGTAAGCGCACCAAAAAAGTGCAAATGCTTTGATGCTGAAACTGCTGTACTTGCTACCTTGGGTCACAGTGCTTTATATTTAAGACATAGAACGAAGATGCCTAAGGTCTCAGAAGAAAGTGATTAAAAACGATGATGGTGGAAAGTAAAATACCTGAACTTGAAATCAGCCGGAAGACAGTAACCCATGCGGTAATCACTTCTTGTCTTAGCTATTTGCTTTTGAAGGTCTTTAGTGGACTTGCTGTACCCATTGAAAATAGAGTTGGCAAAGAGTAGCTTTCCTTGGATGTACATCTGCCAAAGAAGAGAAGAAAAAAATGCAGAATTGACAAAGGCAACCTCGTTCTAAATGAAGGTGACAGGTTGAGAAACAAACGAGCAACGTTGTTAGCAGGTCTGACTTGCATCTTCATTATAGCTTACAGCTTTCACTTTTCATGGCTGATTTTGATAAATAAAATATTTGATTTCGTTTAGGAAATTAAAAGGTAAAACTTCTCCAGTCTCTCCAAGTTTTCAAAACACTGATGCTAATCTCCGCTGAATGGAGTGTTACACACAGTGTTACTCAACATTTTTCTTGCTGCTTGATGGACTGCTAAAACCCAGCACCATCCACTCTGTCAATATTTCAGCTCAGAAATGGCACAACATGATGCATTTGAAGATGAAAACAGACAAATAAGTTAGGCGTAGGAAAAAAACCACTTTTTTTTCCCCCACACGTTAACAGTATTTTTCTTTATTTGCCCTCCACAGCGGAGTTATACTTCTAAACTTTTATAAATAACAATGTGTTCTCCTGTTATAAATACTGTATCTCATTTAGAAACAGGTTGATAAACCTGAAAGGGAACCATGTCCAGTATCACTGGACAAAAAATCTTAAATCTACAGGAATAACTAGGCCTGGTCTTCAAAGCTGTAAGGGTTGAAAATGTGGACCAAATCTGAACCTTTAGCATTTTTCTCTCCCTGGAAAAGAAACATAGAAGAGTAAAGCTAATTCAGAGCTATTCAGAAAAATCCAGAACCATTTTACAGCTGTATTTCCAGTTTTTAACTTGCTTTTGGTTATGAAGTGTATATCATGATGTCTCATTCATTTGCGTGTTTTCTGACGCTGGCATTTGCAGAAGACCATTGTATCATGACACCCTCAACAAAATAATGTTAAAAGCCACATTCTGTGTTGTGTTAGAACTCAAAATCCTTAGGCAACTCAGATTTATGATGCATTTTGCAGTAAGACCACAACAATCGAAAGGAGAAGGCCTTGTGGATTTTAGAGTGCTTCTGTTGGGTTTGGAGGTGTTTGTTGGGTTGAGCCTTTGGTTTTAACATCCCCAGACTCAAAATTGCCAAAGCAAGCTTGAGAAAAGACAAGTGCTTTTTCAGCATGTTGCAAAGACTGTTCCACACAGACGTGCACTGTGTGGATACCCACATGGATGATCTCAAAAGTAGGGCATTAAGAACAGCCTGACAAAGTCTTAGATATAAAATGAATGGAGGTGAGAGCACTGTCAGCCCCTTCTTGGTCGGTATAGGAACAGTGACACGATGCCCTGTGTCATTGTTCTGGCAGTGGAAAGGGGCCTTTGATCAAGTGAAAATTGGTTTCACTGAATTTAAAATGGTAAGAATCATTTAAGTGAATGTACTGTCCAAAGCTGCTCGTGTTGTGGGATGTTCCCAGTGTTACACAGCTGGAAACATCTGGCTTATTTCAGAGAAGCTCTTGGAGGGTCCAAGTCAAGACTCTTGGAACACGTCAGGGTAATGCATATTCGGATCAGTGCAATAGATGCGCTCACTAGAAGGAAAGCCAGAGGACCACTGAACTGTTTTCGTCTTACGCTTACACCAGGATGTATTCCTCTGTAACACAACCAGTAATGAAAGTGATGTAGAACACTGCTTTTGCTTCTGGGTAACAGAGAAACAAGTGTTTTCTGTCATGGATTTTTCAGCTTTATAGGCCAAAGTTCTTGCAATAGCCCTGCTTTACTTGATTGAAACATCTTTCTTTCAGTCCAGTTGCTTGTCTTGTTATGAAGAGCTCTCTTTACCTGCGCTCACAGCAGTGCAGAATGGGAAGCGATGAACAGTGTCTTTCATAGGTGCTCACTGTTATACAGGGCCTCATTTCTGCGCCTCCTTGCTTACATGAAACGTTGTGAGCAGTGTTAGTATCATAACAGAGCTCTCCTTGGGGTGATGTTTTGGATGTATGTCAGCAGGTGGAGGGGATGATAACATTTGGCCTCAGGTACAGATTCTGTGGCTGTATGTAACACTTCATGTCCACGTTTTCCTCTTTAAGACAAACTTTGTACTGATACATTCTGACTTTCCTGACTCTTGATTTTCCTGTCCTCATTTCAGTTTCTTCCCCAAGAAACGCATATTTGTTCATGCGTTTCTTGCCCTGCTTCTGGCATTTTTCATAACCATATCTTGCATCCCGTGAGTGGTTCTCTTAGACTGGCCTCCCCTCCCGTTCCATCTCCCGTTTCTCATTGCACAGATCCTTGCTCCTGACCTGACATCCAGGTTCTCATACTCCTCCATACCTCTGTTACTGCTCTCCCCCAGTTCTGCACATTCTTTCCTTGTCTATGGTGGAAGCACAGAGAGCAAGAAGCCCCTGCCACCTACAGCCCCGCTTACTGCCTCTGCTTCACGTGCTGGGAATTTCTGCCTTGGGGTGGTCGCTGCTTTCGGCTCTGTTTGAGCCTTTGGGTTCCCCATACTGATAACCGAAATCGTTCTCTCCTCCTGCTGCAAGCCCTTACGCACTGTGTTGTCCTATCTAAGTGCCTGGTGCTGCCAAACCGATAAGGAAGCAACACAGCACCCTCCCCTCCTGGGCTGCTCAACCACTGCCTTGTCCCACGGCCAAAACCTGCGGGGTAAGCACCACTTCTGTGACTTTGTTTGGGGCTCTGACTATTTCAGCCTGGCTGAGGAAGCAGATAGGGAAGGAGCCTTTTGCTACTGCAGGACTGCCCACAGGTTGCTTTAGAAGTCTGAAAATGCCATTGCTACACTCTGATACATGTGTTCTGTGATTGCACAAAGTGAAGAGGCTGATGGAAGTGGTAGAGAAATCCACTGCAAAGATGATCTGACACATTAATACACACTGCACCAAAACTTTCCTTAGAATACAGAAACCATCGCTGCCCCTTCCGTTACAATTCACCTGGCTGACCCGGTGGTGTTATGACATGGAGGAATGTCACTGTTCCTGCCGCCACAAGCAAAAGTTTGTGCCTTCAAGCATAAAATTCAGCTGCGCTTGTAACTTTGCTTTGCTTGCATAATGCAGAAATGTTACCAAAGTTTTCCAGTGCTTTTCAAATTCCTGTCACTCTTCTTACAGCCTCTGTGCCATGTGACTTTCACAGGCATTTAATGGCATTGGTAAGGCTTTCATCTCCTATGGGTGCCTTTCTGGCTTGGTTCATGCCTAAACCACCCACAATTTATGGAATGGTAATGTTGATGAACAAGCATCTGTGATGGTCAGCTTCTCTGCGTGGTACAAACGGGTGGCACAGCCCATTTACCCCTACGTGGAGAGTTTAATCCAGTGTTACAAAGCTCAGGCCTGTAGTGAAAGCCAAGGGATAAGGCTGGGTGGCTGCTTTTTGGAGCGGGGTTCTTTCTCCTCTCAGGGCTAAACATAGTTCTGGCAAACGGCCTCCGACTGAAATTCTTGAGGGAGTCATAATAAGCGAGCCAGGGCAAAGAGGAATGTTTTTTCTCCCTGACTAATTCTTCCACATAAAAAGGTGAAAGGTCAGAGATGAACTTTAATACTAATGAAATTCTGAACTTCAGAGCACTAGTATGTCGGAACATTAAAAAAAAGTCAAAATAAAAAATGTACTATTGGCAACAGTGGGTTGGTTTTGTAAGCATATATATATATATCTCAGTCCTGATTCCTTTTAACCTTTTGGAGAAGGGGAGCTTTTAAATACTAAGCACAGACATTAAGCAGTTCACAGCAGGGTTCTGGGGAGTTCAGCCTGTGCTTTTCCCCTTATGTGCCCTCCTGCATCTTTCCAGCTGACTGGACGAGGAAAACGGGGCTGCCTTTCAAGTCACCACAAGTTCTCTTTGCCCTACTTTTTCGACTGAGACGGTCATTCTCGAGGTTAATTTCCTTCTTCCTTCTCTCTAGGAATACTTCGTGGAGATTAGCAAACTTCCCATATTTGTACTACAGAAATAATTCTGTTGATTGAAGCTGCCCCTTCGAGCAGCCACTTGACAAATTTGTTTGTATATGAGCGTTCAGATGTTCAAGAAAAAAAAAGTGATCACACTAGAGTTCATTTAAATTTAATTGCCAGAGTTGAAATGAAGGCTTTGTTATCTGATTGGGTTTTATCGTACCACCCTTCTTGGGCTGGCAGCGTGCAAACCAGGTGGCTGAGCTGTCCTTTTCGTGTCACCCATCATCTGTGCTGATAGTGACCTACCACTTTTACATCACTGTGGCACGTGCAAATCAGTATCTAAGCTGTGAAATGCAAGGAGGAATTTGTAGGCTCCATGGGGCCAGAGTGGCCACGGGCGTATCAACCAGCAGGAATCTGCAGGAAAGCCCAGAGGATGGCCAGAGCTCCAGAAAGTGTGGCCTCTAAGGACAGGCGGTGTAAAATGTGCTTCTTTAGCATAAGGCGGTGAAGGCTGAGTGTGGGAGTATCGTAATGGGAGACAGGAGGGACACGGTTTGCTACAGAAAGACAGGCAACAGTCTGCTTCCCATGGCTGTGACAAGTAAAGCAAGAACTAATGGGCCTTCACTGCAGGAAGAAAAATTAAATAGGAAGACCTCTCAGGCAATAGGAGATATATTTTTGTCTGGATATTGTGGCTGCTCTGTCACTTGAGTCTTTACAAACAGGTTAAGCAGCAAGAGTGGAATCACCTCACCTACATCTGAATCCCAGGGGAGAGAAACCAGCATTTCCAGTGTGATTCATCCGACCCACTTCCACCGTGCCCTGGCAGGAGGTGATGCACCGTGGGGAAGTGCCTGCTTCTCTCCAGGGGCTGTGAACGACTCCAGAAAACTCATTCAAGTCTAGAGGAGAAAACTCATTCAGGTCAGATGTCAGAAGTTCTGTCACAGCTGTGCCACCTCCCATGGCAGTGACAGCACAGGGAGCTGACCGGGTGCTGGCGGAAATGGAGGTGAGCTCTGGAGGCTGTCGCTCAACTGTGAAGGAAATGAAGAGCTGTCACTGCAGGTCTGCCTAACTAAATCTGAACACAAGGGCTGCTTGTTCAGTGGGATGACAGTGAAAAAAATGTTGTTGTTCGATGGCTGATTGGCTGGATAATTTGGAATTAGATATTGAATAATTGAATTGTTAATAGAGGAGTTAACCACCAGTCAATGGGCAAACTGGCATTCTTGGTCAAAGAGGTCAAAAGTAGTAGAAGCAGAGAGGCTAATTGTCCCATAAACTTCTGATTATGGCCTTTCCAGAATAGCTTTTGTGAAGGAGAAAACAGCACAAATAGTTGCTGGGCATCTAGTTAGGTTTTGTTTATTCCACATCCTCATACACATTACTTTTACTGGAGAAAAATTACCAAAAACATTGTCATCTTGATCGTCTGCAGCAGAAAATGGCCCAAAAATTTTTTGAATGGTGTTCCCAAAAGACTCTCATTCAACTCTTGAATCCAGAGAAAGCCAAATTCGCTGAATGGCCTGATACAGCACAAATTCCTTTCATGCTGCTCAAAAGCTGCAGAATCAGCTCAAAACATTCAGCCTGTATTGCAATGAGTGCACTTAAGAAGCTGGCAAGGCTTCAGTCAGCTGCAAGGCAAAGGCAGTTCCAGAGCCCAGTCTTCCTTTAGAAGCTATGGACCTTGAGATCAGATGTAATGAAATGGATTGCTGTGACTTCCCCTCACCTTTTTCAGGGCAGTACCATTTTTTTTCATGAGATAAGAATTACAAAAACCTCGTCTGTGAAGTTCCTCGTAGTGATAGTTTAGCCTGCATTGTACAACCACTTAGAAATGTGTGATGTCCCTTATCACTGTGCTGTCTCAGTATTTTCAACCTTGTTGTTGTCTGGGAATGGCAATAACAAAATCACCAGCGAATTTCATTAAGTCCTCACCACACCTCCCGTCTGAAACATGCACACGTGGATGTAGGCTGGGGATGGGGAAATCTGAGGGATGCTAAGGCCAGGCTGTGGTTTCACTTGACTTTTTCTGGAAGTGTTGCACCTATTTACATCGTCTGGAAAAAAAATGGATTCTCCTGCACTTCATCCTAGGGTTTATGTCTCTGTTTGGTTGGCTGATTTTGGATGTCTGGTTTTGGCTGCATATGAATTTTGCCACTGATGGCAAGTCCACCAGGTGATACTGAGGGCAACCTTTGTCCCCTTCCTGCTTTGCTTCTTTTTTATTTTTCCTCTTCTGTCTCCCTGGCATATTTGGAGGACTCCTGTGCTTCACACTTAGCAGAAGGTTCCCAGGCACACAGCATCCTGCAGGAGAAGCCAGCTGTCTGTGTCACTGCCGGGGATACACTGGGAGCCTGGGCCGATGAACTGATGTCGGAGCGGCTGTCTTCCACCTCTGGCTACAGGGCTGCAGCACAAGTGAAAGCTGTAGCCCAGCACAAGCAACTCTCACAGCTCCTGTGGCATTCTTTGAGTGCAGGAACACGTTTCCAGCCCCACAGATCTGGTTTTGGCTGCAGGATCCCTTCTTCTCTCCACTGTATCACTGTCAGTCCAGCTGCTCCGGAAAGTGGGAAATGTTACCCTGTAGGAATTGTGCTGCTGGGCCTCCCTCACATCCAGAGGTAATTATAAATCTAGAAGAGTAATCATTCCATGGTTGTTTTCCTCAACCAGCTCCCATGGTATTTCACCATCACTCCACGTAGTACAGTACTGATGGATGAAGGCAAGTATATCAGCTGAAGTGTATTCTTTAACTGGAACGTGAGGCTCTTCCAGCAGTGTGTGTTTGCCTGTGTGTGCTGTGTAAGTGCACTACGCTTCTGTATTGTTCAGTTCATGTGTTTGTTATCCTGGTAATTTGGAAACAAAATTGAAAAGGTTTCTACCTTGGGGAAAAATGGAACTAAAATCATATGGGCAGAAAAACAGCAGGGATGCTTGGTGGTTGGTTTTTGTTGTTGCTTTGGTTTGAACTCAGTGCAATGCTTGTGAAAAGCCATCTTTTGCAGAATAGTAACAACAAATACCAACAGCAACAAAACTTTGGTTCCCTCCTGCCCTCAAGCCTCCAGCTTCCTGGCACTCTGAAGGCGCAGGAACTGAGTGCTGCCTGAAGATCTATAGATGGGGCAGAAGGAGAGGGGGGGACTGTCCGAGTGCCAGGAAGCCCGCGCCATGATCAGAGAGAAGCAGCTGCCCCGGGGAGCAGCTGTGTTATTGTCATGCTGCTGTAAAATGATTTCCTCAAGGCATCTGAGACAGAAAGCTGTCTAAAAGCAAATGGTTAATATCATACAACATCTCCTTCTTGCCTAACGCGTTGATTACAACTTGGACTTAATTCTTCTTGTTTGGAGCCATGAAAGTCCCTTCTATTTATTTAGCTGAACAGTAGTTGTTTCAGTAGGAGATTAAGGATGAGCTCTGGCCTTCGGAGTGTGCTAGGGGTAGCCTTTTGATTCATTAAACACAGAGGACAGTTGTGTTTCACTGTGAAGATTTTTCCCTGATCATTTGAGGAAATTCTCAAGGCTGTCAGACCAGAGGAAATTAGTTATCTGCCTCCAGAAGACAAAAAAAATGTAAAATGAAGTGCTTTTACACGGTTTGAAAGAGACCTCCCCCTCCTAGGGACATTGCTTTGGCTTTACTGAGGCTTTCCAAATTAAGGTATGTACAAAACTAAAATGTTTGGTTTATGTCGCTGAAGATGATCCTGGAGGCAAAGAACCTTCTCATGAACTCTGTGCATTTTTGCTCCCTAATCCTTTTATTGAAGTTTTACCCAAACTGAAGCAACAACAACCTTGCATGTGCTGGTGTAAGAACAGCTGCGCAGGACCACATCAAAGGCTCCTATGCCCATCCAGTGTCCGGTCCCTGCAAGTGTCCAGGAGCCGAGCAAGGACTGGAGGAGCATCGACAGGACAGCCCTACCCCGCAGCCATCCCCGCCGTGAGCAGTTCACGACTCGGGGATTTCTTTAACCAAAGGCTGTGTCTGGGGCATCGTGTCTCATCGCTGCCAATGGAGCTACCCTTCAGGAATGCATCTAATTCCATGTTGCGTACGCTTATGCTTTTGGCCTCCACAACATCCTGTGGCAAATAGTTCCGCAATTTAATGATGTGCTGTGAGAAAAAGAATTTCCTTTTGGTTTAAATCTGCTGCTTATCTCTTCATCGGTGCTTGACCGTTCGTGTGTTTTAAGAAACAATGAATTATTTCTCGTTCCCTTGCCACACCATTTTTTCTTCATAAAGCTTTCTCCTATCTTCTGTTTCTTTTGTAAGTTACCCTATTTAGTCCTTCCTTATATGAACAGCCATTCCGTATTAGATCCTTTTTTGAGATGTGCCGAAGATGGTCACGTGCTGTGTATCACAATCTCAAGAATGTTTCCTCTTGCATTTACCCTTTCACTAAACATTCCGCTTGGAACTGTGGCTATTGCAGAGGACTGATCAGAAGTCCTCAGAGCTCTGTCTACAAACAGATCTCTAGATCTCTTAGTTCAGCTCTAGCAGCTATTGGGTCCATCTTCGTATCAGTAATTATGATTCTTGCAACAGGTGAAGCTGGCCCACACCCTTTGGACTTTTTTGTTTGCCTGGACTGGTTATTTGTCAGCTGAGAGACATTAGGAGTATTGATAGAATAATTAACTCACTCCTTCTGAAAATAAATTCCATTCTTCCCTGAACAACGGTTAATGTTTTGTTCAATCAAAAAAAGCCTTGTCTTTGCTTTCAGTTTTTAAAAAACAGTAATTAAGGCCATGCTGACAGGCTGACTAGGTTTCAGGTTTTACTCCTGGTATATCCTTTGTTTCTGTCTGTCTGTGCCTGAGTTCTGCCTGAAGCTGAGCTTGCACTGGTGGCTTACCTTTGTAGCGTTAGATTAAGGGTGAAATAACAAAAACTCAATGTGCACATAGACCATATAACGTCTGTAAATGATTTTTAAAACAAAAGAAGTGCACAAGCTGCCCTAAGGACAATCTGTTCTTCATCAGCCGGAAGACATTGCTTGTTATCCCAATTCTTCTTTCAGAAATAATACATTATTTCCAAGTGGGAATGCAAAAACGTAGCACAGAACAGAATCAAAGTGCCCCTCTGTACCTGGCTGAGGCAGTTCCTCAGAGCTGTTAGCAATCATGCTCATCAGCTGTGGCTCATCTTACTGAAACAGGGCATCTCTGCCTTTGTTTGCAGCAGGCCCTCAGCGTGTTGTGACTTCACAGGGTATTCTCCTATTTTGTCTCCTTCAGCTCTGTAAACTACACACAGCAGGACTGGAAGCACGGGCTTTTATGTTACATGTTGCTTGCCCTATTTATTGATGTTGCTTTGCCACCAGAGTGGAAAGAAAACATCAGGATAAAAGAAGCTGAGTGGTTAGGAATTTCATCCTCTTCATGTATGCACTCTGTGGTTTCACACACAGCAAAGCAGCATCAGACAGTCTGCTGGTGTCACCCAGTGGACAGAGAAGCTGATCACAGACGGGTGTCCTCACGTAGAGAAGTTTTGGTGGTTTTCTTTTTTGCAGGAATAGCTCATTCCTAACTGACAGAAATAGCATTAATTTTACAGTAGTTGAGGTGAGAGGATATCTGAAATCTCTCTGTTCTGATGCCATGGCCACTGCTAAAAATGTACAAAGCAAACGCAGGAAGCAGCACTTGTTCCTCACCGCTGCTGAGGAAGTGGACAAAGAATAGCCAAATAATAATTAGTGGGGGCTCTCTCCTGCTGGGAGAAAGTAGCTAAAATAACCAAGCAAACACTGTTTGTGCTCGTGTTTATGGAAAGATGTGAGGATTACTAAAATCCAATTACAGTGCGGTCCCGTGAGATGCAAAACAAAATTGCTTTTCCTTGGCCTAACAACAGCTTATGACAGGGGGGAACAAGGCCTGGAGAATCCTCTCTTCACAGTATTACAATGATATATTGCAGGACATGCAATGCGTGCTTTCATGCAAAACTCTGATAGAACAAATCACGTGAAAAATTAATTACTTATCTCTTGCAAGAAATTCTAATGCTTTCAGACCACCTAGGAAAACCATACAAGTACTTGAAAACCAGCTTCACCGCATTCTTCATCTTAGACCTTTTCCTGATTTCCACAGGGTACTTCTCAGAATGCTGGAAAATTGAAGCTTTTTTCCTTTTTGGTACGCTGGGACATACTTTTGTGCAATATGCTCAAAACTTTTTGCCACAGATGAAGCGGGAATGGGGTTAAGTGCATAGATGGCTCCATCTAACTGCTGAAATTCACAGGAAGAAATTGTGTTCCCTTTCTAACGCTGTGGCAAGTAGCACATGCTTCTTGCCCTTTGCAAGTGGAATGAGAATGACCTCACTGTAAATCCTGAACTGCTAACAGACAGAGAAACGTGGGGGCTGCTGTGGTAACAGTCCGTACTGCTGCAGAAGGAAGAGCAGCTCTGCTCTGCTGCTGGCCCCAATACTGGTGGCATGTGGCAATGCCAAAGTCACTTAATTGTAACCAGATAACAGCAATAGCATTAAGTTAAATAATCGACGGTGACAGTTTTAACCTACCAAAAACATGCCAGGAGCTACATTGTGTCTCTTTTCCAATAAGGAACCTTTATGATCTGTAAATGCATCCGCAGAGGTGATGTCGTATTTGAGGAGGCGAAAGGAATCCAGACAACCCTGAAGCAACAAGTACAATTGTGTCATTACGTAGGCAGTAAATTTTGCCTGATCAATTAAGCTAGCAGCATTCCTTCCAAACAAGTCCTTAAGTACTCAATTGAATTATTTTTCTCTTTCAGAACAGGTAGCAATGGTTCTTCACTCTATACATTTGGTGACAGAAGTTTCTAAGTTTCTCAATTCCTATGTGTGAGTGTGCTTCTGTCAAAAGAAACTGTTCATCTGGTTTGTAAAATTAGATTGATAGTTATGAGAACAGGAGTGGCAGCTAGTCAGTGTGCAACATCTTTACGGATTTGTCATAACCCTGTGGAATCCTGACTTTCAGAAGCCCTGTGCTCCTACCGCTAGTGAACCAGGGCCACCTACAGGACCACACTGAGACAAGGAGGCAATACACAAGGCTTTTTTCCACTGATTTCCCAAATGGGTTTTCAAGCCAGGCTTCCAGGAGGAAAGACGAATAAGAACATTTAGATCCTGAAAACACCCTTGCTTTCTTCCTCTTAGGACTACATAAAATATACATATTTAATTCAGATTTATTCTATGCTTCTTGTATTAAAAATCCTGCTGGTGCAGAAATGCATGGGATTTTTCCTGAAGACTTGACAGAGGTCAGAATTTGATCCCTTCTATGCTAAGTTTTTCTAGTGCAAACCAGAAATTACAGCTGCTGTGTGAGCAGTTTCTCAAGGATTGGATAAATACGACACAGTGAAAGAAGTCATTTTGATGCCTGAGCCGGTACTGAGGCTGCATCCACAGCTCAAATGCTCTTAACATTTTACTCTCAGTGCAGGTGCACCAATGTCTAGCAGCAAGGGGCAGATTTTGATTACAGCAGGCACTGATGTTTACTGTTGTGCCCACTCAGTTGAGATGATGAGGTGATAAAAGTGCCTGTTGAGTTGACATTACCACTTCCACTCATGTTTCTGGGTGGAATGTTTTTAATTCATTTTTGTCAGAAAGTGCTGACTCCTGGAAACCAAAATGTTTCAAAGAAAAGTGTTTTAGTGTTCTGTCACACTCGTAGCAAATCACAGGTTTTTGGTCAACTGATGCAAGACTGCTGTGGTAACCAATCCTTGGGGCCCGCGGTGCCACACACACTGCCTCGGGGTTTCCTGGTACTGCCCCACAGAGGCAGGACACCCTCAAGACTCAGTCCTGGGGCTTTTTAAATAAGCTCTGAGGTTCCTGCTCTACTTCAAGGGATTATTCAGGGCTGCTTCCTCAACTGTTCCAGAAAAAAAGATGGATTCCTAAAAAGAGGAGAGATTCCTCTAAGCTGGGGATAGCGATTTACTCCATCTTCAAAGATACAAATCCAATTTATATTTTGTTTTGAAATAATTTGTTTTGAAATGTCATTTTTGTAGGAAAATCTAAGATTTCTAGACTTCTTTGGTTTTTCTTTTTTGTTTGTTTGTTTGGTTGTTTTTTTTTTAAATATTAAATCTCCTGTAGAACTTCTATTTGTAGTTGGTGCCAGTTAGAAATTCCTAGGGAGACCACTTTTTAGATACGTTAGCTACCAGATAAACAGAAAATGATTCCAAAAAGAATCTTGAAGTTTCATCCACATGCTGGGAAAACCATCAGCTATCTGACAAAACTCACCTGAGCGCAAGGCATACTCCTGTGTTTGTTCTTTCTCTCATACAGCTGCTCTATTCTGTCTTCACCAGGATATTTTGTTTGTGATGACGAGACACAGACCACTATAACCTGCTCCTTAAAGGGCACTGGGCTGTTGATGAGGTGATCATACTCCAGGTCTGACACGTAGGGGATCCGGCGATTACTGCACCTGCATGTCTTCCCCTCCTCCCCCATCATGAGTCTTCGAAGCACAGCAGGACAAGCAGTCTGGGACGTGACCAACAGCTTGTTCCTGTCATCAAGAAGCAAAAATGCAGGAGAAAGTGTTAGCAAGTCAGATTGTCAAATAAAGCAAGTATAGATTGAGGAATCATTTTCAATCATCTCTATAAGACAGGCCTAGGCCCAGTCATCCTCTGGTATCTGAGCTGTGCGGTCACCCAAATGTTTCAGGAATTCCTTAAGGTCTGATGCAACCACAAGTCCAGTGGAACTGCAGGGCCTCTGCAAAAGCACAGCCTCCAAAACCCAGCAAAGAGGAGAAAGAGGGGTGTGCTTTAACCAGATGAGCTAGCCAGGCAGGCTTTGGTAGCAGCCAAGATTTCAGAGGGTGCTCCCTGATTATTTGAAGGTCTCAGAGGCACCTCTTGCCTCCAACAGCTGATTGTAGTATACTCATTTCATATTCATGTGTATGTGCTACGTGTGCTGGTTTTGTTTGTCATTCCCAAGCGTGGTGAAGACAAATTTATTTCAGAAGTCCTGTGACATCTGAGGTGGCTGAAGGATTCTGTAGGTTGGTTGGGCCTGTAGACCAAGTGCCAAGACCCAGAGCCTCATCTTCATACAGCTAGTGAAGACATAATTTTATCAACAAGAACTTCCCACACTGCTCTGGGTGATGAATCTTTGAACACAACTTCTTCACAGTGAGAGCAAACCCTGTGAAAGGTTTGGACCAGTGGAGAAGGAAAAAAAGAAAAGACTCTAAAGCCCACAGGCCTCCCCTGAGGCGTTCTGAAGCTAATGGAAGGATTGTTGCTGTATTTGGAGATGTTGGATCAATCCCTGAATGGCTGTGCCAAGAGAAATGCATTGAACCAGAGGAGTACAGCTCTGTGTTAAATGTTTGCTGTACTTACACTGTGCTGGAGGGAACCAAAGGAAAAAGGAAATAAATCTAAACTAAATGCATCAGGGAAAAGAGAACATAAGTGGTCTCATGGACAGCAGGAGAACATGCAAAATTTTGGTTTTCGGCTACACGTGTATGTAAAGATTACAGTTTCAACATACTAGTAGCAATAATAACATACTTCAGTTTTATGACATTTCTTCTTAGTTGAGCTACAGGCCAGTTACATGAAATTAAAAACACTTTGTTGCTTTAATTTTGCTCGTTTTCAGACATTGTTGAGTATGTAAAAAAGCACTGTTGCTATTTACCTCTAGAAAAGTGATCAATCAATGGCCTGGAGGCATGGCTAAAATACTTAACCATATCCAGAAATTAATTTGTGGTAAACTACTACCATCAGCGTTTACACTGTTGCTATCACTGTCCAGTTTAATGTAGATTTCCTTACCTGACATTCAGTGCGTTCCTCTTTTTACTTAAATTGAACTGAGTCGTATGCAGCCTCCCTGCTTTTAGATTGCTGTTCAGTAAAACAGAAGGCCTGTAGGGAGGAATAACAGCAAGAAAGCAAAAGTTTAATGGCAAAAGAAAACAGCCAGGGGTCTTGTGTTAGCCAGATGTGCCTGGATGGGGGGAGGCAGATTGCAGACAATTGGTAAGGAAGATGCAAACCTCTTTGCTTTAATGGATTGAATTAAAAGGCATTTGTCAGAGAGCAGCAGATAATCTGGAATCAAATACAAACTGACTTGCACTTGAAAAGGCAAAATCTTGGGAAAGATGCTGAAAACCGTATTTCCTCCATTTCTCTGACTTCCCTTAGGTAATTTTAAGAAGCGAAACGAAGTAGCATGTTTACAACTCTATGCAAGCTCTCTGAAAGTGAGTACAACGCTCAGATTTTGTGTGTGCTGTCACTAGCAGGTGATGGCACTTGGAAAAGCAGAGCATCATTCAAGTGCATGGCACAGGGGATTTGCATCTTCATCAATGCTGGCGTAGGGAAGCGCTGCACCTTTTTAGATGCTGCTATCACAAATGTGACTGATAATAAAAAAAAGTTAATCTGACTTTCTGAACTAGTATTTAAACATCTTTTCTAGGCATTTTTCCAAACCTTCCCAACTGCTACTTGTCCTTGTTTCTGTGCTTTTACAATAGCATACAGGAATACATGAAGGCTCTAAAGTATTAATAATAATATGGGAAAAGAATGTAAATTCTTCCTGTATGGCATAAGTAAGCAATCATGAAAGAATCGTTTAGTGGCTTGGGGGAAAGGTTTAATTTCTTTCTCTTCTCCTCATCATTACCTGAGAGGATAAGAGCGTGGCTCCTGCTGCGTGCCGGATGGAGGAGTCAGCTTCGTTTGATCTAGGAGAGGACTTTCTGACTTGGGAGCTTGGCTGTTCTCTTTCCTCTTCCCTTGTGATCTCTGCACAACCGAGGTAACTGGGAGGGACTCTGCAGACTGAATTGTGCCTTTCCTTAATGGTTGCAGGGGATGGTCAGATGTTTTCCAAATGCGTGTGCCTTTAATTCCTGAAATACACCACCGCTGCTGAAGTCAGTGACTCTGATTTGGTAACGGATGGTGTTTTTCTGCTTATAATTCTAAATCAACTGCTGTGTGATACAAACTGGAAAAATAATAGTGAAAGTTAATCACAACATTACGGAATCACAGAATGGCTGAGGCTGGCAGGGACCTCTGGGTCCCTCTGGCCCAACCCCCCCTCAAGCAGGAACACCCAGAGCAGGGTGCCCAGGGCCACGTCCTCACAGCTTTTGTAAATTTCCAAGGAGGAGGCTCCACAGCCTTTGTGGGCAACCTGTGCCAGTGCTCCATCACCTGCACAGCACAGAAGTGCTTCCTGATGTTCAGAGTGAACTTCCCGTGTTCCAGTTTGTGCCCATTGCCTCTTCTCCGGGCACCATGCACCACTGGAAGGAGCCTGGCCCTTGTGCCCCCTTCCTTTAGGTATTTATAGACATTGATGAGGTCTCCCCAAGGTTTCTCTAGGCTAAACAGTCCCTGGAGAGGTGCTCCTGTCCCTTTCCTCACAGGAGAGGTGCTCCTGTCCCTTAATCACCTGACGGCCCTTCATTGGACTCTCTCCAGTAGCTCCATGTACTTGTACGGGGGAACTGCACAGAGAACTTCAGGTGTGGCCTCACCAGTGCTGAATAGAAGGGAAAAATCGCCTCTCTTGACCTGCTAAGGCTGAAGTCTTAACTCACATGGTAGATCTTAAATCTGATCCTCACCCTTTTACACTTCCTTCTTCCTGCCCTGAACAAGATCTTGGCTGTTGGATTAGGTATGACTAGCGGGCAGGTTGCCAGGTTTTTCTGGTGGCTATATTACAAGTCACAAGAAAAAATTGAGTGTTGACAATGGTCCAGAAAAAATTAATCCTGTATAAGGAATATGCTGATGCTCAATCTGTCTTCTCCATAGAAGAGTTCCAATAGTTGGAATGTATCTTTTGCTAAATTAATCGGGAAAGATGCAGAATTCAGGCAGTGCCAATTTTACTGAACCATCTTCAGTAAACAAAAGCATGTGCTTTTGGCTCTATGATTAAGGAGACTTTTACGTATCAAGTACTCACAGAATGATTCCCATGGCATGTGATGCACCACCATGAGCTCTCTACATTAATTTAATTCCTTCAATTTCAGTGCTGCAATCAAGCCTGTATCAACCTTCTGCCCAGGCCTGGCTTTCATGCTGTCAGGGGTTACACATGCTTACAGTGGATTAGGTTACTAGGGAGTTCATATTAATTTTAATTTTATATCTAGTGAATATAGAGCAACAGCCTTAGAAAGAGGTTTGTGGTTACTACACACTTTTTCTCCTCTTTTCCCAACCTTTTGTCATCTATCTCTTCCAACAGAAACTGTGGTGACTTCCTCAGTATAGGGCTGCAATCCTGTCTGTGGTAGGCATGAATAATCTCAGGGTATGTCTGTACTGTGCACCGTAGCTCGCCACAGAGGTCCCCGACCAGGTCGATGTACCTGGCTCAGTGCAGCACTGTGCTAAGTGGCCCAACCCCCGCAGCACTGACAGTCCTCATGTGGTGGCACACCAATGCAGCTCTAACTCTGGAGGGACTCCTTCAGCACTTACCTGGCAATTTTAGTGCCACACTGCATGGAAACATTCAGCACAGAAATATCTGCTGACCTCAGAGGAACTGTGTATCCAAGTACCTGCTCCCCAGCTTGAGAAACAGGTCGCCTGCAGGCCTCCTGCCTAGGCTGGTGTTCAAGCCAGCAGTGTTTGGGTTCTCTGATGGCCAGTCTGGGCTGACTTTTACAGAGCTATTTAGTCTACTCCAGTACCTGCTGAGACAGAACCGAGCTCAGACAACCAGATCCCTGCTGTTCTCTGACCGTGCCTGACCTAGAGCTGTTCGATAGTACTGCAGCCAGTCGTCCACAATGCTCCGCATCTTCCTCTGTACATTTCTCAGTTCTCTGGTCACACTGATGGCATTCACATGGCTTACAGTCACCTCTGGAACTTCACTTTTCATCAATAGCTCTGTCAACTTCGGCTTTAAAAAATATCAATGGAAAAACAAAATGAAGAACTTAATGGTTCCACTCAGTGTTCAATGGTACTCACACTGACATAATACTGTCACATGCAAAGGAGATACAGGCACCTTCTGAGTACAAACTATTGATGGAATGAAGTGTAATTTAAAAACACATATTTTTTAACTGAGTTAGCCATCACTAGAGACTAGCTGCAATAGTGAATTCTGCCTTCTTCTAGCTGAGACAAATGAGACTATACACGCTGAAAAGCAGAGCAGATAAATGTCAGTATTTTGACGAATGAGAGACAAGAATCAGAAGAATTTCCTCAGAATGAACTCTAATCTCTTCTGAGTTTCAAGTCTTTCAAATAGTTTGTCCAAATTAGCTCAGCTTTGAAGAAAAGCATTTTATCCTGGTGGAAACCGTAGACAAAAATATCAGAAGTGAACTACAGAGTGACAAGTAGCAGCACTACTGCAGGTTTTAAAGATCTCCAATTTTGTGATGCTTACTTAGGGCAGAAAGAGTTGAAAGGATTAACTGCTTTCTAAAGGAAAAGCCAGCAGTGGGATATGGATTATGTTGTCTGCTGTCCAACTGCTCATTATGAAGACCATGGCTATTGTGGGAGAGCTCCTGTTGGAGCAAAGAACTTCACCTTCAAGCATATACAGATGTGAAAGCAGCAACTATCAAAACTCAAATTAATTAAAAAAAAATGTTATTAGTCTTAGAATCTAACACTTGAAGGGAGACAAATACCCATCACGCTTAGTGGGCTGTAAAGAGAACATTCACCACTTCTGCTATGGTGATTCACAGTTTCCTTTCTAGGGAATTTAAATATTTGTTGTTTGGTGAAGTTTTACAGTGTAGTGCCTTTAATTATTTGGATTGCTGACAACTGCAAAAAGTAGAGCAATTTTAATTGCTTTAAGAGTGTTTACTTTGATAGTTGGAAGAGAAAATGATTGATTCGTATGTATTATGCATATAGAGAGATTCTTGCTGCCTATAACTGCAAAGCACTTTTAACTTCAAAATTCAGGGTAAAGATAATTTCATGAATAAGAAACAAAGGGTAAAGTCCAAAGGCAAATGCTGATTTACGTAAAAGTTTAGATAATTTTTTGGTGTTGTGCAGGTACAAGCATTTAAAATGTCACCAACTACAGCTGATATTCTGATGTAAGCAAATGCCACCTTCTGATATCCATTTTCAAGACAGTTAGACCTTTTGAAATAATGAGTTCTTTTGGCCCAGTAATGCTTAAAGAGAAATAAATGCGCTTGGAGGAGGGATGACAATAAGACTGCAGAGTACCATATACATCTGGTCTACGTGACTGAGGTGTCTCTAGATGAGTCACTCCTGAGTCTTATAGAGTAGAGACACATAATCAGACTAAATTGACTCAATAAAAGCTCCTGGTGCTATCTTCTTTATAGGTTTTTACTGGCACTCCCTCATGCCAGCAGGGTAACTAAAGACACAGTTTGGACTCAGACCTCACCTATCTGTCCCATCTTTTCTATAAAATTTCTTCAGGTGGAATTTGCCACATCAGCTATTTCAAGTCAAATCCTCCTAAAAAATTCTCCACCTCGGTGATGTGTTAAGAAGTGTCTTGGATGTAAAGAAGTCAGAACTGATAATTGTATAAATTCTAAACACCAACTAAGGGTGGTGAATGAGCCCAAAGTCTTACTCCTGCTTTCCTAATTCTCCCTATTTCCTTGTAGTCCCTCAGAGCAGTGACCCTTCCAATTCCACCAAGGAAAGATATCCAGTGAACCTCAGGAAGCCTTGTTCTGGTGGCATTTCAGACGGCAGTCTTACAAGGACTCAAGGATAGCTCTACTATTGCTATGGCCCAGGCATTTCTAGAATTAGAAAGAATTGTTTCTCACCCCAGCATTAGAGATATTAGAGGCTGTATTACGAACTTCTCATCTTTAATCAAAGAATTGACAAACTGTTAAAAAAAGTATATTCCATCTTATGAAACATAGATGAGTGATTTTTGTTTCCAAACAAGTGAAAAATAATAGGTTAGATTCTGAATATGTTCATTTGCTCCTTTTATCTCCCCTCATTCAGACTGCTTCCCACATTAGCAGATATACGCATGAGTGAGAAGTCAGCTTTTTCGCCAATGATGTTGATGTTAGTTGAGATTGTTCCATGGGCTGCGTGCTAAGATCTAGCCCATGAGCTACCTGTAGTGAAATACTTTTACAAAATGCCATTCAAAAACTCCAACAAATTTAATTTCTCAGAATTTTAGGAGTTAATCTACATTTCTTTTAAAATCAATGACATGTATATACATGCCTCTCACAGAACCGCAATGTGCGTTTTTATATTTTCTAGACTAAATACTCTGATATATAACAGGAAGAAGGAAATTAACTCTGAGCAAGCATTGTCTGTTTTGGTTTTGTTTTACTTGGATGATAGATTTCTTCTGCTTTTCCAACAACTGTTCCATAACTATCTTTTTCCTGACCCCCAAATCAAACAAAAAAAAAAATCAGTTTTAACAACTGTACATTTCAACCCAACATTGGACTACAAGAGAGTATTTGCCATGAAGACGCCAGGCTTTGTCTAGATGATTAACCTAGCTGGAAGCCAGCTCACTGCACAGAAGTGAAGACAAGGAAGATTTGAATCAGGATTCCTTAGGGCTTCATTCCATACCCCCATCTGCAGCACAATAAATTACAGCCACCTCCTGTTGGGCTGAGTCAACGCACTCAATAATCCACCCGGTCAGCCATTCTAGATAAATTAGAAGTAACGCTTAACCATCCTTTCTGAGCAAAAATGAATCTGTGAATGTGTTACAGCTGTACCTAAGGAGTAAACACTGGATATAGGCTGAAAAGCACTTAATCACCAAAAGGTGTTAACAGGCAGTACATTAAATAATTAAGCCAGGGAAAAAAGAAGCAGAAATAGAAGCCTAAATACACGGAGAGCTGTGTCCCTTTGGGCCAGACCTGCAGTAGGTGGGCATTGGCATAAACCCACTGGAGTTTATTTAACCTCTGGAAGCTCTGACTTGACCGCTGTGCGGCACTGCTCTTAGCACTTATGTTGGGAAGCCTATTTTACAGGAAAGCTCATCAATTCCAGAATTTGCAGAGCAAACTTGATAACGTGCAACGCTGCAGCAGTTACAACATACCGATTCTCCTAGCTGCGGAAGAGCCGCGCCCTGCAGCGGTGACAAAGACAAGCACACGCTTTCGTGTTGCCACTTGTAGACCAAGGTAATTGCAAAGCGTCCTGCAATCCTCACGGTGATGTATTCATTAACCTGAAAGAGCCAAAAAGATTTACTAACTCCACCAGGTTTTCATATTTTTGGTGGATGGAAGAGGCAGACTGAAGTCTCAGTGTGTTGGTTACCCAAGACAGTTGGTCATGAGCAAGGGAACAATCACAGTTACTCTACAAACAAGTTTTAGTGCTGTCACTCTCACCTGAATCCTGCGAAGTTAGCTTCTAGCATAAAAACTGTGGACAGAGGTAGCTCCCAGCCCTTTGAAAGACTCCTGCCCAAAGCAAACATCCTGAGATTGTGCATGAGCTGGAAGGTGATGCTGTGTATCGGGAAGGCATGAGAAACATTTCAAACCGCTCGGGAAAGTGTGTCTGCTTCTTCTGAGGCAGAGAAGCTGTGGAGTCAGACATGGACGGACTCAGGAGGAGCTAGTCGGTGCTTGCCCTTTAACTACTGTTGTTGGTGAGAGCAAGCAGCATTTGGGCCGGTTAGTCACCAGTAAAGAATTACTGTTTTAACATGTATGATGTAATTTATTGAAATAATGGCCGCTGAAGCCTTTAGCATTGTCTGAGCACACAGACCGTGAAAAACGACCTGGTGACACCAAGCAGAGGACTTGGAGCCACTTTCCCTGTCTTCCATTTAATCCAAAAGCCAGTTTGCATCACCTGTTTCCAGCCTCTGACAGTCCCACCCCTACAAACAAAGCAAGAATTACGTCTCAGATACTAACAGCTCTACTAAACTCATATCCGTTTTCACGTGAGTCTTAAAGAGCGTCAGTTTGCTACAGCACACAGTGCACAGTAACACTTCATAATGTGTGCTTGATATTTCAACTGTTTCAATAATTGTCTGACATAATCTTTACAGACTTTACAAAAGCCAAAACCGCAGATACAGGACAGTATTTCAGAAGTCTCAAACTCTTGCAGACCTTAGAGAATAAACAAAGGTCAGTATATAGAAAATATCAAACCCAAAGAAGAATATTTATTAAACAGCCATGGCAGCTGTAAGATTTTATTGCCATTTGTTTGTTTGCAGTTACTCCTTCATATTAGCTGCCAGCCTGGCCAGTATGAACCAAGAAAACCCGTAGTGTGTTTGACTGCCGGTCATTCTGTCAAGGTCTTACGCATGCTTTGTACAAAACACCAAGCATGCTGCCAGTAGGCCTGTATTAGGTAGCAAGAAAGAAAAAAACACCTGCCCCAGCCCAAATCATGTGTGTCGTTACAAACTCCGTGCCTGAAGGCATGCTTACTGACTGGAATTGCAAATGTTTTCCCTTCATTTCTGATATTTTTGCAGCATGTTAGGCCCAGATTTGGTAACTACAAAGCAGCGGGAGGCTTTTTGCGAATTTCAGTGAGAGTTGGATCAGGATTGAAGCCAGGCAAACTGCCTACTACTGAACATGCCCCAAAGAAAAGTGAGAACTAGCTCATTCACATTCAGAAGCTCAGAAAAGACTTTCCCAAAATGCATCTTGCAGGGAGGATGGGCTTCTTCTCTATTGAAATCCTGAGTTACAACAGTTTTTGGCAATCCGCTTTTCTTTCTCCCCCCTCAGGAGCAACAGGAGTAATAAAAAGAGGTAATTTATGTAGAGGTTGTTGGGAAAACCATTCTTTTTAAAGTACGTTAGAGAAGAAGAAATATAACCTCCAAGTTCCTTGCAATTCAGACACTTCAGAGAAACTAAAAGATGTGGGGGAAAACAAAAAGCTAAGAATGGCAGTACGAAAGGTAAAACAATAAATATTACCTGTGCTATAACTGGCCGGGCAAGCTTGCCATCCCGAGGCCATTTCCATTCTCTGACCATTTCTTCATCTTTATTAGTCACCAGACCTCCCTCCTGATTAAACATCACTGTTACGATGTTGCTGTAAACAGGCAGAAATGTGAAACCTGTTTTTCCTGGTGTATCTCAGTAAAAGCTTAAACAATCCAAGAATCTCTCTTTGATCTAGGAGTCTCTAATTAAAAAGCCACTTTGCATATCCACTCCTTCATCCAGCTTTCCTCATGCTACGGGCTTGTGAGGAAGGTATAAATCATCCTTTTGCTACAGACAAAAGGGTAGGGTTGAATTCTTGTATTACTAATTCAAAACAAAAAGAAGCCGGGGTCAAATGGCGTGATTTTATTGCCATTTCCACTTATTACCCAGCCCCAGAAGTTCTAAAATGCTTCAAATTCTACTGTAAATTTAAAGGAAGAAACAAATTAATTAAAACATCACGTAGATGGCATTAATATATTAGCCTTCAGTTGACAAGTCTCCGGAATATTTTTGTGTCCTTATGCTTAATATTTATTAAGAATAATATGTATTCTGATGTTTTTATCCCTTATCTACCCATAAGCAAATAACACCAGGCATGCTGAAAAGAAGACATAAATTTTGTAACACAGAGAAAATGTCCTTTTGTCATCAAAAGAGGTTTTCTTTTTTTTTTTCCAGTGGAATCTATGTGTTGGTGAGGAGGTCTTCCCTGCACAAAGGGGATTAGAGAATTTTGGGTTTAAAGTACTACAGTTCAAGGCTTACTGGGCTCTCTCAAATCTTAACCAAAGAATATTGAATTTGAGTCTTTAATAGAAGAGACATACCGAGTTTTTAGTGAAAAGGGTAGATAAAGAACAACCAACCAAAATAAACCCCACCCAATGTCAGAAACCCAATGAAGATAGGACTGAGCTACAGAAATAACCTCTGCTGCACAGCGTATCACCTTTCTCACATCTGTTCTGGTTTTGAACATTGTTCAGATCCGTGCATAGCTTCATGCTCTCTGCCCTGATCTGCAACATCAAGCAACAGCTTATAGTGCATCTGCCTACCTGCCAGGAAGACAGATGCTGCCACGTCCAAAAGGGGTGAAAGTTCCAACTATAGAATGATCTGGTGAAGGGCTAAATATGTTGGTGTACAACCCCCCACATGGGAGATTGCAGCAGCTTTGGCAAACAGCAAGACATTCAGATGGATAGCTAGAATGAGAGTCAAGGAGTTTACTTATTCTCTTTCCAGCTTTATAGATTCTGTTACTTACCCATGCAGAGAACACAGGGACTAACATTATCAGTTCTAAAACTGGATATTGAGTCCAGTTGCACAACAGGAAGTGAAGCTACAAACCCAGTCATCTCCTTCCTTGAATAAGTGGGTAGGGAGGGATAGAGGATGGGAAGGCAAAGTTCTCAGTACAAAATCCACCTGCCTTACTAAACTAATACAGAGTAGTAGGAAACTCCTGCTGGTACAGGTCAAAAGGAACCTTTGCAGGAGCAACATATGACTCAGAAGTACGTTTATGAAGCATGGTATCTTGCGTGGATTTCCCCATGACAGAGCAGACTTGCACAGGACTGTTCCCAATCTGGTTTGATCATTGTGGTTGATAAAGTGATCTATGTCCAAGACAAGGTTATACTCTAAATGGGTTGCAATCTGATGCCATTAACTTATAACTGCATTTTTCATTCTGGATTTTTTTTTTTTCTGAAGCATGTCAACCCACCTGACATATACTGGGCTTCGCTGTTGTAGGCCGACTACCTGGCTGTAGCTCTGGTACCACACAAACAGAGTCTGATAAAAAGCCAAAATAATAATGTCTTGTTCTTTTACATGTAGCTGGGTTTTGGAAGCTGTTCAGCGACACACTAAGCATGAGTCTTCTGCTATAGAAGCCTTCCCCCTACCTCTCACACTCTTGCTGAAATTCCTGTGAGCTCTGTAAACAGAAAGGATATTAAATAAAAGATGAGCCATCATTCAGTCTGTAATGCAGTTTTCTCTGTGCTGTGTTTGCTCTCTTGACCACTGGAATCTGAGGTTTGCCATATGGCAGCTCTGGTGTGACAGTCCTGCCAGCCTGAGCCTTCCACATCTTGGGGAAAGTTTCTTCTCTGCAATCACCGTAATGCCGTAGAATAATTGATTTGTTGAACCCAACTTCTTTCGGCTTGGGTGGTTGCTCTTTTCTGTTTACACAAGGGAGGAAAAGAAATTATACCTCTGATTAGTTCTTGGTAAGTAGAATCCTCAGGCAAGACTTCAGCTGATTTAGAATAACGTTTGACCTAAGCAGAAAACATACCTTGATATGTCAGTTTCTCAGCTGAGATAAAAACCATCAGTTCAACTGATTTAACTAGGAATTGGGGCAGCCTCACAAACATTACCCAACAGCCCCATGGGCTGCTGAATTTTTTACAGACATTTCAGTGCTTTGTCAATGGATTCAGCATGAGATGCAGTAAAGTGTGGAGGTTCAGACTTCCTACTGATCAGCATGGCCAGCATGAGTGACAGGTGAAAAAATCTGGTTTAAAGTCTCAGCTGTTGTATGCTTACATAGCAAGTCATATGCTTACCTTAGCAAGTCATTAGTTTTGTACCTTCACCTACATTATGGGAAAAATATGCCCAAATAATTGTTCTCTAGATCCCCTCCTTTCTACCTAATTCAGAAGAACCTGCTCATCTCTCAATTCCCTCCCCACGCAGTCAGCCTGAAGTGGCAGATTTCTGTTCTGTTTCTTCGATAACCTTTTACAAGGACTTCTTTACAGCTAATGATATGACTTTGCAGTCTTCTGAACTGTCTTTCCAATGAAAATCCTGAGGAATTTTGCGAACATTAATGAAACAATCCTTGCATGATAAATATTACACATTACTCTCAGACACAAAGGAGTCAAATAAGTTGCCCAAGATCACACAAGCCACCTGTGGTTAAGCTGGCAATTGACTGCATCAACCCTCTACACGTGCACATAGCAGAGATCTGTGGACTGTGAGGGCCAGCACCTCTGCTGCAAATCTGTCCACTTGTTTTTTAAGTTCATCTTCACCATCCCAGATCACATTCACCTACTGTCTATTCTTTGTTCCTATTGTTTACTTCACCCTTCAGAGACAGTATAATACTAAAATATTTTGAAATTTTCTTATCTAGATTTCTTTTGTATCCGTTTCAGTCCCTGGATTGATCATGAGAAGGAAGCATTGAGCTTTTCAGGCTGCCTGAATTGACCCAAACCTAGGAGACAGCTGGTTAGTCCTGCCAGCCTGTGGCTGACATTTTCAGCTAGATTTCTATGTGTACTGTTTTATATGTATATAGGAGTACATGCGTGCATACTTTTGCTCTGTAAGCAGTTGTAAGAAACGTGCAGGTCATCAAAGTAGCACTAGACAAATAAAGACATTAAAGGAAAAAAGCAGAGCAAAAAAACTGGTCAGTTTTGAGGAAAGCTAATTATGTAAAGCATTAGCTGATAGAAATCAAAGGAACATTTTTGTCTTCAAGCCAATATTTCTTGCTGTTTAAATTTTGCCATTAAATGTTGCTCAGTATAAACGTTTTGCTGACTAGGCTAAGCACAATTATTTAGGAACACTGAGCCAACTTCCATGGCACTGACACAGGAATCTGGTGATAGCATCAGGGTACTGCAATATGAAGGCCATCGTTCTACTTCCAACCTGATGGGCCAACAGGGTCTGCAAGGAAAACACGCTCAGACCCTGTAAAAGGGAACACCTTGCTTGTTGGGAGACCCTACGACCCTATTTGTGGCATAAATCTTGCCTTCAATGGGATGATTAAGCCAGCTGACTGCAGAGCTTTTGAGAATGGTAATGTGGTAGGCCCCAGAACAGTTGTGCCAGAGATAAGCAAATGTATTCTCAGTGTTTGGATGAGCTCTGTCTGTTCTTAACAGCTGCAGGCTGGGCTACATCAAAGCCCACAGTTTGGAAGAACAAATAACAGATACGTTTTAGAGGGTTCTCTAAAAGAGGTATGTACAGGACATGGTACGTCTCATGGGTGGGAAGACAACAACGCTTATTCAAATGATCAGAATATGCAATGTTTCCAAGTATAAGCCTCAAATATTAAGCTTGATTGTTGTGTTGCTCTTCTTTTGCTTTGTTTTGCAACCACATTGTATAGCTATTGGAAGCAGATACAGGTTGGTCATATAAAGTCAGCTGCAGTTTTTGCTCCAGAATCAATTATCTTGGATTTTGGGGTACTCTGTTCCCCAGGGAATAAAGTAATGACATTAACCCATTCCACGAATAATACTGTATAGTGTACTATATTTTACAGTGTACTATACATTGTAGCATATATATTCTTACTGACAACTGCCAGTTTTTACACAGCCACTAGCTGCTAAACCTATTCTCACCAATTTTCACCTATGATACAATGCTGGTTTCACTCAGTGTGTGATTTTTGTTGTTGTTGGTTTTTTTTCATTTTTTTTTTTTGCCAGTGTACAGGAACTATCAGTTAAATAGGACATGTAAGAGCTGAAATTCAGAAACTATGCTGTAAATGCAAAATTACATAGGTTAACTTTAATAACTCTCCTTGTAAGTAATTAAGGTTTATAATGAAATTGTCAGAGATGATTTTTTCATTTAAACCTAGCCCACTTTATAAATTCTAGCTCTTATTCTTCAGAGATCTGACCCGGGCAGGGTAGATCTTAGCTTTTTCAGACTTCTGCCATCCCTTGATACTATTTTAGCACTATAGTTGGTACTCAAAGAATGACTGATGAATTTAGAGGATATGATAGATTTTGAACACGTGGCTAATTCTCTGTGGTGAGCCTCCAGGGAGGTAAGACCATCTTGTGCTATGTAAAAATAGAAGGTTTAAGTGTAAACTGCATGGAGAAGTCTCAAGGCCTGATTCTGGTCACAGTATTTTGTGGCAGTCTTCTCTCAGGCCCTGACAAGACAACAGGCTACAGATCACAACATATTATCATAATGCCAAACAGTTTTAATGGGCCACGGTTTCTGTTGCAAAAGACATTCAAGCAGGTTTTCACAACTACTTGGAAGTTTATCTGCAGATTAATCGTAATCAGAAAATATTGTCTCATCGCTAATCCCCGAAAGTGTCTCTGGTGAGATAATTCTTATCTTCCATTACCAGTAACAAAACTAAAAGTAAGTTTCTCTTTCATGAATGCTAAGCTGAACTCCAAGAGTGCAAAATTTTCAGGGCAATAACACTCTCCCACCAAGCATGTTGGTTTGGTTAAATGGTCTACCTTAATCTCTGTTCTACTTCATAAAAACATTGCCGTATATTCTAACTTTGTTTATGGAAGTAAACATCTCAGTTTGTTACATTTGTTTTTGAACTTGTTCAGGTCTCTCCGGTGTCCACACATATGGCATCTTCTGATGAACATCCTCAGACTCTGAGTCAGAAATACGGAAAATCAAATCTAGAGAAACAGAACGAGAGATTAGAAATAGATGCCTAAGCAAAGACTAATGTTATTGTTAGCCCTGTTCCTTTCCATTCTGTGGAAAGTAAGCTTATTTCATATGAATAGATTGTGCTGTAGCTTTGAGAATTATCTTCTTAAGCAGATTCTTTGCCTTGAAGAATACTAAAGGAGAAAGAGGAACTACGTATTCTGGGTGCCTTCAATAGAAAAACAGAGAATGCAGAGGGTGGGTGTCCAGAAAACTGCATTCTTCAGATAAATTCCAAGTTAGATGTTCACATAAACAAGTCCAGCTTCCCACATGAGTTAGTCACTGCTTAGTTGGTCTACAGCCAGATGGGCACAGGATTGCTGCTGGAAAGGATGTAGTGTAATGCTCCCATAAGAGAGAAAAGGGTAGAGACAGTTTAGTGGGAGCTGGTTATCTCTACCCTTTAGACATTTCTGATTAAGAAATCTCCAACAGCTGCCTGACTGTACAGTGCACTGGCAGATCCTCTGGTGGAGTGCTGGAGGGAAGTGTGCAACGTCAAGATGACCAGTGATCTTGAGATCACTAAGCAGAATAAAGAGGCAGACTGTGAACACAAAAGCTGAAGGTGGAGTCAATAATCTTGCTAATTTAACAGCATAGTGACACCAAGGGCGTGCAACACTACAGCAAAGCATTTCCAGATGGTTCAGGTGTGCTGTTCCTTTGTCATAACCAGAAGAAATCAGATGCCACATTTCCAGAAAACAACAGAAGAGGGTATGAAATGTAAACCAACATATTGGTTTGTGGAGCTGTTCTTCCATGCTAGGATACTAAACATGTCTGCAGCACTTTCTATAATGCACTTTTTTTTTCTTGACATGGCAAGGTTCTCAAAACTAAAAAAAACGTGCAGAGTAAGCAGTCTTTCCTTCAGACCATCAATTTTATCCATGTTTTAGGCAAAGCTTATACAATGCCTTGTGCATTAGTGCTGCCATTCAGAGCAAGTTATTAACTCAAATACATGTGGTCAGACAGATTCCAGCAGGGAAAGGCTTAAAACCAAAGCAGTGGTTGGTCCTATATTCTGCTAGCAAAGAGCAGTGGACCTGTAGTGTTTACGTACAACAGGTAGGGAAACCTTATTGGCAGATGGTCCTAGACAATCAGAGAAGGACTGGGTATTTAAGAACAGATTGTACAGAAAAAGCAGAGTATTATTACTTGACAATTACTCCCTTCTCATGCTAATCCATGTTTTAATTAATGCAGGCATCCAGAACAGCACGTCCAGGTACTGTATAATTCTAGCCACCTCTGCTAAACCCCAGTTTATCAGATGAGATTTTCAGAGGAACTTCTCTTACCTCGTTCCTCACAAACATGTGATGAAAGTGAGAAGCTGATTGTGACGGGTGACTGGCCAGCATCATTTTGCACAACAGGAGCTAGACAGGAGGAAAGCAGAGTGCAGTGCTTAGGAACACACGTGCAAAAGTGACTGTGCTTTTAAAAACTAAAATTCTTTTCTTTTTAAAGAGGTGCAGTATCACCTGGAGAGCTGGAACAGGCTTGTCCCTGACCTGAGGTTCAGCACTGAGAATCACTGACACTTGCAGAATGAATGCTCTAGATGCAAATGTTCTTTACTGGTGCAATATGTTATGACTCTACCACTCACCTTGAAAGAGGAGACTAAGAATGCTTTGCTAAATGACTTGAAACATTGCCCAGTTTCACCGGCTTTGTTCTTCTAAGTGTTTGCACCTCTTGCTTCAGCTGCAAAGCTATTTCGTCATGTCCTAAAACAATGCTTTGCAAAGAACTGCGGTATAGCAAGCTATAAGCTGGAGCACATTGGCCTACCCAGCCAACAGAGAGTGCATTCTTAACAGAAAACACTTTTTTCCTTTTGTAGCCAAACATTACAAAACAGCATATTTATGCACCACTGTATTACCTTTACTCTCTAAAGGCGTGCTTGATGCTGTCTCGGGATTTCTTTTTCCCTCTGTAGTGCAGGCTGGTAGAGTAAAGCCTTTCTTGTATTGTTCTTTGCTGATGGCAGTGATTTCACACTCCTTACACTTGGATGCTAGAGCACAGTTCTTAACCTTCTCAGAGGCCTGGCTTCTCCTGGATCTCACACTTTTGTATGACAGCGACTTCTGGTGCCATTTGCAGTGATCAGCCCCCTCAGTGAGTTCTCTCCAGCCACAGGTTAGCATATTCACAAGTCCTTGTGGGAAAGCAGTCTTATACCTAGCACAGAGCTGCAACTTCTCTCCAAGTTCCTGTAACATGTTGGCAGCTGCAGACTTATTCAACATGTTAAGTGGCGAGTCCTCATCTGCCTGTGGGATTAGAGCACTTTGGGAGATCTTTGGGTTTGAGTCCTCAGTAGTGGTTTTATACAGGGAATGACAAGATACTTGCTGCAAAACTGGATATTTTTCTTTTTGTGTATCATCATTTAAGTAACCATTTTCATGCCTTTCTGTATGCTCCCCTGTGCAGACGAGATTTCTGCCTTCAGTCAGGCTGAGGAGAAAAAACAGCTGGATCATTCAGTGAGAGCAGTAACAACTAAAGGGAACAGAAAACACTTCTGCTGCCTCAAACACATATGGACAGGCTGACAGTGCCACTGCCATGGTTGAGACTGAGCCACATTTCCTCCCAAGGACACTCCTAGATCAAGCTCAGAAATATCTGCGCAGAGGAAGCATTTAGTGCCATTGCCAAATCAGGGAGCATCTGCACTGACAGTGTATGTTTTGGACTATGCCTGCTGAAATGCAAAGTAATGTAGCATTCAAGACTCTTAGTTCAAGACTTCTAAGTTTAATATATTAAACTCCTGAAATGTTGACAGCAGGAATGGGCACTAGGTACCACACTTGAAGGAGTTAGGGGTCTGTATAAGACACTGTCACCTTCCTACTCGTCTCCCTCTGCTCTCACTGTGCGGCCTGGTGTCAGCTCTGGTCATTCGCCTCCCCAGCTATCCCATTCTGCCTTGATCACATTTATCTTGGGACTCGTTTGTGTCTTCCCTGAAAAGGTATTTCACATAAATTTCCCTCCTCCCACCTCTACTGGCATAACATCATTACCTGGAAGTAAAGCTTATGGGATGAGGATTTGCTGTGAGCACACTGAAACACGAGGACAGTTCTTCTGGTATCTTCTTGCCCCTCTCCTTCATTCTAGCGTTCATCTACAACAACATGAATGTTTCCAATTTAACACTGGAGGATGTGTGAGGGGGAAGAGGAAAGTAGAAGAATGTCCTGGAAATGAAAGAAAATACCCGGTCAAAGAAATATATGGGTCCTGCCTCTGGTGCTGCAGCTGTAAGTATCGGTTCCATTACTCCCTAGATGAGGAAGGGGTGGAGCACTCCACGGGAAGATATGTCAGCAGGCTGTGAGAAAGAAACTGTTTACGTTTTTCACACTAAAAAAACATAGTTTAGTGAAGCTAAGCCATTATTTTCTGTGTGAGGTCTGGAAGATTTGCTTCAAATACCTCATATATACTATATATACATATATATAGTATATATACTTACTATAATAGTACATATATTTACTATAAGTATATAATAGCGTATATATAGTAGAGTATGGTATATATAGTCTATATGAATACATAATATATACTATAAGTATATACACATATACTATAAATATATATACATATACTATAAATACTATAGGAAACACTACTGTAGGAATAGGAATACATTTGCATGTCAGGGGACTAAATTGTATGACATTGATTACAAAACTGAAAACCCAAGTATCAGTTCTTGTCCATTCAGATTCCTACCACTCCAAAACAGCATCTTCATGAGATATGGCCGACTGTTACTTCACAGCACGGATAATGTCTCTGTTATCAGAAAAAGAAGACTGCTTTCATCTGGAGGTATGACCCAGTAACTGTCACTAAATATGCTTTTATTCAAAAAAGCTTTTTTATGACTCTGCCATAAATAGCAAAAATGGATTTCAAACACACAACTGTGGCAACCTCTGATTCCGTGCAACCTTCCATCCTCTACCAAAACTTCTCAAAGGCACAGGGATCTGTCATCGGGGCGTCCCTGCCTGGAGCACATCCTAATGCACATACCTGCATATATGCCTAATTTGTTCTAGCTTTCATCTACAAGCTTTCATACAAGCTCGTTATCACAGAAATCTAAGACATCTTTTTGAAGGCTCAGATAACACATTGTTCTGATCATCTAAATCTTGTCATTTAAACGTAGTTTTAAAAAACGAGCTCCAGAGGAGGCAATAAACTGACTTATTTTTACACACGTGTACAGCGTACCTCTATTCATGCAAGCTGAAGAGCTACAGCGCAGTGTGAGTGCACAGTGTTCTGTGATTATCAAGGCAGCTTTAAGACAGACAAAATTTGCTTCTGCTCAGAAGCACTCCCTGTATGCTTTGAAAGTCTGGCCTCCAAAGGACATCGTCGTGACACCAGCTAATGCATGCCAGGATGTTTGGATTATGGCTGGCAGGCTGCCATCAAACTGATGGAAAAAAGGGAAATCACCATGAGAAGTCCACAGTAAACAGTATTAAATGTGAATTAATCATCTGCTTTTGTCGCTTTCAACTTTGATTGAACTACTTCATCTAGGCTTTAGGAGAAGGAGCGGTTTCAGAAGTATGGATGCCCTTTATACTACTCATGCTAAGGAAAACATTATCTGGTGACAGCTGTCATTCCCACAGTGGATGATGATGGCTGAGGAAGTACAACTGTACTCTGTCTTCAGCAACCAGTGAGCGGGGAGTAGCTTTCCTCCTACAGTTTACAAGATAAATTTGCTGTCATACAAGAAACATTTTTCTTTGCCTACATCCAGCCTACATGAAGCCTTTAGGCCTGATATTAAACCTTGAGTCAGACAGACACTGACCTCAGTGGATTTTTACAGTTGAGTAAGGACAATGAGCTTTGGCCCTAAGCTAGGAAGAAGAGTATTAAAGTGTTGTAAACACATAAATAATGGCATCAGACCCAGAAATACAAACAGAAAAACAAATATAACCTCCCTCTGATTAAATTCCTCTTGGGACTGATGTAGGCCACGTCTTTCCTAAGTCCTCCCTCCTCCTCCTCTTTCCAGGATTAACTCGCAGCTGTCAGAGACAACTCCCGCACTCCTCTCCGTGCCATTTCTTGACACACACACAGCTTGAAAACAACAACAAATTGAAACAAACGTAACGTACTCTGAAAGAGGTATTTTCCTGAAGATCATAACTTCTTCCACCAGGAAAATGGCGCAGTGGGAGCTGCTTCCCTGGAAGAAAAATAACAGGAGGTGAGTCTCTCTGTTGTCGTTCTGGACAGAGCTCCAAGCCCTGCTGCTTAGTTACCGCGTGTTTTGGGCTGCGCTCAGCCCTCCCTTAGCACCCCAGCCAGGGCCTGCCTTTGGGGGGATGGTTAAAAACAACAAATAACCACTGTCAGAAATTAAAAAAAATCAGTATCTTTCTCCAGCTAAGGATAGTTTTCACACACCACTTCTGGCCTACTGCCTGTCTGCTACTGTCTTCCTATCATGCTGTTGGTACAGTATGAAATGGGAAAATGTGGCACTCAGTAATATAAAGCACAATAAATGCCAGGGACAGCTGACTGGCAGTAACGGAAGGGCAAAACTTTCTGAGCTGGTAAGGGCATGCGACATGGTGCTCTCCCTGCTTCTAGGAGACCAGGTCCTCCTAAAAGCAGCCAGGTGAGGATTGTGGAGTCCACTTGCTCTTTTTTTTTTAGAAAGGAGGTTTACGCAAATGTCCAGCTTCAGGCAGACTTGGCAGAATCACAGAAAGATAACAAGGTCTGGGCACACTCTGTGAAAGCCTGGGCGGAAGATGGAGGCCTGAGAAGTGTCCCCACTGAAGCTGAGGCCAAGCTCAGGTGCTGCGTTAGGTGGCAGCCAGCCAGCCAACTGCACACATGGCTACAGCACACAGCATCCCTCGCTCCACTGGGGTACGGCAGTGATTACGAATGGTGCTGGAGCCAGCATCCCCACGCCCAGCCTGGTCCCACGTGCCCAGCAGCACATGTCCATGTCTGAGCGCTCTGGCAAGCACCGGAGCTGCTGCTGGGCTGCCTGTACCAGCCAGGACGGGGCTCATCTGAGCAGTGCTGCAGCGTCGGCCTCCTCTTTTGGAGCTGCGGGGCAGCCAGGAGCCAGCGGCCGGCCCCACTGAGGCCCAGTGAGGGGTGAGCAGTGCCCAGTGCAGTGCTGCCGGAGCTCTGGGCACAGGCATGGCTGCAGCGGCCACTCAGACAGCACCTGGGAAGGGCAGGGCCCGCTGGCAGCCTCCACCTGCCGTGGTGACCCTGGCTGGCACCGTGCTATACGCTATACACCATGCTCTTACACTGCGCACTGCAAATGCAGCCGGAGCAGAAGTTCTTAAAATACACCATTAAGGATACAAAAAGAACTGTGTTTTTGGACAGCATGTTTACATGAGCAGAAAACCTGCCCTAAGTTTAAAGATTTGGCTGATCTAATGAACCACCGGTGAATGCTGCTGATTTGGGCACTTTTCCTTGGATTTAGAGCACTGCTGGGAAAGGGACAAGGCAGTGCCCTTTACCGCATGTTACAGTTTTCATTTTTTGCTCCATGGGGCTTGGAACACATTATTTATTTCTATAATTATTTATTTTCTGCACGAGTTACCTCTCCTGCGGCTTAGTTAACATGCTCAGCCTTCTTAAAACGTAGTAACCCAAACACCATCAACCCTTCGTGGGGGGGAAAATCCCATTTCTGCTGGGGAACAGCAACGTTTTCAGCGCAGTTTTCCCCTTTTCACCGCATTTCCCACCCAGACGCCCACAGCCACGACACAGGGTCCCACGGGCGGCGCACGGGGAGAAGCGGGGCAGAGGCACTGAGGTAGGCGCGGAGGGAGGTGCGGAGGGAGGGCTCCCCGCCCCCCGGCGCAGTCCTCCAGCCTTCCCGGCGTGNGTGGCTCGGCCGCCGAGGCGGAGGAGCACCTGAACGGCGAGCTGCCGCCGGAGCCGGACGACAGGGACGGCGCAGAGGGCGGCGCGGCGGGGCTGGGCGCGGAGGATGGCGCCAAGAAGAAGCGCAAGAAGAAGAAGAAGGGCAAAACGGGCCCCGCGGGTAGGGGCCGGGCCGCGCCGCGACCCCTCGCTGGCGGACCGGGGGGGGCGGGCGCCGGGGGGTGCTGCCGCCGCTCGGCCTCGGGGAGGAGGGAGCTGCCGCGTGCCTCGTCCCCGCCGTGCCCTGAGGGGAAGGGGGAAACGTGCCGCCCGTCCCGCGCGGCCTGCACGTGTGGGCAGCCCGGGGGTGCGCTGGGTGTTACCGCGGTGGCCGTCCCGAGCAGGGCCCAGGGGTCGCCCCGCTGAGAGGGTCGTGGGCAGCGGTGGGGTGACGTGTCCTCCGTGCTCCAGTCTCGGTGACGGTCCCTGTCGCTGTAGGGCCCTGCGGTCTTACGTGCTGGGTCTGCTTCAGAAGCCCCACGTGCCTGTGTTCTGGTGTCTGTAGGGTGAGCGTAGCGCGGTGTTCTGGTGAGGGTTCGTGGGCTGCTGTTTGCTGATGTGGAGCTGTAATTTTGCCGTAAGTCATGCTTTAATTTTGCAAACAGGACAAGAAACAGATAAAGAGATGGAAGGTGCTCTTGATGACGTAGCAAAGCAGTTGGATAAACAAGCGCTGGAGGAGAAGGACAAGGATGATGATGATGAAGGCAAGTGTCACTTAGTCGTTTCGCTTGATGCTTCCAGCATCAGTGTCCTCCAAGACCCCTGCTTTAGCAGACCTACAGTCTGGTGGCTTATGTGGGTATATTTCCTTGCATGTTTGGGTTTTAGTTGTATGCTTTTTGCTACAGATGAGCTGTCGTTCAGGCGTATATGTGTAAAAAAAAAAAAAAAAAAAAAAAAAAAAACAAGAAAAAAAATTTTCTTAANAAAAAAAAAAAAAACGAGGATAACAGCTTTGCTAAAGCTTCTTGTTTCTAAGGATCCTATTCCTGCAGAGAAATGCTAAGATAAGGCAAGCTACAGATGATTCCCATTTGCATTATCGTGGGTAATGTAAATTTATGTTCTGAATTAGACCTCTCATTCTTGGTTTAGAACAAAAAATAGCAAATCACAAGGGAGAACATTAATTAATATACCTTAGAGTCTTTACCAGTGACCTAACACCTTGTCTGTAATACTGGTATTTCCTTAGAGCTGACCTGGGAAGAGATGAATACATAAGCAGGGCAGGCACCTCGTGTGCTGCCAGTGCTGCACAGGTCATGTTCTGAACGAGTACCTTTGGAGCGTCCGGTGTTAAATCCAGGCTGGACGCATCTTTTCTGCAGGAATCTCACCTTAAAAATGCTACATTTACTTCAGTGGGTGCCGTTAAATAGAAATGGACTTTTAAGAAAACATTTCTCGTGTTAGTCATTTCATTTCCTGCTTGTGGATTAGCATCGCAAGTTGATTCAGCATCTTAAAGTGTTCCCTATTGTTCTACTCAGAAAACTTCTTAGTTGACTGCTGCTGGGATTTGTCATTCCAGAATTTAATTGAATAAATTAGGTGCAGGGATTTTAAAATAATAATGGAAAGAAAAAAACCAGAATTCTGAACATTATTGAACTGCATTCAGTTTTGTGTAACCACTTTTGCTCAGAAGTGTAATGGATTATTTCCTTTAATGCTAATGCTTCAGGTTAAGAAATTGAAAGTTAATATAGCACGTGCTTTGCCTTTATTGCAACTGAAGTAGGCAGTGTCGAGGGGGGCAGTGGACCGTTAAAAGAACTCTTACATCAGAACGAGCTCCATCTTGGGAGAAATAAGATTGTTACCTGTAGGTGAAAGGCAGCTCTGCGTTCTCACCTGTACTGCTACGTCCTAATAGTGTAGTCTAGAGGTGTCCCTCAAGACATGGTGCTGCTCTTAGATCAAAACCAATAAAATGCTCCCCCCACCACAGTTCTTTTTTTAAATTATTATTATTTTCTTTATAAGCCCAAAGCTGTGTTGCCTCAGAAATAAGACTGTGCTTTTTGAGGTCTGGGAACACTTAGGAAGTGCTTTTCAGATTTCCGTGGCAGTGTTAAAACATACTGATAGATACTAATTGTGCATGGTAGTAGGTGAAGTTATTAAATATCTATACCACGCTGGCACAGGGATGGGCTTCAGTTTTGCAAAGATCTTAAATTGCTTTCTCCGTGACAATTTCTTTCAGTACCAGCTGAACAACCTGAAGATGAACGGGTATTGGTCAGCTGCAGCAGTACTGTTTCTGGCAGCACAGTTAGTCTGCAGCAGCCTTCAAGGACACGAAGGCACAGGCCCAGTTAGTCTTGCTTGCAAATGACAGGTTCCTGTGCAGTGATGTACGAAAAAGCCATGATAAGCAAATGGCAACAGCGATAGTGTTGAAGAAAGGAGTGCTGTTGGTTTTTTTAGCAGTTTAGGCTTAAGGATTGTAGGGGGGAAAGAAACCCAAAACTGACTTGGTGAGTAAACTGGAGTCACATCTATTTAATTTCTTGATTTGAGCACAGCTCAAGGTCAAAAGAAATGTGGCAAAGACACTGCGTTATAAACAATTAATGTATGCACTGTTAAGTATTGTCAGCTGCCTATGAAATATGGCTAAATGGAGAATCTGGTGGGATGGACTGCATTGCAGTTAAAAAGTAGTTATGCTTTCAATTAAAAAAATAAAAAATACGTAATGATAAAATAAGCTGGAGATGGGCACATTTCTGAAATTTGTGCTAGCTGCAGGATTACAGCAATCACTGTCATGTAAACGTTTGGATGACAGTGATCCTCACAAGAGGCTTGACATCTAGTGACTGGGACAGCTTGTCGGTTTTGTTTCATTTTTTAATAAATGAGCAAATGTAAGTTGCTGTATAAATGCACTCGGATAGTAATTCTTTGACTCCAGAAGTTCTTTTGATTTTACTTTTCACTTTAAATGTTCTAAATGTAGACAACTAGTACTTAACCGTTTTGAAATAAACTTGTGGGTAGCTGCAGAACGTTTAGTTAGATACCAGCACATTAGATGAATACCTGCTTGTATCGGAAGTAACTTAGCATTAGATGTAGCTGAATGTGGAGTCCACAGGGTTGTTGTTAGCTCCCAGGTGTGAACATGATGTGGCTTGGATGATTCTTGTTGTTGGCGTGCTGTGTTCTCTGAAAGCCTTGCAGAGGTGTACATCCCACAGCCAGTGCTTTCTCTCAGTGCTTGTTGTGACTCTTCTGTTATCTCCAGGCTGAGCTCCTTCTGGCCTGCGTGCCCTTATCTCTACTGCTTACTGGTTTTTGTTGATAGTGTTAGGTTGTTTTTTTTTCCAGATTAAGTTCCTTCAGCTGAAGCGTCAGAAAATGTTTGCAGCAGTGGTTCCTAGCTTTTTTGTTGGCTGTTGTGTCTCATAAAGCTCTCTCTTGTGCCTCTCCCCAACCCCAGACACCTTTCAGGGTGAATTGAGAGGTCTTTGAAGTAGGGCTTTGTAAAAACTTTTTCCATGACTGACAGTATGTTCAAGTTGTCAAGTTTTCTGATGTCTATGTAGTGTAGGGACTGGAAATGCTAACAGTTTGGTAGCAGCTTCTAGATGCCTTTATTTAATCTATTTAATTCTACTGTGAAATAAATGTTTCCAGGTTATGTGGATGGTTTTGTGTGTTGTTCGAAATTGTGTGGTTCTTCAAATTTATTTTATGTTCATCTGAGCACTTTCCTTCTCTGTAGATGGAGAGGGTGAAGGAGATGGAGCAGCAGGGAAGAAGAAGAAGAAGAAGAAAAAGAAGAAAGGACGTAGGTATCGAGCACAAAAATAAAGATAGACTTTGCATAAATTTTTAGTTAAGCCTCTGCAAGTACTGTTCTTGACAGCTGAAGCAATTTTTGGTCTGTAGGCTAGATTTGGCTGTTTTCTTCTTTTTATATCCCTAAATGCCACCCTGAGCATTGGCCAAATAAAATAATATGAGGGCATCATGATGTGATATCTTCTGGGTAGAAGCCAGAATTCAGGAAGAGAGATCTAAAACAGCTTGTATTGTTTAATGTTCAAGTTTGAAGTAAGATGCTTAGGATTTCTGCTTTACTATGTGTAAAACTTTTTAAAATTGTACTCAACAGCTAAGGTTCAGACAGATCCACCTTCTATTCCAATCTGTGATCTGTTTCCCAGCAACATATACCCAAAGGGAGAAGAATGTGAATATCCACCAACACAAGATGGGTGAGTGTTTTAAGTCTGGAATACTGTACTGTCATCTAGGTGTGCTGAACTGCAGACTTTTGATGTGCAACTAAATGGACAAATTTAAAATCAAATTGTAATGTGCTTTTTTTTTTTTTTTNATTTTTTTTTTTTTTTTTTTTTTTTTTTTTTAACTGGATCACCTAATAACTTACTGAAGTCTTCAGCTAGAGCTTCGAGGTCTTCATCCCTATCCATGCAGTGGAGATGTAGTCTTTATGAGCAGAATTGTCCTGAGACAGGGAACCTAGAGGCCAAGGGACCAACAGGACTACAAGGGGACAGCTTGTAGGAGAAACGTGGTGTGAATTAGAATGGGGTGAAAGTTTGAAGTTAAGTGAGATGAGAGGTGGTTGTGCAGCAGTTCTTGGGGGGATTTTCTCACACAGCCTGCCAGAAGTAAGTTTCAGTAATCTGTGCAGTTTGCTTTCTTGCAGAGTCCAAAATGCTAACTGAAGTGTGGAATATTGTAGGTTTTACTGCAGCTGTCTTTCTAGTTTATCTCTTGTATGACAGATGAATTTCATTTCTTCTTTTTCCACCCTCTCCTGCCTCTTACTGAAGAAATCAAATGTACCCTGAAGGGAGGAGAAACTGTATAGAGTATTGTTAACTGGAAGGGAACATGGCTACGTGGATACATTTTTTGAAAGCCTTTTTTTTTTTCCCCCCTATATAATGCTTGCAGTCCTGGGGAGATGCAGCAGCAGTGAATAACAAAGACGGATTCTTGGCTGGTACTAAATGATGGGCCAGGTGATAAACTGCCAGGAAATATTTTTTATATTGTTAGAATTTATGAAATTAATTTGTATTAATAGCCTTAAAAATAACATTCATCAAAAAAGCACAAAGCTCGTGTTTTTATAAGTGAGAGCTGTTGGAAGAATTCTTGTTTCTCTGATTTGATCCAAATGAAAGTCAAGTCCCTGGTTAACAAGATTCGTCCTACCTGCTAATTTCCCCCCCCTCACCCAATTAAACGAGCTTCTTTTTGTAACACCCCTCAGATCATCTGGATGTCTCAGTACTCTAACTTTTAATAGTTTTCATCTTAATTGTGTGCTGTTACTGAGGAGGTTTAACTTAGTTTTGTTTTTTTGATTGCTCTTGCCTGTCTTTCCGCACATCAAATTGCTAATTTGAGCTTTGGAGTAGTAGAGAGTTCCAACAGTAGTGGGGTGAAGAGTGAAAATACTTTTCCAACAGGGCTATTTCCATTTAGGGCTGTTTTGTAGCTCAGAAACAAAGACTGAAAATAAAGCTGGATCTCGTAAGGGGGAAAAAATGCTGGACATCCCATTCATCTCCACTGTTCTAAGATTTTCATTCATGTTTCCAACTCTGTTAAGAGTCCATCACATCCTATACACTGTGTTCAGGTACTCACAGATAGTATGGCCTCACTTTGATGAAATCAAAGTCAATTTTTGAAGAAGCCTTTTCATCTCCTTAGTGCATGTAGTTTGATCAGGAGGTGTATGCTTACATTACGGGTGTCTGCTGCCTTAGGGTGCTCAGTGAGCGTGCTGATGTCCGGGCTCTCCCGTGGTGGTCAGGAGGGGCTGGTTGAGGGACGCCCATTTCACACTAAGAGTTCAGGGTGTTCAGGGTCTGCATATGCGTGTCACTTTCAGAAGAATGTGGTGTAAGCAATTCAGGAAGTTAGATTATAAAATTTGCTTAAAGCAAATATATGGTTAGTTTCTTTCCTAATTTAAATATTAAAATCTTATGGATCTACTTCAGCATTTTCTGGCATAAGCAGTTATTTATATTAGTGGCTGACACTAATGCCAGAATATTTCCTATTCTGTATAGTGTTTCTGTGCTGCTTCGGTTATTCATGTTGAGGTCAGAGGGGTTTTGTCTTTGATTTCGAAAAGATCCGTGTGTGCTTCTGCTCTGAGCTCATGATGTCACATACTTTAAGACACCTCTAATCAACCTACAATTGTGTATATTGTGCAAGAAGTTGAACTAGAAATGAGTATCATTCAATTTTCAGGGGAAGGGATATTAGAGAATCATTTTTTATGTAGACAACAGGTTAAGCTTTGATATTTTTATGTCTTGGATATTGAGCTCTGTTAAAGACTTGCTTTTTTGTTAAAGTTGCCTGAATCTGAAATGTCTACGTGAAGGGCAGAAAAGCTATAAGTATTTCATGATGCACTGGTTGTGGTAAAGCTGGCATAAGAAATTCTTGTCTTTGCTTGCTTATTTCTGTCCCTATCACGTTATCCAAGTTAGAATAATCTGGATGAATTGTTTTCTATGATTCATATCTTTTGATTGCTAAAATCTAATTTAAAGCACAATCCTATAAAGAGTTGTACTAAAGCGTGCTGAACTGGAGACTGAATTGGAGTGAGAAGGTGGGAACAAATGGCTTGGAGCAGGAGTTGAACTTCTTATGCTGATTTGTATGGTAGCCAGCACATTGGGGAAACTCCTGAGAAAAGATTATTATCTATTCCTGTATCGGTCTGTGGATGTCATGTTTGGTGTGAGACCCTTGGTTGGTTGGTTGATGTTTGTTTATTCTTAGGTTTCCACTTCTCCCCTCCCCTGTGTCCTGAAGTGCTTGGACTCAAGCAGGACTTTGGTAGCCTCCTTTCTTGAGCTCCCAGATGGCAGTGGCAGGAAAATGCTTTGGGTCTGATAAGGTACTTTTAAGTGTAAAGGCAATTTTGTCCCCTGGTTGTCTTGTACAAAGTGGCTGTGCACTGAGGTAGAGAGAGAGCAGTTTCTTGCCAGTTTGCTGGAGTTTGCACTTAATTCCATCACTGCTGATGGAGCAGCTGCCCAGACTCTTGCTGCCAGAAGGTGATCCTTGCTGCAATCCAGAGCAATGGGAGGAAAGGACTCGAGTCCCTCTCCCTATGGTTTTCTGCAGCACACCTTTTCCATCTTGTTGTGCCATGACCATTGTGCTGGCAGTAGTCCAGTTTCCAAGCGCAGTAAGCAGCCTGACGTTGAAGTCTGTTGCAAGCAAAAGGATCTGAAAATGTTTGGATATTCTGGTCAGCCTAAGAAAAATTTAGTGGAAGCTCCTGTTATCCTTCTTTGTCATTATAACTCTGCTTTAGAATTGCAGACCTTGGAACACTGTAGAAATACTCAGTTGAAAATGCAGCAAAATTGCAGGATAGAAATCTCTTTGTTCACTGCCATGCCTGTTCTTTGGCTGTGAGGAAAACTGAGAGTGGAGTTGAATTAGATCTCTATGAAACAGGTACGTTGCTGCATTTCTGGGTTTCAAAAAGTAATCATTTAACTTCGCATATTCAGTTGCTTGTTTGGAATCAGCCCACTTTGTATGAAGATAAAAGTTCATTTCCAAATTCAGAAAGTTTGGCGTAGTTTAGCAACTTAGGCCCATCTTCTCCATTCTTTTTCCTACCTACAGGAGAGTGCAGATGGATACAGTTGTTAGTGATATTTCTCCTGCACAGTGTGTGCAGGGCTCTTTGAGTCATTGCTAGGGTTTTCTGTGTCATTACAGGGCTTCAGCTTCATCATTTGAAGGGTTATCTCTATTTTGTGGTCAGAAGAGCAGTCCTTTACCTGGGTTCTGACAGATGGCAGGATGCTTACTGATTTTTATTGGAACTGTAGTTGTATGGTCTTTTGCAGAATTTTAAAAAAAAAAAAAAAAGAAAAAGAAAACAACCTCAAAACTAATCTTATACTTAGTCCTGTATTCAAACGTATTCTTGTATTTGTTCTGTCAAACTATCAAAGAGCCAAAGTTCCAGGATTGTGGTATTCTCCTGGAACAAATGTTCATCTGCTGTCCAGCAAATACAGAAAGTAACTTCCTGGCACGTGTCACAGTTGCTCTGCACTGCATCAAGTATTGTTACCTAATTACGCTGAGGTTGGGCAAAATTATTGCTGAATCCACAGGCTTTTAAATGTTGAAGGAGCTTTTTGTCTCTGTCAGTAACGGTTTCTAGGCAAGTAGCATCCATGCTGAGATTCTTTTCTGAGCGCTGTTTGAGTGAGAGTCAAGTCAGGCAAGCCAGAAGCCTTTTGCCTGAGCAGAGCATGTTGCAGCGAGTTGTACTGGTAAGCTCAAGGCAGAATTGCTCACAGTGATGTGAATTTGTGTCTTTGAAGAGTGTTACCTGTCCTTTGAGAAAACTACTCTGGGCTTTTGGAAAGGTTTGAAGGTAAGGCTTTTGAAAATGTAAAGGGAGTGATTTGATTCATGGTGAAAATGAGTGAAATTTCTATGTATGCATAATTTTTTTTTTTTTTTTTTGCTGCAGGATTATCACATGTCACAGGTGCCAATATGTGGTGCTGATGAATTCTTACAAAATTTTATAAATTCTTCTTTTGCGTGGAAGTACAGGCCAAATTGGTTAATTAAACTTTGCAGTTTAGACAGAAGTTGTAATTGCTGCTGTGGTTGTATTTCTGGTAACTTCTCATTACACGCTTTATTTTGAAGGCGAACTGCAGCTTGGAGAACAACCAGTGAAGAAAAGAAAGCACTCGACCAAGCCAGTGAGGAAATCTGGAATGATTTTCGGGAGGCTGCAGAGGCACACAGACAAGTGAGGAAATACGTTATGAGCTGGATAAAACCAGGAATGACAATGATAGAAATCTGGTAAGGACGCGGATCTTCTCAAAGACCTCTGCTATTGATGTTTCTTCTTCCAGTGTGGGGAAGGATTTAGTCTCAATTTCAGGCATTTAATTGGCTGTATATCTTGAATTATGCAAACATTAATCTTAATTGTTTCCTTTCAGTTTCTTCTTATAACATACTCTTAGCTTATGCAGTTTTGCAGGGCCTGAGATGATATTGAATTTCAAACAGCTTTCAATTATGTTCAGTCACTTTGAGCCTGAGCTCAATTGTGGTGTTCTGTGCCCTTGCCGCTCTTGCATGTAAGTTGTGCAGCAGTGCTGAGAGAAGCAGTGATAGCGGTAGCTACTATGGCTTGGCCAAAACTGTAAGTGAAATGTTCCATGGACAAGCAGTGTAGGTGCAGTCTGAGGCTAAGAGCCGGGAAACAGACATACAAATTGTGTTGGGTACATGTGCAGGCCAGGGCAGGAGGCTTTCAGCTACATCTTGTCTTCCCTGACCAATGTTTCTGCAGAAACACAACGACACTTCTTGTGTTACTCTCAGTTGGCTAGAGGTAACCGAATGAGTTGGTTAAAATAAATGTAGTTAAAGTCAAGTTTAAAGAAATATTTTGCCCAAACTGCTTGTTGTGACTCTTCCAACTGTTCCTTTCTCTATTTTTCAATTTATCTGGAGTGAATGTCTGCTGTCTAAGTACTACACAGATCCAGGACGGTTTAGCTTCCAAAGTCAGGTGCTTTCAGCCTGATAGAACTGAGGACTGTGCTGATAAGAGCAAGATAGAAAGAAAGCTTATCAGAGCTGAGCCCCAAGGTAACCGTATGAGGGTAAGGGAAGGGAATAACACGCCGTCAGGGAAAGTGGAAGACTGACAGCTGCCTTGGTAATCGTTATCCTGCCTGCGACAAATCTGTCATGTTGAGTTACGTAGTTCTGCTGTTTTAGTTATTGCTTATAACTTTCTCAAAACATGACTTTTCTTCCTAGAATACTTAAGGCTGTGGGGACACGCCTATTAAAATAAGATCTTTTCTTTTTCCAGACTGCTCTGAGTGAATAGCATTCTTAAATGAAATCAGAATATGCTGCACTGATGTGAGTTGCAGTTTCCGTCATTCACTGCGGTATGCAGTGATGGACATGCATCTGCAGCCTTCCACTGGCTAAAAGCTTGAGAGTAGACCAAAACCAAGGACAAATGCTAGTCTTGTAAGGTTTTATCTTATTGCAGTTATTTCTTAAATTTAATATAAATATATATATTCTCCTTCTTTAAATGGATTTTTGTTTTTAATAAATGAGAGGACTGAACTATTGCTGCTTTAACGATTACCACAATATTATAACTTTAAGGGAAAAGGGTGAGGCATTTAATTTGCCCAAACTTTAATTCTGTAACTGTTACTCTGGAAGAATGAGTGAAATGTAGCTGGTAAAGGAAGCATCTTTATGATTTAGATTAAAAACAATAGTGAAGTGCTCCATTTTGCCCACAAAAGAGTAGCAGAAACAACACAGAGGACTGGAGACAGTTAGCTTGTGCTTAGTTTTTCAGCCCAGGGCCTCTTTCTAGTGAGCATACAAGTACTTTAAGTTTTCAAATGAGAACTGTTTTTTCTGAGGTTTTGTTCTTGCTTTAATTGATTTGAAGTCATCCTAAGAAATATTAATGAAAACTGTCATGTTGTTTTTTCTTCTCCCTCTCCTCTGCCCTTTCAGTGAAAAACTAGAAGACTGCTCACGTAAGCTGATAAAGGAAAATGGTTTAAATGCAGGTCTTGCGTTTCCTACTGGGTGCTCTCTGAATAATTGTGCTGCCCACTACACTCCCAACGCCGGAGACCCAACAGTGCTGCAGTATGATGATATCTGCAAAATAGATTTTGGGACACACATTAGTGGTTAGTTTCCATTTATGAATTCCTATTTTGGAAACACTTTTCAATGCAGAGACAGCGGAGCTAATCAACTTTTGCTGATTGCAGGTCGTATTATTGACTGTGCTTTTACAGTCACGTTCAATCCCAAATATGACAGACTACTACAGGCTGTAAAGGATGCCACTAATACTGGAATAAAGGTATGATCGTTATGCAGATCATCCACCAAGTCCTTTACAGTCAGCTTTGCAAATGTTTTCCATTTGTATTTGCACTTTGTTTCCAGTGTGCTGGAATAGATGTGCGTCTCTGTGACGTGGGGGAGGCCATACAAGAGGTCATGGAGTCTTACGAAGTTGAAATTGATGGCAAAACGTACCAAGGCAAGTTCCTGTTGTTACATAGGGGTAGCCATTCTCTGGGTGTATGTACCTGTACAAATATTGATTCATTTGTATGATGCTGAAAAGATTTCTGTAATAGAAGCGTGATATAGTAATGTGCATAAACATGGCGTGCTGTACCCTGAAGGAATGTTCTTACTCATCCTTGTAAGTTGTGTATTTTTAGATGAGATGAAGGATGGAAAGCTATTTCAAAAATTGCAAATAATTTGGTACCTGCTGTTAAGCTTTATTAACAACTTACCGTTGATATTGCTAGTCATAATTATCTTACTTGGCTGGAACGTCTGCAAGATGGATGGATAATTCTGTGTCTAGCTCGTGTGCAATATGGTGGGTCACTGCTGTACTTTTAGTGTGGACTAATAAATTGCATTGAAGGGGTTTAGCACTTGTTGGGAGGTTGCTTGTAATATTAATGTTTTCCTTCAAAAGTGAAACCAATTCGCAATTTGAACGGACATTCAATTGGGCCATACAGGATACACGCTGGGAAAACGGTGCCCATTGTGAAAGGAGGAGAAGCCACGAGAATGGAGGCAAGTAGAGTTCTTCCGTCTTTTATTCTTAAATATTATTTATTTTATTTTCCCAGCTGTCACTGAAAGAATAAATATTTCCTGTGTAGTCTAATGTATAGTGTTTCTGATCCTAGTGGATAATAACTGGAGAAAAAAGGTCACGTTTTGTAGTGCTCCTATAGTGAAGGGATAACTTTTTAGATTCAGTGTCTTATTTAAGAAAAAAAAATGGGGAAAAAAAATCCCAACAAAGTGAACATGAACAGCCTTAGTGGTGCTTATGGAAACCCTTGCATATTTACTTCTCAGTGTGCATTCGTCCCCTAAATGCAGCGTTGGAATGCTGCACCTAGGAGCAGGGAGATGGACAGGGATTGAGATTTTGGGGTGACCTTGAGGGACCAGAGAGAAATGCTGAAGTTGTTTGGACTTGCTGGTCATCCACGCTTTCCTTGCCAGTTCATTCAGGAATTAAAAAGACAAAATAAGTCTTCACTGGCTCTGGTAATTCTTGGAGATATTTCTGTAGCATTACAGCTGTGGGTGACTTTTTGCAAACACAGTCGGATGTGATATCCTTCTTGAAAAGCTTCCAGTGCGGTTTTCTTTGCAGATGCAGAATAATAGAGCATGTTTTCGGTTAATGTGAGAGGCTGGGTGGAAGGTACTGTCTGAGCAGTATTTTGGGTCAGGGAAGAGAAATTTCTGTCAGTGATGCAGCAAACTGCACCCACCGGAAAGGCGAACCGGAAAGGCAGTATTGAAATATGTAACCTCCGATCTGTCCACCATTTTGCTGTGAGCTTGTGCTCTAACGAGATAAGAAGGCTCAATTAAAAGATTGGTAAGGCAGGAGGAAGCTTTCAGTGTAGCTCTAAGCCTGACCACTGATAAGCAGTAATCACCAGTAAGCCTGTCAGAGGGAACAAGGCTTCTAAGAGCTGAATACGGACAGAGAGGGGCTGGACAACGTTGGTTGTTGAGATAGGCTCGCTCTCATCACCCAGGAGTTATATCGTAATTGTTGATCACCTTTTTAATGATGTGAGCAAGAAACCCATGGCTTTAGCTATCTTCTTGTCTCAGAGTGTGCAGAAAGGATGAAGAGTAGTGGGGAAGCAAGATGGAAAAGGCCCTTGTTTGAGTCTTAGGCTTCTTGTTTTGGCTCTGTGAATGACTTGGTCTTGTCTGGGTTATCCGTCATCGCATTTCTCGTGTAAAACTTGGGTTCTTTCTGAAAATCTTATTTAAGGATTTCAGAACTTTGAGATTGTTTTCAGCCTATTTTAATTGAGACTGTTTTAATTGAACATCCAGACGCTGGGGAGAAGGCTTTTTTAATTTATTCAGCTTCTGGAGGTTACTGAGGACACAGTCGTGCACCACTGAAGACGGTAAGTTTTGCCAGTGAAGGATGTGGAGCGTAGCCAGGCTCTCGCTGTACTGCGCTAAGTATAGCATCGCCCTGCAACCCCGTGAGCTCTCTGTGGCAGAGGAGCACAGCCTGACAGTGTTTGTTCTGAAAAAGTGGATGTGCATTTTAGTGGTGACATCTTATGTGTGGATTACTTCTTGTTTTTTATTAGATCAGTTGAATATTCAGTGACACCTGTAAGAGTTTGTCTTTAATTTGCAGCCTGTGTCACTGTTTTTCGTGTGGCTTCTTATATTGTGATTTATTTCAAAGCAGTCTAATAAGCTGAAGGACCCAATTCTAGTTGTCAGTGTTTGATACTGATACCTCATCCTGTTTGAGCCCCTTTCACGGTCCCACAGCTAAGGATGCGTGCATGCACTGGGCAGAAGTGAGCCCGTATAACAGCGTTTCAGAATGTTCTTGGCTAGAACTTTGATAGCGCCCTTGCAGATATAGAGCACCCTCATTTCTTGAGGAAATGAATCTGGTGGAGTGGAGATGAGCAGGTTAAGGGTTTGTGCTAGCAGCTGTTACCAGCAAAGTCTCCCAGAAATTGGGCAGCAGTTTCTTCTATGCTGCCAGTCTCTGTGATCGACATCTATTTGCTCTGTCTAAACCACACGTGTCCAAGGAGTTCTGTGCGAGTAACAAAGGAGAACTGCTTCCACCCAGCAAATGCTTTGCAGCAGAATGTGGTTCTCAGCTGTTAGATGTGTGCAATGGCAACGTTTCAGTGCAGGGACTTGGACAAACTGTGACTAGAAACGTGCTGTTATTTATGCTTGAATCAAATAAAGTGGTCTTAATAAAAATAGCTGATTATCTGGAGATGTCTGCACAGTTACTGTGTGATTTTTTTTTTCCTACATTGACTTGGTGGCTGAATCTGTTCACACTTCATTGTGCTGTAGGTTATACTGAGACCGTTGCATCAACACGGCTTGGTGTCGTTTACTGCCGTCTCCTAACACGTTCCGTTTTGTTCTTTCTGTTGTAGGAAGGTGAGGTATACGCTATAGAAACCTTCGGTAGCACGGGGAAAGGTGTTGTTCATGATGACATGGAGTGTTCTCATTATATGAAGAACTTTGATGTCGGGCACGTACCAATAAGGTAGGTTGGGTGGTGGTGGTTCATTGTGTTGAGTTACAGCTGCCGCTCTCTTTGGGTTCAGATTTCGTACAGTGCAGGTTCTTTGGTAGTGAATAATGCTGTCAAAGGTGGTGTCTTACGAAATGTGCTCTGAAACAAACATCTGTGCTCTGACTGTAAATCTGGAAATGGAGACGTGTGATCATCGGTCGTTTTGATACTTATAATGACATAGAGACCTTGTGGGTCTATTAGTCTATATATAGAGTGCATAGATTTTAAAAAAGAAGAAAAAAATGAGCGCCTATATTGCAGTCGTGTGCCAGAATCTTTATCTTAGTGTTGTTCCCAGAATATGTCAGCTGTTCAGGTGGCTCGTTTTGTTTGTGTAGATATTTTGTGGTTTTTCAGCTCCAGGTTTGGTGTCGAGCTCTAAAGTGAAATGGGACGTTGTTTTTCAGTTTTCACTGAAGAATTAAATATTTCAGCATTTCTAAGGCTGTGACACTTTGTGAACTGAAGGCTGCTATGGTTGGAAACACAGCAGGTTTCTGAGATGCTTTTCCAGATATTTGTTCTGTCTCCATAGAACAATCTAATAATATGAAAAAAGAGGGGGTGTGAATGTACTTAAGGGTTGGAAAAGAGACCACTTATGTTTGGACATGAGTTTTTTAGTAGATCTGTAAGTGTCTAGTTTCTACGTTTATCATTTGTAAGGAGCACAAGTAAAAAGCTTACCAAGGATTTGACTTCCAAAGTAAAACTTCAGAGTTTGACACCACCAAGCTTACTAAATTAGTTCAGAATATTACCCACTTGGGATCAGGAGGAATTCTGGTTTTCTCTTAAAAGTGTACATTTAAAAACTCCTTTACTGAAGGGAATAATTGCTGTGACTGCATTTCGTTTGCCTTGGGCAGTGAGGTGGCGATGCGCTCACGCTGTAAGTTCCTCTGTTGGGAAGGGCTGGCCGTTGTCTGGCAGCATTCAGGTTTGTTTGGAGGGATATCTTTTTGCAGGAGGAAAACGCGCTTTGTTTTGTGCATGCAACATCTGATTGGCATAGAAAGACAGCCTGAGACTGTGCAGTCTTAAAATACCTTCAAGTCTGAACCTTTAATTGCTGGTTTTTATTTCTGTAGGAGTGCTTGGTGGTGGTGCCTCTTCCTTCTGCACCGCGTTTGTTCTCCTTTCTTCCCTTAGGCTTCCGAGGGCGAAACACTTGCTAAACGTCATCAATGAAAACTTTGGTACTCTTGCCTTCTGCCGGAGATGGCTGGATCGCCTGGGGGAGAGCAAATACCTCATGGCACTGAAGAACCTGTGCGACCTGGGCATCGTGGATCCCTACCCTCCCCTGTGCGACATCAAGGGCTCGTACACGGCGCAGTTTGAGCACACCATCCTGCTGCGCCCGACGTGCAAAGAGGTTGTCAGCCGGGGAGACGACTACTAAACTCAGAGCCACCTCAGCACCTTGATACACTAGGCTTGGTTGGAACGTCCTATACCAGAATTAATTTGCAACCTATTGTCTGTTTTAACAGTGGACTGATGTAATACTTTCCGTATTTGGAAAGGAAGTAATTTAAGCAAAGGCAAGTCTTCTAATGTAACTAACCAAGGAAAAAGCTTTCAGGCCTTTAGAAATATTTCAAAAGTTACTTATTTTTTCTGTTCAGGGAAATACGTGCTCTAAAGCTCAATTTTTAGTTTGGAATGAGTTATACATTTTGTTTTGAACATTTATGAGAAAAGATGCTTTTCAAATATTTATATTACCATATTCCTACTTGAATGCTTTGAATGACTACACCTGATTTCTGCGCCTAAGCCCTCTATGATATTGCCTTTTAAACTTCCTGGAATCCATTTTGTAAAAAATAAAGACAAATTTTCAGATCTAAAAATATATATACTTTTTAGAAGTCTGGTTATGATTCTGGTCAGGAGTCTGCTGGGAAACCGCTCCATTAAATATTTTACAAACTTGATTTGCCATTTCTTGTTTTGAAACGGGATCTGTCCTGTTGCCCTTAATGCAAACCTTGCATTTGATGGCTGCTGTTCATGTGGCAAGGCTCTGGTGGCGGTGGGGGTGGCCTGAAGGAAGCTGCAGCCTCTGGAGAGCTGAGCAGCAGTGGGCCATTCATGGCAGCAACTGTGGCCTCTGGGGGACCCACCCTGGAGCAGTGCTTGGAGAACTACAGCCCATGTAGGAGCAGCTTGTGCAGGACCGCGTCCTGGGGAAGGGACACCACGCTGGAGCAGAAGAGCATGAGGAAGGAGTGGCAGAGATGAGGTGTTAAGAGCTGACAGCAAGCTCCAATCTCCTTGCTGTGAGAACAGAGATTGAAGTTGAGCCCTGGGGGAAAGTTTCTAGTTTGCTTGGAGTTCTTATTCTCCTACTCTGGTATTAGGCAATAAGTTAATCTCCCTGAAGTCTGCTTTGCCCGTGACTGTAACTGGAGAGTGAGGTCCCTGTCCTTACCTCAACCTACAAGTTGTTTCTTGGTGTTTTCTTCCTCTGCCTTGCTGAGCGAGGGGAGCGAGAGTGTGACTGGGGCCCAGGGCCAGCTCACCTCCACTGTGTATTGAAGTAGCGGTGTCGATGCTGGGACATGGGGCAAGCTGTCATCGCTGCTTTCTAAGAGGGAATATGAGAACGTAAGTAGAGATACATGAACTAATCTGGTTTTGAGCCTGCCTATCTTCAGTTTTGACTTGCTCTGTATTGGAACACGTGGAGTGCATCCTGTGGCCTCTGTTGCTGTATATTCACCTAATGACTGGCATATTACAACGTGGTGTTACTGGTAGCAAAAGCGACAGCTGCTTTAACGGGTTGCTAACAGCAGGTGAAGTGTAACTGTCTGGGGAGCAGGAGGACTTAATCTGCTCCTCTGTAGTGACAGCCTTTGTTTATTTACTGAGTTCCTATTCATGCAGCAGTATCGGTTTTTTCCCCCTCTGCCTTTTGGTAAAAGCTCTGTTTATCCTTTAAAACCCCTCTATGGGAGCTGAAGCTTAGCGGGGAGCAGGGCCGTGTCCTGCCTGCAGTTCAAACAGCAGATACAAGTGGTTATTTGTATATTGTTTAAAACTCAGCGCTGGCTGTAGAAGGGGATGAAACGTGATCCTGAAATCTGTATTTCTGTTGTTGCCATTTAGGAGCGCTGGCATCCCAGCAATGAACTGTACGCAGTCCCAGCGGTTGTGTGGGCACTTGTAACTTCCAAACAAACAGAACCAAGTGCATGCGCTTGTTGTTGCAGTGAAAACTGGCCTTAGAAAGGAGCTGTGATGAGCAGGAATGCTGCATACAGCAGCTGGTGCTATTTTTATTTGTGCTAACAGGACCTTGCTGCTGAGCAGCTTTTTGACTCAATGCAAGCAGGTCCTGGTAGAGGTCAGTTTCCAACTCACTCTGCTTACTAACAAGCCTGGTGTGAGGCTGCTAAAAACGGGGAAGCCAAATGACTTCAGTTCTCAGCCACTTCCCCGCTACTTCCACTTTCCCTAGTCTCTAGTTGCTCACTGACATTTGGTACAGTTGCTACAGTTTAAAAACTTTCTTTTTTCCTAATCTTGACGAAGAACACTTAGCACCTGCACAGATGTCTTTTCCTTTGTCTCTTGTCTTACCTAGATGTAACAGGAAGATTCAGATGAGCAGAATCACTTTGGCCTATGGTCTGTTCCTTTCCCTTTTTGGTGTTTGTACCTGCAGGCTGTTTGCTCCTTCCCCCATGGAAGCTGGTGATGGTGTGTAACTGAGAGGTGAGAGCCTGCCTCGGAGGAATCCATGGGGATTGTTCAGTTCCCCTCACTGTGAGTTTGTCTGGCTGCACGCTTCCTGGGCTGCTGGCCACGCTGCATTTACACACGTTGCAGGTGAAAGCAAACTCTGTTTCTCCTTGCACCATGTACAAAAAATGTTCCTCTACTGCTTCGATGTTGCTCAGGCTTCCTTTTCCTATTGCTGATGTAATGAGGAAGTCTTGGCCATGCTGCCTGATAACCAGACCATACTGTATCTTCTATCTCTTGATGAAACCAAAAGATTACCAAGACCTCTGCGTCAGATGCTGAAATCTGGTGTCCTGAAATGCCCAGACGATTGGCGTCATCCTGTTCCTCTGGTCTGTGCAGCACATTTATCTACTAGCCGTGCCAGGCAGAGGGTGTAGAAGTGTTTTGCTGGCTGGCAGGCGAGAGCCTACTTTGCAGGGTTGGTTTTCTTCCATGCAGGTCTCGGGAGACGGGTGTGTCATCAGGGAATGCGCAGCTTAACCTTGTATGGGCCGTCCTGCTTTGGTGAAGGCAGGGCCCAGGTTTCCTGAGCAGGACAGCAGTGTTAGAGAGTGGACACACGTGCTTCTCTTAGGGTCCATTGGTTGGTTTGTCCTTCCCCATTAGTTTCACGGAGCCGTGTAGTAGTTTTGACTGTAGAATAAGCGGGTTGCTTTGCCCTGTGCTGAGCTGCCCTACCAGCACTCCTGATGCAGTGCACACGCTCGGTGTGGGCAGCAGGCGCTGCCGGTCTGAGGATCCCCAGTGTAGCGTGGGGCAGGGAAAGCGCAGTGCTGGTGGGTACGGACACGGCTGGCCATCGAGCAGCCATTAGATGCTTGCTACGATATGGGACTAACAGGCTTACCTTGGAGTTAGGACCAAAACCAGCGTTAGATCAGGGACAGATGGCCAAAGCGGCCCTGTAGTTGCTGCCTTAGACCAAGTTAGACAGAGTTATTGTGTGTTTTTTTTTTTTTAAAGAAAGATAACATAAGGACTAATATCAGTGCACACGTTTTTTCTGTCCACATCAAGGCATTTTATTGAGGTATAAACTTTGCAGAAGATGAGGTAACAATTTGCATAGGAATTATGCAAAATAACTTCACAACTAAACTTTACTTGGCATTAACTGCTGCCTATGGAGAAGGACTGACGATCGCGGCCTGCTGGCTCTCTCCACGCACGGCTCCGTTAATGCTAGTGGCAGGACCACGCAGAAGGTACAGCAGCAGTAGCTGAGGAAACCACTCCGACGCAGACCGCTTCCATACAGCTGTTGCAGCTGCTTTTCAACGGCGGGTGCTAGCCATTACTGAAAACGCAACACTTGAAATAGAGCAAGCTTGGGCAATGTAAGAAAGGAGATGCTGACATTCTCGTAGCAATGACTGTGCATGGGGTTTTGCTATTGCCTGAAAAAAGCTTTAAGTCACTGGAATAAAAAGGCCCCGGTTGTCAGAATTAGCACTTTGAATTTGGCACTTCAATTTTAAATCAATATTCGTTAAGGCTAGAACGTGGAAGTCTTAGTAAACATACATTCTTGTGCTACTGAACGCTTTTCTTCAAATACTTATATGAAAATAGGTATGTGCTTTATTATTTCCTTAATTTCAGATTTTAGGAAACTCGTGTCAATGTATCTTGAGAAGAACTGAATGAGGTTCAACCAGGCCCAGTGCAAGGTGTTGCACTTGGGTGGGGGCAATCCCAGACACCGTTACAGACTGGGAGAAGAACTCAGCAAGAGCAACCCTTAAGGAGAAGGACCTGGGGGTTCTGGTGAATGAGAAGCTCGAGGTGAGCCAGCAGTGTGCGCTTGCAGCCCATAAGGCCAACGGTATCCTGGGCTGCATCAGGAGAGGGGTGGCCAGCAGGGAGAGGGAGGGGATCATCCTTCTCTACTCTGCCCTTGTGAGGCCCCACCTGGAGTACTGCATCCAGGCCTGGGGCCCCAGCACAAGAAGGACGTGGAGCTGCTGGAGTGGGTACAGAGGAAGCCTTGAGGATGACAAGAAGTCTGAAGCACCTCTCCTACAAAGAAAGGCTGAGGCAGCTGGGCTTGTTCAGCCTGGAGAAGAGAAGGCTCTGGGGAGACCTCACTCCCCACAGTAGTGAAGGCCACAGTAGTGGCCTTCCACTACTTAAAGGGAGCTTGTAATCAGGAGGGAGATGGACTTTTTACAGGATCTGATAGTGATAGGACAAAGGGGAATGGCTTTAAACAAGAAGAGGAGATGTAGTTCAGATGTGAGGGGGGAAATTTTTCACTCAGAGGGCGGTGAGGCACTGGCACAGCTGCCCAGAGAGCTGTGGGTGCCCCATCCCTGGAGGTGCTCGAGGCCAGGCTGGATGGGCCCTGGGCAGCCTGGGCTGGTGGGTGGCACTGCCCATGGCAGGGGGTTGGAACTGGGTGGGCTTTAAGGTCCATTCCAACCCAAACCATTCCATGATTCTATGATCTTCAGCATAGCTCCCTCGAAGGCAGGAAGAGAAGCTTGCAAACAAATTTCACTTTAGTGAGGAAGAACACACAAAGATTTTCTTATGAAAAGTTCAGTTACTATTGGACATGAACATTCCTTGCTGGTGAATGTTAATATTCTAAGACCTAATAGCAATTCCTGCAGACAGTAAGAGTCATGATATCATTAGAACTATACTATAAAACGTACACAGGCATATACAGAAAATTAACCAGAGAAACATCCATTGCCCGTTGAAAGTCATTATTCTACACCAATTCAAAAAGATTATCAAAATACAAAAACAGCTTAAAAAAAACAGCCTGAGGTAAGAGTTAAATGCAAATGGCAATCTTTTTCTTAAAAAAATAACTGTATTGAAATTCTAGGTACTTAGAAAGTTACTTACTGTCGATAAAAACTTTTACTAACAATTGTAAAGAGTACTTTACCTAATACAAAAGTATATAAACATTGTACACAGATTCAAAGTCAAAAAGTACAATACTGTACTCGCATTCCATTTAAAAATATATAGTTATGACAATTCAAACTTTACCATACACACAGTTAATTGCCTTTGGATTAGCTGCTACTGTTGTCCACAGAACAGTCAGCTAATTCTGCGTGCTGCTGACTTTCAGCTGTGCTAGGACATACTTTGCCATGCCCGTTTGCCTGAGTAAGTCGTTGGCTGTAAAACAAAATGTAGGCTTGAGCCTTGCATACTTCTTCCATAGTGCACATGTTGAGTTTTGAATCATTGCAGTGTACCCAAAATCCTAGAATGAAGGAATACAACAAACAAACAAAACAAAACAAACATACATCAGGACAGACTTGAGGTAACTGCACTGTGCTTAATGAATTAGCACTCAGTCCCATTTAACAAGAGTTGCTTTGAAACAGCGCACTGCTTCAGTCAATCTGGTGTATCTGTCTCTGTGCTTCAAAAGCCTAGCTTAACTTCCTCAAATTTACAAGAGGGTTTATAGACAGAACAAGTTTAACTAGTCAATACAAAATCTGAACTGTTTTGGTCTACGACCTGCAAATCTCATCCCAGGCAGTTCTGCCACAAGCAACAGACGCCCTTTTCCATTTCAGCAAAAGACAGTAAGTTTATCAGTTTAGAATTACGAACCCCCTTTTCTCCCACACTTTGTATGTCACAGCTGGCTCCTACCTCCTTCTGAATTGTAGCAGTAGGCAGTGTAGTGCCCTGAGCCAAATCCTTTCCCGTGATGCATTACTACAGCAGACAAGTCGTAGATAAAGCAGTCAGGTAGGAGGGACTTGAGGGATTCTCTGCAGCAGTAAGGCTCCATGTTCAGCATTTGATCAAAATTAACGTGCACGCCAATCTTTTCGCGATGATTGCGTCCTGACCACCTGGAAAGTTAAGTCAAATGAAAACTTAATTTTTTCAGAAGAAACAATTCAGAATGCTGTGTTCTTAAAAAAGCTATCTTTGCTATTGTCTTTGTGCACAAAATAAATGTGAATTTGTATATCTTCCCCAGCGGGAAACCCCATTTTCATAGAATCACAGAACGGCTTGGGCTGGAATGGACCTTAAAACTCATCGAGTTCCAACCCACCTGCCATGGGGAGGGCTGCCACCCACTTTTATTTCAAGACTTCTGGTATGTGTCTGTAGTACCTACTAACTTCATCTTCTGAAAGGTCCATCTTAAGATCTGACTGCAGTGGTAAGTGGGAAGTATTTCCCCCATCCTAAATGTCATTGTCAGTTTCCTGTTCAGGACAGGTTCTGTGCCAACGCATTAATATATTTGGTTATATGACAGTTACGTGAGACTTCTGACTGAATACAATCTCAGTTTGTACATCAGTGAATGGGTGTTTGCTTTACTTGAGGATAACACGATCAATTTTTACCAAAAGAGTTCACAGCAGAATTAATAGGTTCAAATTGAAAAGGAGGAAATAATTTTGTTATTAAAATAGGAAGTACTTGGAAAACAAAGCATCAATTCTCCTATTACAGCTCACTGATGTTTAAATTAAATAAGGGAAATAAGTTTCTATTACCATTTCTCACCGTACCAGTAAACTAAATTAAAGTGATGCAGAAGAATATTGATCCCAAACAATGGGGGAGGACTGGATAGGTCAATTTGCAACACTGTTTGTTGTGGCAGTACTTACCTAAACCGCTTCAGGTGTAATCGGAGAACCTGAGGTAGTCGACACACCATAAGCTGCTTCTGAGCTTCTGTGAGTATAACTGGTTTAGAAGAAAACTTCCTGCGTTTTGCTGAGGCCAAACACACAGTTACATAACAAAGATCTTGCTAACAGCCTTGTATAACAGCCACTGTATTTGTGTCGATCGAAATAGCTACCGAATGCATCTCCTTACAAAGGATGCACTATGAGATCCACTCTGCAAGGCTTACTTTATGATTTAAGCATAAAATAGTTGTGGCCACTTTCAGGTTATTCAACTCAATTAAAAAAGCTGATGGGTTCTTCAGCTGGGAGCAGCAGGATCCCCACGAGCGTGTGAGCAGACTCAATTTAAGAGAAGCATCACACTTCAAGACATTATTTGAACCATTTCCCTTCCAGGTGGTAATAGCTGTCACAGTGACAAAACAGCAGGCCATAAGGTGAGGAACTTTGCTCTTAATGTAACATACTTTTAAAACTCATAGCACTTTCATGCCTTCACTGTCAGCCTACTCCATATTTTACACAGAGAACATATGTATGAGTACATACTGCCTTTACTCACTGTTGCACTGATCACATGCATATATCTTTCCTTCCAAAGCTTCGGTTTCTGTAAACTTGGCCAGCATTTCCGTCAGCGGACAGGGATACTGAGATGCCATCTCCTTGCCATTGCAGTGATACCTCTCGGGGAACTCCAGCGACAGGTCCCAGAAAGGTTCTATGGTGTTTGATTTATTATCACAGGCAAGACACGTAACCTGCAAAACAATATTCACAAACTGCTTACACTCAAAAGCTTACTTTGCTAAACACATACTGCAACAATACGGCTCTAAAAAAGTACATATATTTATATTCTTTTCCTACAGACAACCAATGGAACCAAACAGAAAGCGTAGCCATTTAACAAAAGAAATTATAGACCTCATTTCTTAGGTGCAGCAGCATGGCCAGCACTGCTCCCACAAATGGGTATGTGTTCCTCTGTTCTACTGAGAAACAAAAGAAGTGTCCAAATGTATGGCACTGTCAGAGAGAAAGTAGCTGGTGGAATCCCAGGAGTCTTATTTCTAAAAAGAAATAGCACAAAACACCCCTTCAAAGAAAACTTAATGGGTAAAAACGTTTTATTTCTTCTTTCAGTAAGTGGATGCGTCACCACACTAGGGAAGGGACAAGCAGTAAGGCAGGCAAATACAATGACAAGAAGAGAAGCAAGTCAACCTCCAAAACCCAGACAAGACCGCTGGGGACAATTAACCCATGGTAACACTCAGTATTTAGGAAAGTAAGTTAAAAGCAGTAGCTCTTCTAAGCTAGAATGGCAACATATTAGATCTTGTAATCTTCTAAAAGCCAGCTCCAGCTGCTAACAGAAAAGCGTCACACCATTTTATTCTTCCTCCAAATGATCTCCATCCTTCTCAGATCCGTGTGGGTGAATAACTTGTGCGTAGCTGAACCCATGCAGTAGTGTAACTCCATTTAGTACAACAAGAATAGTTCATAAAGGCTATAAAGAAGTATCAACAAACCTGAAGTTTGTGCAAGACTAAAGTTATGCTCCCCTTCGATTCTCCAATGCAAGAGTCAAAGCACGATACAACCCTGAAGAGCAATTACCTGAGTTTTCTGCTGTTAAGAATGTATTTATTGGCTCACAAGCTGCTGTTGGCCACTAGCTCAAGCAGCTCTAACCTCAGGGCTCTGGAAAATACGCCTTCTGAAAAGCTCCATGCGAAGCTGGATTGTAATTGAGCTCGGATAGATAGCTTTGACAAAACTTCCGCAACCATCCAACATGCTCCCACCACATGCTCCCCAACAACTAAACTTTCCCGTGGAAAAGATGACAGGACCAAAAAAATTTCCAACTGGACTTACTTTCAAAATAACTACTCTCATCTATTAGCACAGAGTAACAGTTGGGTGTGATGAGACAAAACCACTGGTGTTTTACAGTAAATGCAAGTTAGCAACCACGAGGGTAAATAACTGCCATACAAAACCCCTACAGGAACACTTCCTATTTAAGGAAACACCACGAGCTGCTTGGAACAACTAACGCAAAGACGTCGTAATAAAGGAATGGAGATCCACATATCCGTGGAGCCAAGTATCGTCGTCACGTTGGCACACCTTGGTGCTGCTGCCCAACACAACACTCAGGGCAGCTCTCCTCAGTCAGGTTAGTAGGCCGTGGCCAGGGTGAAAGTGCACTGTTCCATCCAAGAGCTCTGCTATTTTCCTGTGAAGGTTTGCTGTTACTTAGTTGTTCACTGTGCTTTGTTACTTCCTGGCCATTTACATGAGGGGAAATCTGTCTCCTCCTAGGCGTTGGCGTGAGTGATCCTTTATTCAACGCATCCATCAGCCGCAACAGCTTACCCCAACCCATGCACGAGCTGCCCAACGCACACGGATGCTCGAGTGCAGGCACTCGTGGTCAGCAGTGCTGTCGGGAGAGCTGTTGTCTGCTTTAAGTTCTAGGAAGAAATCAGTCTTGTTCTTAGAAAACAAAACTTCCAACTTACACGACAGAAAAGAGAATCTGCTGTTTTAATTTGCACTGACAGGAGCCTCTTTTGTAAGCGCTAACATCTGGCAACATTTCAAAGCCACAAACTATTAGTAATTCAGAGCTGGAATCTAGACTTGGAAACAAAACGATACCTTTGGCCACAGTTCAAGCCAACCTCCAGCATAAACACAGAATGACTAATAGGTTTCTGCTGTACAAACGGGTGATTTTGTTGGGCCAGAAGTTTATTTAATTGACGAGTTACTTAAGCAAGAATTTGCTGAACCTGAATGCACGCTGAAGATTAATGGGCTTAGGATGAAGCACACACACGAACACAGAAGAGGTAATTTTAACAAGTTCTGAGGTTTTAAATTTAGCGTGCCATGTTAACAACCTGGGCCATTTTAAGATCCTCTTTCCCAACTAGTTAATAAATGCTACCCCAAAGGAAAACAGACATGTAACTGGTTCAGCTTCCAGCTTTTGCCCCTCAGAAAAAGAGGAGCTGATGTGACAGCACTGCTTTTCATCTCCTGGTGCGACTGTCAGCTAAGCACATCTGTGCTCGCAGGCTCCCCCGCGATGCAGAGCGGCACTTCTTCAAAGGCAAGACGCTCCTCCCCATCTCAGCACCGTGGAGGTAAACTGTTAAAAGAATTATCTGGGCTGTTAGCAAATTCACAACAGGCAAGTACCCTGATGTATCGAACAAACACACACCCAACCCTACCGCCATTGTGCAACACCAGCGCCAGCGTGCAGCCACTGGGTGCTAAGCGAGATGTAAATAGGGGCTGGAACAAAGACCAAACCCATTTCCCTCAGCCAGGCCCAAGCTCACCAGCTGGGTCCCACGAGGACCAGGAGGACCCTTCCCTCCACCGGGGCTCACCGCACTGCTCTGCTCTCAGAGGGACCCCTCACTCCCCCACTATCCATGCAGTGCAACCCAGATTTTTGGCTCTAACTTTTTTTTCCGGTATGATTATACATGACTGAAAAAAGGAAGCAACTTTGGTCGAGCAATCTTGATGAGTGAGGTGTACCTTTTCCCTGCTGTATTTTTCAAGATCAGAGTTTAATTTCACCTCTCTGTGATATTCTGTGATTGCTATTTCAGGAAGTCGTAATGTTGCCATTATAACAAATCCACAGGAGAAGTCTACATCAGAGCAAAGAAAGTAAACTACTGTTTTTCGCTAGCTGAAATCCCTACTTTGTGCTCTGCCTGCCCATCCTCTCATGCCTTGAAATAGGAGTGCTATATGCAATTGTTTGGTTAAAGCCCAGCATTCAACCATGGGCCAAAGGCCAGACTGAAAAGAGCTGGATCAGATTGCTTGATTCAAGCTAAGCACGGAGGCCACTCAGACAAGCATCACTGAGCCCGCAATAATTTGATGGACAGCCACTGCCCCAGATGGCATTCAGCCTAAATGCAACCAAAGAAAATAGTTAACATATTGCTGCAGAAGCAGCCAGCCCCAACACCAGCTCTGTTTTGCTTCTGTTCCCTACGCTTTTACGGAAGGACAACTGTTACCCCCTCTGCTCTAAGAACATAAGATGGCCAGACCCATTTTTGTGCTTTCACTACTGAAGTTTTCACTACATAGCAGACATCTGTAAAAAACAGCAACTGAATCTTTTTTCCACAGCAATCAAAGGGGGTTGATTCTAGGATGCTGCTTTAACCTGACATTCCAACATCGCAGCCCATACTGTACTTCTGCAGTTACAGACATCACTGAACTTTGTAGCGATGATGTACACCATCATCAAAACGATCCCCATCTACTTAACAGAATAACGTGAGCAAAACCACAGCAAACCACGGTCTGTGATTCAGGGGTGTCCTGCAGAAATGTCCCATCTGGTTGCAAAGCGACTGGACAACCATTTTGTGATTTACACAACACAGATAAGCACAGCAGCTACATATACAAATACAGAAATCAGCATCTTCTAGACTTCAGAATACAGAAATCAGCACATCAGTTAAGTTTAAACCCTCCTATTATCTACCTGAAACTCTGACAGCTTTTAGTAGCTTATTCAGCATGAGACTTCATACCCAGCACTGCTTGACTGTCACCCCTCGGCATTCTCCCCCACTTAAATTCACAGCACAGCACCCAGAGCTGAAGGGCTTCAAAGAGCCCAAAGATCACTCATTTCCCCTCTTCCCAGCCAATCTGTCCTGAAACACACCAGGTGAGGAGCACGACTTGCACAGAGGTGTCGCCTTCTAAAACTTTAAAGGTAATTTACATTTGTTAGACCCAAACCACTCCCTGATCTCCTGCATATTCCTGTCCCGGAGCACGGCAAACCTCTTCCGCAGCGCTCAGCAGGGGGAGGCATTTTGCTGAGATCCCTGTCCCAGACATTATCAGTACATTATCAAATGTTTTGGGGTTTTAAGTACACCTAGAGATATCAAAAGCTAGTTCTTACTAAGCACTGACGTATTAAATGGTGAATTACTGGGGAAGAAAAGACTCATTACCGAGGACAGGTTTGTCCTAAGAAGAAATGGTAACCAATCACTGCTCTGCTGTAGAGGAAATCTGTATCTACACAAACACAGCCAGTGCTCTTTACTTTCACTTCCCAGGGGTGAATGCTGGGTCTGATTCTGTCATATCCTCAGCAAGTTTGCAGAGAAAAAACTGGGAGGAGTGGCTGGTAGTGGCTCGGGCTGCCCCCAGAGCTGGGCAGGCAGCAGTGGGCTGGCAGCTGCCCCAGGCAGCGCAGCCCAGAGGCACAGCAGGGCCTGCGCCTGGGCAGGAACCAGCCCGGGCACCAGGGCAGGTGGGGGCAGCTCTGCAGAGGAGGCCCTGGGTCCCCATGAGCAAGCTGACCACCAGCTGGCAGCATGCCCTCCTGGCAAAGGCAGCTGATTGCACACTGTGCTGGGCTGCAGGAGGCAGAGCATGGCCAGCAGGCCGAGGGAGGGGATCCCTGCCCTTTGCTCAGCCCTGCTGAGGTGCAGCTGGGGTGCTGGGGCTCCCGAGTACCACCTTCCTCAGTGCAAGAAGCAGAGCTGCTGGTCGAACTACACACACCAGAGTTCCTGCTAGCACGATTTCTGTGGACAAGCGGGACACAATTTTCCCAACGCAGTGCTGAAAATATACATTTACTTTGAAAGCTAACATCTGCTGGTGCAATTTCTGGATTTTTAAAAACACACCTGCCCACAATTCCTTGCTTAACACTGAGGAAAAAAACTGTAGATACTTTAACAGTCGTTGCATACTGTGCTAATTAGCCTGGTCCATTTAAAAACCTAAGCCGAATAATAAAAAAAAAACCTCAGAGAGAGCGGCTAACACACTTTGGTTCTTGAAGTGTCCTTCAAGGGCCTGTGGATTGGTTCAGGTCAATTTACCACTGGCACAAAACTTCACAGTGCACGATTTTCCTCCTTTCCCTTTGAAGGATCAAGGACAGAAGACAATGGGCATTCCTTCTGCTACAAGAGTACAAGCATGGGATTGAAAATAAGTGGGATTTTTATTAAAATATTGGCATCTCTTTGCAGTCCCGATGAGGCTGAGAGGGATGGGCCACTGCTTCAGCAGATCTCTGAAAGCAGAGGTTTACAAGATGAAGACTCCTTTGCCCAAGAAATACTATAGCACAACTTTCTCCAGGCAATCGCTGGAGAATGTCTAGCATGTAAAAAAGAAGGGAGGGGAAGGGTTATTTCTAGCTGTATCTTAAATACCCGTAGCATCCAAACCCTAAAAAGGATATTGGAGTCAATAAAGTTGACAGAAAACCCAAGAGGCAATCCAATTGTCTATAACCACGCTACTCTTGGAGTTACTCATTACCCAGTTTTGCATTCCATAAAGAAGCATGAGATTTCAGGCAGTAGTTGGGGAAGAGTTACTTTGAATCAGCTGACTGAGAACACAACAAAACAAAAATGAACTCATCTAAAATGTGTCAGTGTTTTGACATCACCTAAAGCTCTTCCTGGTTATCAAAAAGAAATCTGACCGAGATTCTTACACACTCCATTTCCTCGTTTCTTTATCTTACATTCTGAACAGAGTGAGTGCTGAATCAGGCAGCTGTTTCTGTGGCAATGACTGATGACAAACCGGATCTGGATGATGGTTTGTCTTCAAGTTAGAACAGAAGAGAGAGGGACAACATTTTATTGCACACGTGAAAGTAATGCAAAACCTAAGTAAACATACAGCTTATCTGCATTGTAAGCGATCCTCCGTGTACCGCATCAAGAGCAGTTCCTGAGGTTTAAAGGTCAAGTAGACTGGCTTCACTGCACTTGAGCATCTCATAGAACCCAATATCTTTAACTAATACTTTCAGTACTAATGGGTAACAACTTTTTCATGATCCTAAAATGGAATGCAACCGCTGCACAGAAACCAGACTCTCAACTCTCCTTATTCACTGAATTAAGAAGTAGTTTATAAAATACTCTAGGTTAAAAGTCCCATTCGATTTTTTGAATAAATGCAGCAGGCTCCAGCTCCAGCTACCTTCTAGAGAGGAACTGTAATGCTGCTACAGCTGATAGGTAGATAGATAACATTAAGCACTTAAGGACAAAGAGTACATTCCTTGCTTTTAAAGAATCAGCATTGTCAAAAGGTGGCGAGATTACCACCTATGCTCAAAATGCTAGTGAAGACTGAACTGGCACGAAGGAGTGAGAGAACACAAAGGGCACACCAGGAGGTGACGTACCAGACACTACCCGTGGAAACTGCCTAAGGAGCCAGGGAGAAATTACTGCCCATAACAGCCTCACTGCACTTCTTGTTCTGCTCACTCTAGGCATCCTGAAGTTTATCGAGGCTGTGTTTTGCACAGATTTGGCCATCTGGAGTAAAAGAACTGCGTGTTGTGGTCACTGCATACCTTCAGTCTGTTCAGTTCCCTTGCAGGCTCACTTGATGACACTTAAGTGAATTCTCACTACTCCTCTCCTTAGTTTCAGGAAGGTGGGAGGGTTTCTAGTCACAAGCGTCTTAATACAAAGCTAAAAAACATGCAAAAGAAGCAGTACTACTGAAACAGTGACTTCAGCACCTCAAAAATTCATCCAGAAAATGACTCCTATTAGAAGGCATGGAGGCCAAACCTTGTCAGTATACTTAAGCAATTACTTTGTTTTCCTATCAAAGTTACTGTTGGAGAGGAATGGGATTTTCAAATAGAAAGATTTAATGATATTACATATTGGACACTTATACCAGTGCAACGCTTAGACAAGAGGAAACAGTAAGAAGTGCTCTTACCCTGGGCCAAGCAGAAGGTAGAAGATGATCTACTTTTATTAGTAGATACAACAGTTTCTAACAGTTAAACAAACCCTAACATGACCTAAAAGTTAATATATTCTGCAATACAACCCTAATTTTAAAAGTCCTCTTAGCTTACAGTTTACAAATCACAGCAGAAAGCAATTCTACCTCAGCCAAAAACCATTTCCATTCCTAGCTTCACATAGTAAAATATTGAACGAGCTATCAGTCAGAATAGAGGCAATATCCATGTTTTTGTTAATTGTCCCACACCTCTATTCTTTCACACAACAGATCCATTAAACGTTTCTGCAGTACCTCAGAGATGTGTGCATGCATATCGCAGACCACTTGCAAAAGGCAGAGACTATCCCAGCCTCTGCTCCTGTTGCAATGTGGTTAGGTTTATGATGCACTCAACAGAAATCAGCATTTATTCATTCAGTTAATTCTCAGATGCTTGTACGCAGTTGGGATCTGTGTAATAGTAAGTGCACGCACTGAAGTGCTTAACAGGAAGCCAAGAAGAAAACAAGGGAAAAAAAAAGGAGCCATCAGAAAAAAAGGAAAACCACCCACCCCACAAATTTGGTTCCTGTGTGGACAGAGCCTTCTGTACCTTTGTGTTGTAATGGAAAAGAAGGACCAGTATCCTTGTACACAGCATCATAACAGACAACTGTTCTGTAGTCATGAATCTCAAAGTCAAGCTACTTACTGAAATGATGCAAATGTTTCCTTGCTGGGCATCCGTTACAAAAACGGTTTCCATTTAGATGAGATTAACACCTTCCACCACAGCCAACTAGATACTTTAAATTGTAAATTCTTTATTACTGCTTATCAGTTGATCCTTAAGTAGCAAAGTCAGATGTTTATCAGTAGCTTCAAGAAAGTGTTTTACAATACTTGTAACGTTTATCGGGTGACTCTTCTATTGAAATTTTTAGGAGTAGCCAAATGACCTTACTTTAAAAATTGTGTATGCTATACCTTCTGCTCATCCCTTCCCAGTAGTTATAAATTTATTAACCTTTGAAGTGTGCCGACCACTGGCCAGCATAAATGTGTAACGACAGATCATTATACATCGTAAAAACATCATAAAAACATACCTGACTTAATAGCTGTCCATGAAAAATGTTGTTAACCACATTCAAAACCTGTTTTATAAGTTTTCTTTGAGAAGCAGGGATGAGAGCTGGGTATCTGGTCCCCGTAGTCTCCAGTTCCTGCTGCACTTTATCCAAAAGTTCACAAAGGAATTCCTGAGCATCTTGTTGGGCATATCCTCTGAAGGCTGGAATTAATCTCCACACAGAATGAAGCATGGCAAAAGGAGACACCAGCGCCCATTTGCCAGACCACATCACTTGAAACAAAGTATGTAGCTCATGACAAAGAGAAATATGCTTTGAACTGGGCTCCCTGGGCTGAATGAGTTCCATATTTCTACTTTTTGATGCTCCTCCACTTAATCCAGAGGATAAACTAGACCTCCTCACAGAAGAGGATCCTTTTAATTTCTCCTGGTTCTCATTCACTTGTAACGTTGAGGCAGTTACTGATGGGTGTTTAGAAGAAGATCTGGTTTTACCACTGGCTGCTGTTGCCAGCAGTTCCTGAGTTTGGTTGAGATCAAGCTTTAAAAAGCATTCTCGAAAAATAAGTAAGTGACTTAATACCTGCAGGATAGAATTCATATAGCACGTGTTTCCCAGGTTTCTCAGTCCCGTTACCCCTGGAGTCACTGTGGGCCTTCGTTTAATTGGAGAGTCACTTATTTTTTTCAATCTTACTTCATCTGAGGTATACGTTTCTTTCAACTCTGCCACAGATTCCACATTCTGTGGTGTCTGTTGCATGCAGGATGCTGTTTTTAAGGACATTCTCATCTGGTTTTGTAAACGGCAGCTCTTCCTTGGAGGCATCTTCTCCATCTCTGCTTTCAACTGGCGCTTTCGTTCTTGTCTCCTCTTTCTAGCTTTGTCCCTTCTTTCCTCCTCTTCTTCCAAACGCTTTTCTTCTTCCAGAATCTTTTTCCCGCTAGGTGTCAGCTGGAACCACGATCTGAATATTTTGCCCATGAACGCACGCCTTCTGTGCCACAGCGCTGTGAACATGCGGTCCTGGTTCCGAAGCAAGGCCTGGGCACCACCGTGCGAAAGGTACGAATCGTCGCTGGCACCCATGGAACGCAAAGTCCTCCCACTACGAGTGGTGCAGTCATAGTTCTGACTCTTGATTGCACTTAACGTACTTCGCAACAGTTTTAAATCCCCAGTCGCATTATCGTTAAGAACGTAATCATCACAGAGATAACAGAAAACATACAGCTCGTTTACTTCCAATGCCACCGGGTGACCGTTGTCCTGAAAGTGCTTTAGTGCGTGTTCTTCAATGTATCTTCCACAGGCCACATGGGAGCAGCTGAGGCACGCCCACACGGACTCGGTGGTATTGCAGTCCACGCAATGCCACTTCTGCGGATTCAGAATGGAGTGATCTTGGGCCAGGCGCAGGCGTCCTATGTGCTTACACTTATCCATTGTTAAAACTGAAACTGCAGAGAGGCACCAGCAAAACACATCATCCAAACCGTTTTCTGTCCATGATATTTCAATCTGCAACTAAAAAGAAAAAAAAAGTTTTAAGTTACAGCTCATAAATACCCAGCTGTATCACTTTGATAGCTGTCAACATACCAAACTCCTCCTTGAGGTCAAGATCACAATCTTCATCCAGCTAAGTCCCACCAAACACATCATGGCACTCAGTTACACGGAGTCAAAATCAACGCTATCATCAGCAGTCTGACGTTCAGACCAAATAGTCTGATTGCCACTTCATATTCCCAGTACCTTCTGGCTCAGGACTGAAGCACACTGGCCTGTTTTTTTGTGTTCTTCCCTCCTCTCTCTCCAAAGAAGCACTGATTTATTTACAGCACACTGTTCTAGAGTTTGGATAGAAACAGAGTTTGAAATGTTCCTATTAATTCCATCCCTAAGCACACAGGTGCAGGAGTGCAAGGTTCACTAAAATTTATTATGTTTACACAGTACGACCGGTGTAGACTTTATACAACTCAAACCCTTAATTAAACCACACCTTTAATTAAATCACTGCAGTTTTGTGCTCAGGCAAACCCTTTATACCACCACTTTCTTCAGTAATGTATCTTCAAATAAGTACATTTTAACATGTCACCCTAACACCACTGGGACAAAAAAAAAAAAGAAGAAAAAAGAAGGGTGATGTGGAAAAGCAAACATCTTTTTTCATGAGACAGAAATACCATGAGATACCTAGCTCAGCTTGCTAAAAACTTTATTTAAAAAAATGCATTTTGAACATTTTTCTAATCCATGTCTTCAAAACATCACATAAAAATTTGATTAACATCGGCTTACATCCTTTTATAAATTGATGTGGCAGCATTTGTTTGCTCAAAGCTGCTGTGTTTACTTTCTCCTGTAAGGTGCATTTACCTAAAACAAATAGGCAGGCTCTGACTAACAGGAATTAAAGAGACAGTGATTCATTCTTTCTTTGTAAAGTCTAAAGAAAGATGGCAAACCCCAACCTCGCTGAGATATCATCTAGAGACAAATGATGTGTCAGGAAGCAATTATGTTTGACCCTGAGCATTTGTGCCCCACGATGTCACTGGCTGGAAAGGCTAGGACAAGTAGCACAGCACCAACCTCTGATGAAACAGTTACTTCACCTGGGGAGGACACAGGCTTGTGAAATACACAGGTTATGCCAAGCAAGACCTAAGTTTTGCCATTACAAATGCACGTGTACTGTGGAGCTTGCCAGGGCTGTACAACATCGAGGTCCAGGACTTCATGCCTTACAGATGAGTAAGCCAGGCTAGAAAAATGTTAAGTGATTTAGACAACTCTGTGTAGAATCCAAAGGCCTCTATTCCAACTATCAATGTTACAGTTATGACATGCACAATAAATGGTTAATTGAGAGAGAAAAGATGTCTGCCTTAGAACAGGCACTAAGTCAGGGGAACCCTAACATCTGATGACATGGCACTGAGGAAGGGAAGCAGGTAGAAAAGCAGGAGCTGGATAGGAAAGTAGCTTCATTTTTCACCTGGTAATTAGATAAAACTGTAGTTAAAAGACTCAACAAAAAAATGACTTGGATCAGTTAATCGTCCTGAGGCTAATGCCCTTTAAAATGTTCCAACACAGCTACCCAAAGCTGCAACAACTGCAAGCACCCAGCACTGCACGCGTCCTGTTGCTCTCGCTGTCACACAGGAAAGGCTGAGCCAGCTGTAGCAAAACCAGGACGGTGCACACAGTTCTACACGCCAGTCGTTCTCATTGCATTTCCCTGAGCGCTGCCTCCCGTCCATACCAGCTGCATGGAACAATTTTGAGTGCTGTGACCTCTGGGTACCCACTCGGTAGCTCCCACCAGGCCAAGCACCAGCCACCGTGCTCCGGGGAGGTCAGGATCCTCCGAAGGCCACAGCCAACAGATCACAAAAAGGAGGGCTCGCTGAATGCTTTCAGCCTGCTGGCGTCCACAGCATTCATCCCTTCTAAAAGGCAGCCCATTCACAGGCTGCTAATGAGATTCTTTTACAAATAATTGTCCATACTACATTTGTTTTTAATACTGTTTTGGTAAGTAAGACCACTAATTTCATCCCAGGCCTTCCCCCAGTCTGACAACTTTTCCCCAACAAAGCCCCACGCTTCTGTAACACTGACGTCTGTAATACGTGGAACTCATGTCTCAGAGCTGTACGTGTATGTCAGACCTTCCTGGAATACGAGAGAAATTCCTACGTACCGTGTGCTGCAGCAATTAAATATGGTTGACAGAATTTTAAGAGACAAGATTCAGCTCTGTGCTTTCGAGCTAACCAAAATAGACTCTCCCGTGTAACATACTAGTAACAGTCCTTTCCAGCCGGCAAGAAAACCAAACCCTGCCTTCTCCCAGGGCTGTGGGACACAGCAATACCATCAGTCAGCCAGTCTGACAGATCAGCTCTTCCTCACTGCCTTTCTTCTAAAGTCACACTGTGAACATTGTGCCTTATTTTTCCTTCTTTATAATAATGTATGGCCAAAAAATTATTCTTTTCTCCATTAGAAAAGCAGCATCAAGAGTGAAACTACATTGCCGACATGGCTGAACTTAAGCACACATTGGACTGAGGACAAAAGGAGTCCGCTGATTCCAGGACGAGCACTGCGTGAGCCAGGTTGCACAACCAAGCTCCTAATGCAAAAGCAGCATCATTCTACAACAAAACAAGATCGTGTTGTGGAGAGAAAAGTTGAAAGCGCCGTGCCCCCCGCAGCAGCAGGCCACCCCCCCTGCATCGCTGCGCAGAGACTGAGCGGGCTCAGGGGGGAACCAGCCTGGCACCAGAGGAGGCTGTTCCTTCGAAGAAAACGTAAAGAGAACAAAATACACAGCTTGGTCAGAGCCACAGGGATCTGAGAAGACCACAAAAAAAGTGAATAGGACAAAACTCAGACCAGGAAAAGTTCAGCTGAATGCCAAGCAGTACACCAACCGACAGCATGAGTGCTGTAGGGCGGGGAGGGCTACTAAATCAAGTGAGACATTTGTGAACTTCAGCTTAAAACCAAGAACTGGCAAGGCAGAATAGGTCAAGGAAATAAACAGGACTGAGGTGACACAGTGGTGGAAAAATCACTAAAAAAATACTGGATGCTGATTGATACACCTAGCAGAAATCTGCAGCTGGAGTAGTAGAGCTCAAGCAAACACTCCACTGCCAAAAATCCCGAGAGAAAGTTATTCAGCACTTCTCGTGCATTCTTCTCTCCGCAGGCTCAGTTCCCTGCACACACACAAAGAAATGGTGAATTAATTGACCAGCACTCCAGAGATCAAGCCCCCCCGTGCTCCCAGCGCAGACCCCAGCAGAAGCAGTCAGCAAGAGAGCAGGCGCTGACACTGTGTTCCCAAAAGCAGTGTGCTCCCAAAAGCAGCACACTGCCTAGGAAAGGGCCTGGACACCCGAGTTTCACTAGCAAAAAGTACATACAGAATATAATGCTTATTCTCAATGAACACCGTCTTGACCTTATTGATGTGTTTGTTTGTTTAACTAAAGGGTGGCTGGCAAACTGAATGTTGGGGCAACTTGTTAGCTGAAAAAAGTGCTCAGTGTTAAGAAAAAAATGTAGCCAAGACTACGGATGTTGTTCTTCCACTTGAGTTCCACGTAAACAAGAATTAAGATTCATTTCAGCAGCTGTTCTGTTTGAAAACTGTAACTCAGCTAGAAACCAAAGGAAGTCTTTTAGTCACTACTTTTGCATTTAATTGCAAATGAAAAATGAAGCTCTCTCGGGCGCTGGAGCCCAGCTTTAGCCACGCACACGCGTGTGGGTGGGCACATGTGCCCTCACAGCCCAGCTCTGGGTCAGGTGGCAGCTCACCCACCGATGTTCCTCGGGTCCCATGCTGCTTAACACCTGAAAAACAGCCATCACGGGCACTGGCAACTGCAAGCTCCAGGCAACAAGCCTGCTGTGCGAAGCCAGAAGCACAGTCTCCTCAAGTTGTTAAGCCACCCCAAGGAACCCTGCAGCACCCTGTAGCAGCGCACGGCCCCGCAGCCCCGCAGGCACGGCAGGCAGAGCCGCGCAGCACTTCAAACAGGAGTTCTGTGAGCCATTTCCGACTCCTAACTGCACAGCCTTTGACAAGAAATCCCCAGCCTCCCTTCCTCGCAGCCATTCAGACCTTCGGTGAACTTTTTATCACTACTCTTCTACCAGCCACGGAGCACTTTGCGCGCAGTAACGCTGCCTCGGAGAAGACGTTCGCACCAGACCCCGTTAGGGCGATAAGTCTCACCCTGCAAGCGACTGCAGCCAGGCAGGCGGGCAGCTCAGACCTGGGCACCGTGTCGTACTGCCCGGACACACAGTTCTGACCCGACTCCAGCCACCACCAGCCCCGGGCACCCCGCTGCCAGCAACCGACTGCACCGCAGCCTCTGCGCCCGCCCGGCTCCGCACAGCCCGTGCAAAGCGCACGGCCCCCGGCTAGCAACGGCGTCTGCCGGCCACCCCCGGCGGCTCCCCGAGCCCCGGCCAGCCCCGGTGCCCGGCCCCGAACAAGGCGCGCTCCGCACGGCGGGGGCGGCCCCGGGTCCAGCTCCCTCGCCGCCCCCTGGCACCACCGCAGCCCGCTCCCCTCGGCCGTCCAGCTCGGCACCGAGCCGCCGGCACGGCTTCTCCCTGGGGAAGTGCTGCCGCCACCCCCGGCTCTTCGGGAAGCGACCCGAGCCGCCCCCCGGCGCCCACACGCACCCGTCACCCGCNCCGGGCCCCGCCGCCCCGAAACTCTTGCCGCTCCTCCGCCCCCTCAGGGCGCGCGTCGTGACGGGGCTCCCGTAACTGCCGTCCGTCAGGGCGCAGCGGCGGGCACCGCGTGTGCCTCGCTGGGCTGATCTGCCTGTCTGTTTTTTTACGTGTGTGCTCAAGCAGGCGTGCTTGTGTGTTACGTTTGTGCCCCGAAGAGGTGCGGGTCTCGGGGCGTTTGCCTCCTCCAAGTCCCCAGCACAAGCACCAGCTGGCAGAGCTCTCTCCTCATGATCCCGCGCACATCACGATGCCTTTCCCAGCGGCGTCAGGCCTCACACGTCTGTTTCTGTGCTCGTGTCATCACGGAAACATGCTGTAGTGTGAGCAGTGCCCAGGCCCCGGCTGCCCCCGCTCTGCTCAGTCCCTGCTGCTGGAGGTGCAGCTGCTGGGCACCGTCTGTGGGATGCAGCTGGGACACTGCTCCATTTTACCCCACGTCACCTTGCTGTGGTGTGCTCACAGCTCACAGAGTGATCTTGTCGAGCTTCCCGCTGGTCATTTTTTTGTGCTTCACAGAATCTCAGAATCCAGCCCGTAAGCTCCAATGAGGATCGATGGTGCCCGCCCAGCTGCCGTGCTGCCCTCTGCTTGGTGGGCGAGCTCAGGGCATGGCCCACAGCCTGGTTTCCTGGAGTGTCAGAGGGGACCTTGGTCCTGAGCTGGGTGCACGAAGGCTGGCAGCAAGGGTGGGAAATGGTGGCTCCATGGCACACGTGGTCCCCAGTGCAGGGCCATGGGGCACTCACTCAGACGTAGCCCAGGCCTGGCCGCCAACCTCTGTCAGGCCCCGAACGGCCCCTTTTGCCATTCACACTGTGATTATGACCCTCAAAAAGTCATTTTTATATCTTGGCAGCCTATCAGGTCCCCAGTGCAGAGTGTTATCCCTTTCTCCTCTGTCTCCTCCACCAGATACCAGTGCCTATCTTCCAAAACCCCATTGTAACGATAACAGAGATTTGCTATGCCTCTGTTATCTCTGCAGTATCTGATTTTACAGAGAAGAGATAAAGTTACTCTTTTTCTCACTCCTTTTTCCACCCCCACAGTTCCCTGTGTTAATTGGACAATGTTTCAGCTGGTTTTCACTAAGCACAGCTCCTACCCTTACTGGCAGCCTTACTACCCTTACTTACAGCCTTCAACCTTGCTGCATGGTGGCTAATCTGCTGCCAAGTATTGATTTGGGGTTGGGATTTGGCTCCAGCCAACAGCAAAACCGTTGGGTTGCTGTGCTGCTCCCACCAGAGCTCTCCTGCTTCATGTATGCCTTTAGTGGCATCCTGCTCAAATGTGTTGCCTGTTTTCTTTTTTTTTTTTTTAGCTTTTCTCATAACCATGTTTCTATTCCACTAAGTAATAGACACATCAAAACATGCAGAGCTGATAAGAGAATTCCTGAGCCCAAGGGCCATACACAAAATCCAGCTCCTTTGCACCACCCAGACATTATAGCTAGAATGCTGGAGATTTATTGAGACAGCCAGAAATTGATTTCCCCAAAGTAATTTGATTTTAAGTTCACTGGGTATTTGTGAAAATGGATGCCAGATATATAATACATTGTCAAGAAGCAAGCAAATGTAGTAAATCCTTAAAAGTAATGTATCCCCATGTCTTCCTATCATGTGTAAAAACATTCTCTGGAGGGGAGAGCACCACCCATGTGGGTGTTGAAACATTTCTAGTATGGCAATGTATTTTTAATATATTTTTAAATGGTCCCTAGCATCCAAGACACATATATTCACAATATATAGAGATATTGTGTGCACTTACTGAAAAAAAATCATTTAGTCCATTTACCAGACAAAGATATCATAAGCTATTACTCTGACTGAGGCGTTTCAACTTCCATAAATGTCTGAAAATTTAAATGAAATTAAAAGTGAGTTTGAAATAAATACAAAGCAGCATTTGGTCATGCTGAAGCAAACATCGATACTGGTTTGCACAATTCAGGGAGGCCTCAGGACCGGCACTGCTTGCCCTGGGACTGTTCTGAGTTTGAGCAGCTCCTGTGTGACATTTCTCCTGTGGGGAACCAGTCGGCTTTCCTGGTCTGTGAGGCGATGGTTAAGGAACATTGGTCACCAGGAAACTTGTTCTTTTACTTCTGTGCTGGTCCAGACGTGTCCTGTGCAGACATAAGCAGATGGGGCTGATGGTATGGATTTAATTGCACATCTGAGGCACAGCAAATAGATGGGGTGAGGGGAGGGGTAATAAATCACAGTGTTGCGTAGACTAATATGAGCAGCTTGATGGTTTCCAGTTCAGCCCCAGACGATAAATAGAAACCTATTTTTCTAGAGCAGCAGGAGCGTTTTAGAACAGTACTTTCAAAGAGGAATCTTGGAAAGCTCATCTAAAAGCCTGATACATGAATATATCAATATTTACATAGTTTAGGAATACTCACATGCCTACCTTCATGCAACATCTGCACTGGGCATTTGTTGTGTTGTGGCTTCCCTCAATACAAATAAAATGTTTTAATTTGTGAATAAACAGATTCGGGACTCAGCGGGGAATTCTGTGTACGTGAGACCCTGAAGATAACACGGGGTTTTCTGCAGCATCTGTGAATCTTGGGCTGCGGTTCAGTTTGAGATGAACAAGCTGGTGGTTTTAATTCTCACTGGAGTCAGCGGGGGCTTGACCCAGCTACATCTGCGGTGCTTCTGCTGTGTGAGGTGCTCAGACAGGGCTGGCCAGAGCAGCGCGAGGGACCGTGGTGCCCTTCTGGGGATTAGGCAGGGCAGGCCTCTCAGGTGGCACTGGCTGTGGAGACCGTCGAGCTGAGCGCTGGAGGTCCCCTGAGGCCAACTCTGAGCAGAGAGCTGATGGCTACTTAAAGGAAGACTCCTTTAAATACAGGGACCTGGAGCTCAAGCCTCTGCACAAGCATTTAGTGCCACTAGAGAGGCCCTGGGCGATCCTACCAGTCTCAAGCCAACCTTCTGCAAAAGCATCCAGTTCTGCAAGTCCTTATTATTCTTACTCAGTTCTCTGCATAAGAATTAAGAAAACAGAAAGTATTTATTCTAATGCTAATCTCAGGGAAATCTGTTATTATCAAGGTTAATGCTATGTGGATTCCACTTCTCTTTTTCAACTTAGCTCTTTTCCAGGCAGATGAAGACAAACTTATCCCTGTGCCTAAAATGGTTTAACATTAAGGAATTCTTCAGGCCCTAGGCTCTTGGAGTCCATTGGCAATATTAAATGCACCAAAATGCTCGATAAAGCTGTTGTTTGCTTATTATTTTTCATTTTTAAATAGCTTAAAATAAAAGTGAAAAATTAACACACAGTTGTTCAGGCCAGCACTATAGTTTTTCACTCAAAGGTCTGAGACTCTTTTCATTATCAGGCATCTAGCTGTCCTGGTGCAGGTGGTCTGCTTCTGAGTCTCAGCTGCACTGCAAATCCTGTTACTAGAGATGCTCAGACAGGTCCTCCTCCTGCAGCTCTTCCATATAAAGCAATTGAATGCATGCAGGAAGTCTGGAGAGACAGAATTTAACAGGACAAAACTGTGTCACTTGAATCCTGCTCCTAGTCCTTCTAAGGACACCTGTGCAGTGAATAATATATTTTTTTTCAAACTCAGGAGTAGTTCCCTACAACTCTGGATCCAGATTATCCTTCCCTGCCGATACTTTCTTGATCTGCTCTCCTGAGATCTGGCCCCTATGCATGGGGTGTGTGAAGGAGTGTGAGACACGAGGGACGTTTTGTTATACTACATTGGGCCTGCCTTCAGTCTAGGTGTTAGCAAATTTCTTAACGATGTTGGAACTGGCAAAGGAACACTGCCATGGTTGGCTCTGAATCCCAGGGAGGGTTTGCACTCCTGCTCAACTGATGTGGAGGACAGAGAAATGCCCTCTCTGCACTTCACATGCTGCGCCATGCTGCCCTGGGGGTTGGACTAGATGATCTCCACACGTTCCTTCCAGCCACCACAATTCTGTGACTCTGTGCCCAGAGGCCTCGCTCACAGCCTCTGCCTTTCCCTGCAAGCCCTCAGTGTGAGCCTGGGGAGCCACCGTCCCGTCCTCCCTGAGCACAAAGCGCTCCCAGTGCGTGACCCCGCTCCTCAGCCGAGCGCTGAGCCCTTTTCTTCTGCTCTCAGGCCTTGTTCTGCATGACAGTGCTTGTGTCTTAACGCGGCTTTTGTGCGGCAGGCTCTGCTCCGGGATTTGCAGCGGATCTCCCATGGTGCTCAATGGATGTGGCACCCTGTGCTACTGGAACCGTCGGGAAAGGCGGAGTGCCGATGTGACAAACGGCAGCCGGGTGGCACAGTGCCTGTACCCGGATGGGGCGAGGGCACAGCTGCCTTCCCGCAGCCCCGCCACAGCACCTCACAGCAAGGTGTCCATCCTTCCCTATTGCAAAGCACCACATGGAACCAGATCCTCCAGTGGGTTCGGGGTTAAAGAAATGATTTCGGGTCACAGCATTTGCTTTAGCTTCAGCCAAGCTGAATATCCAGCATCTGCTTACGCCGCCCCTAAGTGCGTATGTCCGTGAGCTTTGTGGGGCTGCGTCTGGGAGCAGCCCCGGACCTGCACGTTTTCACACTGGCAAACCTTCGCTCATTTCACACTGAGCTCGGTCTGGCCCCCGGCACAGCCTGCAATTCGATTAACGAGGTATTCCATTTGTTTTGCTGTGTATTTTTTGTATCCACACATTCGACGACGCCTTATTCCCCTTTATTTTATTTGGTAACCATCTTGCGCTGTATTTTGATCGTGCCCTTTAATGGGATTTTGAATTTCAGTAAGCTTTTACAATATTTTGTGTGTTTGTTTGTTACTGAGTATCTCGGACTTCGCTTGGTACCTCAGGTGAGAACCAGCTCCTTAAAGTTCATCTGTAAATGGAAGCAAAAAATCTGGATTTGGGGAAATTCTTGCTGCCATCACACCGCGAGACACAATGCCGGTGTGAATGCCTTCAGATGTAAATGCCTGTGCAAAAGCGGCTTTTAAATTAAACTGTGGTACAATTCGGTGAAGTTTAGCCAAAGAATGTCTTTCAATGGAAACACTTAAACGATACATTAGGGTTTAGTTACAGACTTTGCATTTGTTTTCTCAACCAAATGTAAAACAATTGTGTGGCGGCCCATTGGAGAGAAGATTGTCTGTGTTAACGATCAGTGCTCAAGCGTTTTAGATTTCAATCTTAAATTAGCAATTTAAAGACAACAAAGAATGATTTTCATGCTTGTCAGTTCTGATTAATGTAACATTAGCCCCAAGAGAACGCTACATTGCTGCACTCCTTCGTTTCACGTCGCTTGGGACCAGCCCTGGGAAACAATGAGACGCTTTTTTGGCTTCTTTGAACTTGAATCGTAAACACACCATTATCTCCTGCTGCTATCACTCTTACTTATCGCGGGCCTCGTGGCTGTTATTTTCTGTTATTTTCCAAGGTATGTGACAAGGAGAGATTTCCTCAATTACACCCGGAACAAGTCAATGCAGCCTCGTTGCTTCCGAGGGATGGCGGCGCTGGTTCGGCCGCTGCCGGGCCAGCTCTGCGGAGCACGGCGCTCCGCTCTCCTCTCGGGAGGGCAAAAACGCTCCGAGCACGCACAGGAAATTTACACGCTTCTCCCCTGCTGAGTAAATTACGGAGAGAGGAAACAAAAACCAGAATGTGAGAGAGGCACATGAAATAATGGCAGAGTTGCTGTGAAAGTGGTTGCTTTTTGATAACCGTCTGTAAAAATAAATTTTGCTGTAGTTTTCCCTACTGTAGAACAGCGGGGTTGCGTGGTTGCTGCTCGTTATCCCCAGTCGGGCTGTGAGAGTGGTGTGCAAGGGGATGGAATCACAGAATCATGAAGGTTGGAAAAGACCTCTAAGATCACCTAGTCCAACCGTCCCCCTACCGCCAACGTTGCCCACAGGATGGTAGCGAGGAGGTTTGCTGTGTGCTATGGATGGTGATGTGACGGGCCCCCAGCTCCTCTGGCCCTCGCAGAGCAGCATCAGACAGAAAGCCCACATCAGCCAACGAGGTCTGGTGTTGGCGTAGGTGCTGGCCCCCAGAGTGAATCTCTGGGGCCCGGTGCTGTGCCTGCAGCATGTTCACTCAGCCCTCGTGCTCCTCGTGCGTGGCTCAATGAGGGCTTGGAGGCTGCACGAGATGGAAAAACAAAACATAACGAAACAAAACAAAAAAACCCTCGGAAAGTTTTAGCTCTCCAAATTGCAGCAATTAGATGAATGCTCTTGTATACAAACTTAGCATGACTTCCAAATAGTTCAAATATATCCTCTGGTGGTTGCAATAGCTCTCGCCCAGCAACCCCTCTGTGGAAAAAAGCAAAGACCTTAAAACCTCAGCGGGGGCATAGAAAAAAGGTTTTCTTCCATCCCAGCTGTTTATATCTACTTGTGTGTTTCCAGGGGTTCAGGCCACATTTTGTTTTGCTTCCCTCCTGTTGCTGCCTAAACACTGACAGCAGAGAGCCAGCAGCTGCCCCGCATGAGACCGTGGGGATCAAGGCACAGAAATATCTCCTGCACAATGTGCACTTTCTGTGCTGGCTGAATTTCTACTGAATCCAGGGGGAGTCTGCAAATTTGCAAGAAGCACAGACCTGGTCTTGAAGGATAGTTTGTGCTTCACGTATTTATTGCTCCATTGTTTGCGTGTGTTTGGAAGCATTCGCGTTTGCACAGAAGATGAGTGCATGCTCACACACACACATCCATGCGTACACATGAAAGGGAGATGGTGTCTCATCCACGCAACGTGACTTTTCACTTGTATCAGAATGGTGCTCAGGAGCCCCAGATGCTGGCAGTGGATCTCCTGTACAAGTGGATGTGTGAGCATCCGCACCGGTCCCATGCCAGCAGTGGGCGGCTGACAGCAGATGCTGGAAGAGGGGTGCCCCAGGTGGGGTGCAGCTCTGCCTCTGTGTGTGCCTCCCGCCCTGAGGTACATGCCCAAGTGCTACAGGCACTGCCTCCTTCCTTTCAGATCCTGCCAGCTGTGAGGTGCTGGTGTATCACCCGATTTGGGCAGCAGGGCTGGCTGTGGGGCAGTGGGCAGCTGCAGCCTTGCCCTGTGGAAGCAGAAGCTGCTGCTCCACACGTGAGGAAGCAGCCACAAGAGCCCTTCTCGCACAGGCTGTGACAGGGTGATGGCAGCATCCTGCTCCCACAGACGTGCTGCAAATGTGCAGCGAGAGGAAGTTCCTACAGCGAGGAGGCTGCCTTTTGAATTGATGATATAGGCACAGGGGATAGGAGAGGAAGCATATGGTGTTCATTCATGGCAGTTGTCATGCTTCTTGGGCTGCTTCACCTGCATGGGGCTAAGTACCAGCGAGTTCTTCTGGGGGACTTTCCAAAACTTGAGGTGCCTCTCAGAAAGCCCCCATGCAAAGAAAAGAGAAAAATTACAAACATCTGGAACCATGCTGGAAAGCAATTAATTATGTTTTCTTCACGTGGGGCACTCCCTCCCCAGACAGCGCTGGGGGCACAGTTGGAAGGGCTGTGTCACACCAGGAGAGGAGATGGCCCCGCTGTGGCCCCTTCCCCGGGTCCCTGCCAGTCGGGCTGGGGCAGAGCTGTGTTCCCCATGTGTGTGTGCATCTTTCTGGCCAGTCCGGAGAGAAGCGGGATGTAATGCCTGCCCCCATATCTTATACGTGTGAGCGCACGCCTTCCCACTACAGCTGCCTCTGTCCTTTAATTGCATGCTCAATGCTCTTCCAGGAATATTTCAAAATATATTGCCATTGGAATATTTTACCTATATGTTTCACTTTTTGCAAACTGTTTGCAGGCTTTCTCTTCAACCATTTGTTGCTCACAGGAAAAAATGAAAAAGAAAGTTTTGACTTCTGAGCCTATCCCAGGACTCTGGCCATCCCTAGTTACACAGTGATGACATTTAGCACAGTTTGCTGTGCAGGCAGTCAGTGCTGTTGCTGCCAGGTTTCATAAAGCTGTGATTACAAAGCAGATGAGACACTGGTTCATGTGGGGTGGTGTAATTGTTGTGGCTTTACTGCCAAGCAACACAGGAAGCAGAGCTCGTGACAGGCTTTGGGCTGTTTTTGGGCAGCAGCAGAGAGAGACTTAGAGGTCACTTTAAGAAATACCAGCTGGAAACGTAGTTCTGGAGATGTTTCACCTAATACTGCTACAGCTGCCTCCTTGGTGTACTACAACTTCAGCAATTCAAGGGAATGTATTTCCCGTTTGTTTACTTAAACCCTCAAGGACGCTCTGCGTCTAGGGAGGTTCTCCACTTGTCTCCTTTCTCTAATTGTTTGGGTTTTTTTGGTGCTCAACCAAACGGATGGGGTGAGACTTGTGTGCAAAAAAAGGTGAGAAAGTAATGTAATAAAGTGTGATTGTGAAACCACTGACAGTGGCAAAGGGCATTTGACTGGCAAGACCTTTAAAATCACTTTGATTTTTTAATTTCTAATTGACTAGATTTCAACGTAATTGTACCTTTCTGACTTGCCAGATTTTTCACCAAAAATTTTGGTTTTTGTCAGACCTCTGCTTGAGGAGTACCTTGAATACAGTGCTGAATAGGTCCTCCTCTACCCTTAGGAACCTTGTGTTCATAAATGTTTCTACCTGAGGTTTAAATGTTTAATCTCTACGAAGAACGGTTTACGCAGCACATCTACCTGTTTTTATTGTGTGGAGGATCACGGTGTTGCAGAAGCACCACAGGTCAACTCCTGCTGGGAGGAATGGGAAGGGGTCTCAGGTCCAACCTCCTGCTCTGAGCAGAAGCAGCTGTGAGATCAGAGCAGGCTGCTCAGGATTTCATTCAGATGGATCTTCATCCAGCTGAGTCTCTGACCATCTCCATGGCCAGAGAGTGGACAACCGATCTACCTGTCCTCATGGGAAAAAATACATCCTTATATCCTCGCTGAAACTTTTCTTTCACTTTCTGCCCATTGCCTCTCATCCTCCCACTGGGCCATGAGCAGCCTGGCTCCCTCTCCTCAATACTGCTGCTGCTAGGTGCCCCCAAAGCCCCCTCTGATCTGGTCCCTCAGCCTCTCCTCACAGAGCAGGGGCAGATGTCCCTCTGGGCTGGCCAAACCAGTGCTTGCTGAGGGATGCAGTGTTGGGCTGCTGCATACAGGTACAGGCACTATAAAACTTAAAGAAATTTGTGGGGAAATGGAGAGAGCAACAAAAAGGACAAAACCCTGACCTGTTAGGGACGGAAATGGGTTTGCTTAACCTGGTTGTAAATGGAGTATGTGCAGAGCATGACTGAGGGGAAGTGGTAACAGAGGTCTTCAATAGGCAGAGAAGTTTGTTGTACAGATGGTGGTAGCCACCTGACTTTGACAGCCATTGGGAGGGTTGCAAAATAAAATATGCATCATTTTCAACACAGATGATGTAGGTTACATATAGGGCAAAACATTCAAGTGTACAGGCAGTGGAGTAATGTATGATCATAACCAGCACAGTCATGGACTTGCTGCCTCTGAATGTTTTTAAATAAACGAGACTAATTTGTATCAGAGCAGATCTAGTAGTGGCTTACCCCTGCCTGTGTTCGGGATTGCCAGGGGTCCCATCTGGTCCTGCTGTTCTCCATCTCACTTCTGGAGCCCTAGGAATCAGGAGCTGGGAATCTGCTCACCTCTGCTAGTGGCTTGTCTGCCCCCAGAAAGACCCCAGGGCCTTCGACTGCACTATCTTCCCTTCAGTCTGGCTCATGAAAGCCAGTGTTGTGAACTTGACGTGGGATCTGGGACAAGAACAAGACAGCATTACTCTTACCTTACACTGCAGGGGCTTAATCTTTATGAAAGGAACATTCTTTTGGTTATTAAAAACAAATTTCTATTTTCCTAGAGCTTAAACTAGGAAGCAGAGGAATAACTCCCACACCACCTGTGTTTCTGTGTAAGCTGTTCTTTCCACACCATTGCAATCTGCTCAAGGGTCGTTGATGTGCACTGGAGGCCCCCAGAGAGCTCAGCTTTAACCTGGGTTACTGGCAGAGCTGCCTGGTGGTGAGCAGGTCTGCAGTGCTGTGTTGGGTGGTCAGCGCCTGTTCTTCAGCCTCACGGGCAGGATGGACATTGCTACCACAGAGCAGGATCTTGTCATTGTGTCCAACAGGGGCTGCAACCGTAGGACAAAAAGGTGGTCCCCCCCCAGAGATACTTGAGCTGAATGGAAGACAAAGAAAACAACAGCACAGGCAGCAAAGCAGGAGGAAAGATGGAGAAAGCAACACTGCTCTTGCAACCCAGCTAGGCCCATAAAGAAAACATAATTCCTCAGGCACACCAGCAGTACCCTCTCACAAGCAGCAGAAGGAAGGAACTTGCTTGTAGTGCTCTCCATGGCGATGCCACAGGCATTTCCTGCTCTAATTATAGATGCTGCGGTATCCTGGGCACAGCCGGGGCAGCACACGGGCTTGCTGCTCTGCTCCCACAGGGTGAGCTGCAGCCCACGGCCCTTCAAGGGTGCAGTAACTGGTGATAAGTGCTGGGGCTTTCCAGTGGGAACCACTGTAGGGTTTTTGTGGTGGAAGGATGGCAACCACAGCGAAGAGCTTTAAAATGAAGTCATTTAAAGTGAAAGGTAAAACAGTGGGAGTCTGTGGGCATTTGCAAAGCCATCCAGGCTGTTGTGTGGGAAACAAAAGAGTCGCTGTGGCTGCAAATGCACTTTTTAGACAGTGTTCTCAGTTAACAGCACTATCTTTAAATTTAAAAATACTCGTGATTATTCCCTCTTTTTTCCATGCAATTTTGCTAAACACCAACCAGCATTCTTTATGAATTCCTGACTTTGCTTTTTTCCTGGTACAAACTGACCCCTACGGGCCCTCAGCTGCAGCTCAGCTCCTGCTCCCTGGTGCATGGCACCAGGCAAGGTGTGTACTGGCTCCTTCCCGTGCAGGTCAAGCAGAAATTTTCATCTTACCTCATGAGGAAATGAGACTATCTTTCTGCTGTGTTCTTCATTCAGAGCTCTTGAAGCACCCGAGATATGTTAATGCCTCAGACCTGTTGGGTGTTGGCATGTAGGAGACTTGGCATCCCTGGGTGCGGCTGGGTGAGGCTGGGCCTGGATCTGTCTCCTCATCCTCGGTGCAGACAGCAGCACTGCGCTGAGTTGTCCTGCCCTGAGTTTAGGAGCAAAGTGTGGGGCTCTGCTGCTTGCCCCCTGTTCTCTTTATGCTCGGGATAGGTTTGGAATGATGTCACATATCTCATAAGTTGGATGATTTTAAAGTCCTGTTTTGACTGTCTTTACCAAAGCCTCTTCCCTGAAGAAGGAGCTGGCAGGCCAGATTCTGCCTGGCCACTGCTGAGGGCTGCCAGCCACTCTGCCTGGGGGCAGGGAGAGGCCACCTCATGCCTCCAGGGTGGAAGAAAGCAGCTGGGAAAAGCTGCAGCCCTGAGCCTGCACCTCTGCCGCAGTGCATGCAGGAGCCCCAGGTGGTGTCGGAGCTTTGGGAGGCTCCCGGGGCAGCGTTCTGTTCACACTGCTGAAGTTTTGGAGTGTGGAATGGGCCTGGGGCCTGGGCTGCACAGCCAGGAGCTGGCGGCCTGGAAAGCAGAGGTTGAAATGTTATATTCCCCGCACAAACGGAGCACAGCCCGTAAAAGCTCCTGCACTCGTTCAATCCATCATTCAAGATGAATAGAGGCAGTAAAAGCAGTGATTACCATCTCACCTTGCGTGCAGGAAAGCAGATGGCGAGGAGGAGGAGGAATGGCCGGCCCCAGGCCCCACAGGCCACGCAGCACCGTGCCCGCGTCCCCGGCTGAGAGAGCAGCGGGAGCACAGGTACCTGCTGCTGGAGGCAGCTCTCGCAGCGGGGCACCTCCTCCTGACAAAGGCCCTGCCACTGTATTTATTTTGCTTCCTGAGCGGTTTAATACTTGGAATTTTGGCCTCCTGGCAACTCAGTGCTTTCTTGTTTATGGTCTTTTAATTTCAAAGGAAGATGTTCTGCTGACATTTACACAATATAACTGTTTCTCATGCTGAACCCTTAGAACAGTTTTAAAATTACTTTTTGGGTTATAAATGCTCTCCTTCCTCACTCCATGCAGGACTGAAATGCATAAACCAGATGTTACTCCTGGTTTAGAAATCAAACATCTGGGGGATTGCTTTTCCAGATCGAATAACTAAATAAAGCGCTGTGTCAAGACTTCATAACTCAGGCAAGGCAACGCACACTAAGAGCTGGGAGCCAAATGGGACCGAAAAAAGGTCGAGGAGTCAAGTACACGTTCACCTGCTCCACCTACCTCGCTATCTATAAATCAGCTGTGAGGGGAAATAGCTCATTCCAGAGGGCTGTACTGTCGTGCAGGCGATAGAAGTCCCCTCACCACTGCGGGAGTTGTTGCTCTACCTTGGACAGGCTGTTGCTGTTTGGGAGGATGTAAATATATCTGTGGATTAAATAATCTCTGGCTCTGATGTGCTGGAAATGAAAGACAGGGTTTCTCCAGGTCACAGGCAGCAGAAGTAATGCTGCCTTACAGCTTGCTGGCTGTGCCTGGGTGTCTGGGCATTTTGCAGGGGTTTGGATGCTGCACACAAAGTCTCTTGCATGGTCACACATCGATAGAAGATCCAGGACAGTGTCCTAAAAGAAACAAGTGGTGACGTGAGCCGGCACCGCTTTGGACAGAGGCTTTTTGGCTTCGTTACAAAGTAAGCTCAATGCCACCGAAAGAACTGTGTTTTCCTGGGGCAGCTCTGAGCCAGACCTTTCTGCCACAATGTCACTCAAGCCACCAGCTACTTGCAGTCACACATGTGGACAATTTTATTCTCTTTTTGATGCATTCATATCCATGAGTGCATTAGCCGTGGACGCTTAGCTGTGAGAAACAGCTGGCTACACCACGCTCCTGCTGTCCTCTAGTGGGAGGGCTCAGAAAAGCTGGGAGAGCTTGATGGGCAAGAAGAGTGAGGACACGAAGTGTCAGGAGTGCCACCACTGCAAGGCTCTGTGTGTCCCGGCAGACACTGCAGCATGGACCGTGAAGGCCTAGGTGATGGCAAAAACACAGTCTTCAGTCTCCTCCCTACCATTTATGGTCCAGAGTGTGTTTGAAGTAAGAGATTTCTGTTTGTTTTTAAAGTGTTTGCACACGGAATGGACATCAGGCATCCACAGGTTAGATCAGTTCCTTCCCCCTGTGCTAAAATTGTAAAAAAACCTTTCACATCGTCCTCCTCCCTTGCAGCCCCACGCCTGGGACACCTGGGTGACAGGTGGTGGCTGAGCTGCTGGGGGACATTGGGTAGTGCTGGGACGCAGCAGGAGGATCAGAGGGAGAACCTGCATGGGACACAGGAAAACCAGACAGACATGGCAAAGAAAAAGAGAGAAACATGACAAAGAAGACAAACAGACAAATATGGCAAAGAAAAGAGTTTTCAGTAGAGGAACTTGCAAAGCCTTTGAAAAAACGAAGAAAAGCTACAGTTCAACATTCTGCCGTGAGAGGGCAGTCTGAGATAGCCACAGAAATCAGTCATCTCAGACAACTTTTTAATATTAAAAAAATGAAGACGGAAATAAATGATTTGTCTCAAAGGCTTTATTTAAGCCTTATGTTTAACTTGAGAATGATTTTTTTTTTTTTTGCAATTGATTACACAGAATGAGTATAAAAGGAGAGCATTTACAGTAAGTGCAATGAGCTTCTGCTTTCCTAGGAGAGAAAAAGAGCGATGTCTGAGTCCTAAATTCAGGAGTCAGAGGGATGACATTCAACATCATACAGCTGTATGCTCATACTAGGAACATGGGGCTGGAATTTACTCTTCAGAGGAAAAACTCAGTGGCTGACTGCGGCATCTTCAGAGGAACGTTTGTAAGGAGCTCTCAGGCCTTGCTCCCTGACCAGGAGGCTGGGTCCTGCCAAAAGCGGGCTGGCAACCACTGGCCAGCTAGTTCTTGCTGTGTTTTTCCCCATGCACATAATCTCCAGTGTTGGAAAAGAAAAACCCAGCCTGGTGCAGGGCTTTGAAAGGCTGCCTGCTGCTAGGCTGATTGCTGTGGTCTGGAAGAGAAAATCTCATCCTCTTTATGCCCAAACTTGTCTTCCTGTGGTGCTGAGCAAGGCACTTGGCTCCCCTAAGCATAAGCCTCTGATAAATGGATGCAGGACACTTCCCACAGTATTGTTCATCGGCTGCCTCTTGCAGAGCTCCTTTACTTGATGATGCCGCTCCTTCAGTCCGATACATAATGTGCTTCAGCCCCTGGCTGCTGCGCTTGCCCCACTCCCTGGCACAAAAGGTGGATCCAGGGACAGGGAGGATGAGAGCTATGGAGGCTGCTGCCTCCCAGGGTGCTGCTGAGGGACTGGTGGGGCAGTGAGCGGAGGGGACAGACCCCAAACTGGCTGTGAGCTGCAGCTGCAGAGCTGGGAGAGCTGCTGTGGCACCACAGCTTCCTTTCTCCTTTGTTTGGGCATTGCATTGGCTCAGCCAGAGCCTGAAACTTTCAGAGATGAAAACATCCTTTCTCTATGCTCTTTATCAAATACAGGGTACATTTCATGCTTTCGCCAGCTCAAACAAATACATTTCCTTTGTGATGCAGTTTAAGGACAGATATTCATTCAATAAACACTGAAGAGAAAGGAAATGTTTGTTTTCCAGTATCACCCTGGAGGGTGAAAATCAATCTCAGCCTCTCCTGCAGGAAGATCCACTAAGGGAGATAAATGCTGTGACACTGTGATGCTGGAGTGTAGAAGCAGGCTCACATTCAAACACAGCAGCACGCCAGGGCAGAAGACCGAAGCTCTGGCCTCCAGCTGTAGGATATGGTCCCGTTGCTCTCAGAGAAACCCAAGAGCTGTGCCCTCCAAGCTGTGCTGTGGCAGATCATCAGAGTGGGAAAGCTACTGAGCAAGGTGGTTTGAGGATATCTGGGAGGATTTGACCCTTGGTTTTAGAGAAAAAATATCCTTGTACATGAAATCATGGAATCATAGAACAGCTGAGGTTGGAAGGGACCTTAAAGATCAGTTGGTTCCAACCCCCTGCTGTGGGCAGGGCTGCCACCCACCAGATCAGGCTGCCCAGGGCCCATCCAACTCGGCCTTGAACGCCTCCAGGGATGGGGCACCCACAGCTCTCTGGGCAGCTGTGCCAGTGCCTCACCGACCTGAGAGTAAAAAATTTCTTCCTAACATCTGAACTAAATCTCCTCTCTTTCAGTTTAAAGCCATTCCCCCTTGCCCTATCGCTATCTACCTACCCCTATCCTGCTTGTAGGCTCCCATTAAGTACTAGAAGGCCATAATGAAGTTTCCCTGGAGCCTTCTCTTCTCCAAGCTGAACAAGCCCAGCTCCCTCAACCTTTCCTCACAGGAGAGGTGCTCCAGCCCTCTGGTCGTCTTCAGGGCCCATCTCTGGCCCCGCTCTAACACCTCTGTATCCTTCTTGTGCTGGGGTCCCAGGCCCGGATGCAGTATTCCAGGCCTGCGGAGTCCTTTAGGTTACAGTCCAGATTTTAAGAAAGTAAAGCTCTAGTGAATATTTCACAGTCACTGCAGCCTTTGGTGTTTGCTAGATAACTGTCACTGCATAAATTAATGATATGCTTCAGCCAGGGCAGTGAAACCTGGCTTAGCATGTCATGAAAAGCAGAAAGGAGCTTTGAGCAGGCCTGGTTCCTGTGTAAGTTTCTGATTCTGAGTTTGTCTTGTCCTACCAATATTTGATGACGAACATCTGGGCTGTGTAGCATGGAAGAGTGTGAAGCCCTGTGGTGCTTCCTGCACAGGGTGAGCGAGCACAGGGAGCAGTGCACCTGCCAACCATGCACACCCTGTGGTACTTCCTGCACAGGGTGTGCATGGTTGGCAGGTGCACTGCTTCCTGTGCTCGCTCACCCTGTGCTCTGACATTGCCAGCAGAGTCCAGCTGCCACCAGCAGCGACAAGATAGGCAAACTCGTCTTCTGCTAACACGCCTTTGGCTGCTCATTGTTTTAGACTCAATGTCTCCACTGTAGTTCAGCCTAGAGCTAACTGTCTGAGGTGAGGAGAGGTTTTATACAGAAATGGGCATGATTATAGACAGCTAAAGCTCGGCTCTGCCATGGCTTTCTGATGCAAAATTAGCTCTGATTTAGTTTCAGCTGTTTCAGATGAAGGCTTTTTTTCTGTGCCTTTTACAATGTTAATTTTCAAGAATGGAAAAAAACAATCAGCCAATCAATATTCCCTCCTTAAGTGTACTTTTACTTTCATGTGTAATGTAGTAACATAAATTGTTGAATCAGAAACACCAGATACTCAGAAGCAACAGCCTGTGGGAGGAAGAAATGAAAATCATCACAGCCTTTTCTGACACCAAAACTCTGAAAAACAGTCCACATAGATTTCAAGTTCTTTGGGAGGGAAGGACATAGAAGGAATGGGATATCTGACCTCACGCTGTCAGCATTTGTTTATTGGCTGTCATGGCGAAAGAAGGAAAGAGAAATCCATTTATTTTGAGCTCAAGGACACAACACATAATAATTAATAAAATTGTTTTGGCAAGATCTGAGGTAAGTGAAATATGTGCTGAGTCTTGTAATTATTGCTCATGTTAAGTAGATGTAATTTCTATCAGCAGTTATTAATAGAGGCAATTTTCTCTTGAGGAGCAGGAGGGAATCATTAATGATAGCGGTTCCTTGTCATCTCTGTCTGCTGTTTTACCTTTAAAACTGAGACTCAAAGTGAGAGAGCATGCAGATAGCTCCACTGTCAAACGGGAGCCTACAGTTTGCTGTAAATGCACACAGAGGCTTCCTAAGAACAAGCAGCATTCCTCAGCTGTATATGAGCAGATTCCTTAAATCAGTGCAGTCATGCTCACAGAAGTAAAAAATGGATCTGTCATCTCTGAGGAGCAGTCAGTGCACTGGTGTGCTCCCATGGGAAAGGGAAAAGCAATTTTCCCAACTGAAGGAATTGCTCCTTAATGTGAGATCATCGAAATGCAAGTAACAAACCAAAACAGATGAAATATGCGCAGAGTAAATAGATCAAAGACACTGAGATAATTAATTACCAGCGGTCCAGTTCTCAGAGAAAGCACATTCATTCACAAAGAAGCCAGTGTACCCGACACTTCTTCATTTTGATGGCTACATCGCAGATTTGCTGATGTTTGTTAATGAGGAAAGACAGAACTAAGATTCCAGATAGCTGGCTGGTTTAAAAATTTATGTTTGGTGTGATAATGCCTTTGCCTACAAATGAGCGTCACTGCATTCATAATATTTTAGTTTAAGAAAAAGTGCCAAGTCTGCATTTATATTTACTACTGTGAAAGTTTTTATCTCTATTTGCTTATCATTTGCGTGTTTGCACAGTCCTTTCAGAAGAAAACCCAACCACATGGAATTTAGAAACCGTATTTTCTTAATTCTTAGTGCCTGGATACTGATATTTTTAATCCCATTATCACAGCAGGAAAATTTCTGCTGTAAGGACAGTGAGTGTAGAAAAGATGACGCACTGCGCTAGCGCTGGGTCTTTGCCTGCCGATGGTCTCATCCCCTAAGGAATCCATGGAATGATATAAAAAAATAGGTTGAACTTTTTTTGTGCTGAGGACCTCGAAGGCATGCAAAGGCTTCTGGCTATTTCGTGTGCTACCAGCCAAGTGTCAACAGAAACTTCCAGTTCTTCTGAGTTTGCAGAAGGAAAGGTTTGTGAGGGAGGTGGATGTGCTGGGAGCAGGCACTAAACTGGGAATCTCCTGGAGGAGCCAGGAGGGAAGGATGCTGATGGCAACACCAGATGCCCACCTCGTGTCAAAGCTGCGCTGAGCTCAATTTAGCCATTAAGTGTCTTTGAATGCTAAAATTTGGAGCAGGCTGTGGAAGCTCCTTGTTTCTCAGAGTTTCAGAGTGCTGCTGAGGGTGTCCATCCCACCCCTCCCCTCCACCTTCTCCACTGAGCCCTTCAACCCCTAATTCTGACTCTTATGGGTGACTTTCACTCTTAATTTGGCTCTTTTGACTTTATGGATGACTGGGCACCAAGCTGGAGATCCATCCCCTGCTGCTTCTCCCACTCCACAGAGCAAAGCACAGCAAAACAATCTCCTGGTGAGAGGAGGGTACAGCACAAAGAACTCAGGACAAGCAAGAGGCAAAATCTTGTATTGCTCTGTGTCCCCAGGAAGCTCAGGCTCCACCTAGGCGTGACCATGGTGCCGTGGAGCTGCCTGAAGGATGCACACTGCCATAGGCTGGTGTTAAACAGCCCTTGGACCACAGGTCCCAGTGAGCCTCAGTCTTTGCTGTGACACCCAGAAGCATCAGCCTTGAAGGTGGAACCACCATATATGTACGGTGCAGTTCTGCAGCCGCGCGCTGCCCCACAGACCCCACTCCCACAGGCCAGCCCCAGGACTGGCCATTTTGGAAGCTGCAGGGAAGATGGAGGAGTGCATGTTGACAGCAAGGACAGGCTCTTACAGAAACCTGAGCATCTGGGCTTTTAAGTGAGTTTCATCCACCTGCATAGTCATGACCCATGATTTATAAATGGTTGGAAACTGGTCACGAAACGGGCAGTGGTGGCCATGTTCTCCTCTGAAGACAGCTGTCATTAATGTGCTGAAGTTTGCTGAATGCAGGGTTTTTTTCCCATGTATTTCAGCTCTTGCTCCTGGCCACAATCAAAGGAGGCCACATGCATTCCTTAGGTCAGGGCCGGCCTGCGCAGCCTTCCTGAACATGGCTCCTGTCAGTATCCACCTGAGCAGGTCTGTCACAGTTACAGGTGGTGCCCAGGCATTGAATTCCCTGCTGTGGACAGAGCAAGCGAGGGAGGGGCCAACAGCCGTGCTCCCCAAAATGCCCAGGGAGGGGGAAGAAGGGCGAGTGACGCTGGTGCCGAGGGAGGAGAGATGGGGAGCTCTGAGATGGGTGGAAGGGGATGGAGGTCCGAGCTCCAGGGGGGCAGGAGCGGGACGGCTCAGAGGCTTCTGTGTGAGTCTGGCAAAGGCTCTGCTGCTGGTGGGTGCTCTCCTAGACAGAGCTCTCAGGCTCTCTCTTCTCCCACCAGGTTGCAGAGCCTCAGCAGAGGGATTTGAGGAGCAGAAAACAATGGGGGGTAAGCGTGAAGACTTAGATTACTTGGTTTAGCACGGACCTCTAATTTTAGCCACCACAAATATAATAGGACTTTTTCTTTATTCTTCTATGCAGCAGTGGGGCAGAAAGGGCAGGGAGCTTAAAAGACTTATTCATGCAAGCAGAGCATGGGCGCTAAGTCTGCTATTTACACGCTGCAAATGTGTTTCATTCACATTACTGCAACACAAAGTAAAATGGGTGCAGGCCAGGTGCCTCCTTCTCCATGGCACTATGGTGCGAGCAGAGGCCAGCAACCTTTTTACTTTCAATTCTGCAAAATGGAAAGCTCACCTATGCAAAAAAGGGCTAAATGGGTTTTGTAAGCCACTGAAGCAGAACAAAATTTATGCATGTCCTCTGTTTCGGAGGCTTCTAAAAAAATTCTCCATCATCTCTCTGCCTGTACTATTTCAAGCAGAATGATTTCCCAGCTAGAAGGGCAAAAATAGTTCATGTTTGAGACATTATTAGCCATTTGAAGAATTCCTGCCTCCCTTCTCCTGCTTGGGCCAGGCAAATTTGTTTTGCTGAACTTTAGCACAGTTTATGCAGAGTATTTAGGAGTGCTACAGTCAGGCATTCAGGCTGTAGCTTGGCAAAACCTTGGTACAAACACAGAGAAAAAGGCAAACAAATGAGGCATCTTTGCAAGTTCTATGCCTGAGTTGATTTAACGGTACCAATATATCTTTCTTCTATTGATATGTGCCAGCCTGAAATAAGCCATGATTTTAAGTTTGTACGAATTAAAAAAGCAAGGCCAAAATAGGAATGTTATGTTTCCTGAAGCCTGCAGCAGGGCTGGGGCGGACAGGAGTGCTGTGTGATAGGATGCTGCCTTTTCTCAAGGGGCTACAACAGTCAGAAAAGAGGCAGAGACCCCGCTCTTGGGACCTGCCCAGCTGTCCCTGTCATTTCCCCTGCCCGTCATGCCTAGGGACACCCAGGAAATGCTGCTGAGGCTGTGACAGCCATTCAGCTGCTCAGGCAGGTGTGTCCTGGCTGGGTCTCTGCTCAGCAGGTTGGATGCCAGCAGTGGAGGACCTCTACCTTCCGTGCTCCTGCACCCTGTCCAACAGCAGCAGCCTTTTCCCTCCAGTTCCATCTCACCTACAGTACACTGTTGCCTGCCTGACAGTCCTACTGGATGGGGATTCCTGAAACTCTTTCTTTTCCCACCCCTCCCTGCCCAGAGCAGGGTTATTTGCCAACTCCGCTAAAGACAAAGACTAACCTGTACCATGGGAACACCTATTTAAGGAGATACTTTTTTAGCTACTCCCTTTCCTAGCCAAAGATTTTTTCACAAAGTGCCAAAATGCCTGGAAAGAGGCCAGGGGAGAATCTCAAGCCTGGAGCCAGCATCTCTGAGCTGCTGGGTGATTCAGCTGCAGCAGCAGCACAGGGTGAGAGGTCGGAGTGGCAGAGGACTGGTTTAATCTGGCTCATCATTTTGCAACCAGTCTTTCCAGGAATATGTTTAGAACTGGTCTGGTTGGGAAGGTGCATTTCTTTGCTTGGTCAGCCTCATTTTCCAGCTGACTTTCTGCTTTCCTGACTCTAACTTTTCAAAAAGGGATACGCACTAAGAAGACACTGGTTGAAAGCTGCAGTCATCCTTCTTGTCTCTTATGGGGCATCAAGAATGTCGGGGCCAGAACATGTTTGTCCTGCTGCATTAAATGCTTTGAATGTATGCTAAAAATGTTAATACGTTATTCAAGAGACTGGAATTTCTCCTTCAGGTGTGATGCCTTTAGGCCATTTGTGCTTCACACACAATCACAGGTAAGGGCTTGTTGCATTGGCAGAAACATGCACTTAATGAAACGTTATTCTGCTTCTTATTATAGTAAATAAGAGAGCTCAGCAGTCATTCAGCTTTAGTGTCTCATTATTTTTCCCGAAAAGCTTTGCCCTGGAGTCAGTGCTAGACTGAGCCTGGGGCAAGAGGGACCTCTGTTCTCCAAGGATGGCCCAAGATGGGGGCAAATGTGCCAGCACCCCCTGGCCACTGTGATCACCTGGCAAAGCAGCCAGGAGATTTGCAGTGACTCCTGATGGAAGTCCACCCTGAGACATCCCAGGGTCCATTTGCAGACTTGGCTTTCCTCTCTGGACAGCTTTCCCACAAGTTGTGGTGCAGCTATTTCATCCCCACTGCACATTCTAGGTGAAAATGCTCCCATGCTAGGCTCATCTTCAGCTTGCAGCCTTTGAGGGCCAGCGGGCTGAGCTCCTTTCCTAGGGGATGCCCACTGGCAGGGATGGAGTTCTGCAGTATAGCTTGAATCAGCATCACGTCTAATTTGGGTTTCTCAGTTTACGTGATCTTTAGACACTATGAAGAAGTTAAGGCAGTAACAGGCGTTCCCAGGTAGCTGTGCTAAACGTGCAGTCACAAACCTTTTTCCTGGGTCTTGGCAGGGTCTTTGTTGCACATCCACAGGCAGCGCCTCAGGGGACAGAGCTGAGGGAGATGGGTCTGTGTGGTTTTGCCCAGGGAAAGGATTTTGAGGGGATCTCTACGTGGCATCCTGTGTGCCAAGTGCTCCCAAACCATACCGTGTGCCACAGGGCTCATTAACATGGCTGCGAGGCGAGCGCACCCCACTCCCACCACTCCCCACAGCACCTCATGGGACAGTGCCCATATTGTGACCCTAAACGTGTGGCCTCAGAGTGGCTGGCTGCTGGTCCCGGGCTCTCCAGCAAGCAGAGCGTGCTGTTCCGCCTGTCTGCTTGCAGCTCTCGCCTCTCCTCTGCCCTCCTGTCCTCTGTCATCACTGCAAACTGCGGTTCTGACCTTTTTGTCCTCAGCAAGCTATTCATTTAAAATACAAATGCTGTCCTCAAACAGCAGTCATTAATATGAGGCAGCAAATTCTTTTCTTTGTTCTTTATTGTTGATTTCCCCCATTGGGAAACTGGTGGCAGGAGAGCCGCATAGCTGCAGGAGCAGCTTGCTAATTGCATACTTTCAAATACTAATTTGTATGGGTTTGTTTGGTTACAAAGGGAAACAGAAACAAGCCAGGGGGTGATAAAAAATGTCAAGGTTATAAACCCTGCAGAAGCTGGAATTTTTATGAATTCTTTAAATGCAAATTGCGGGCCGGTGGCTGCACATCCCCTACCCCCTGCAGAGCGCTGGGTCGCACTGTGCCACTTGCCCCACAGGCACCCAGCGCAGCACCCTGCCTGCTGCAGGGCCGGCCAGCACCAGCCTGCAGCCCCCTGCACTGCCCTGCCTGCTTGTCTTGTGCACAGGGGGAATGCTGCTGTGTCAGCAATCAGCTGGGTCCATTGGGACGCTATCACCTCCTCACCTCCTGCCCTGCTGCCATTGCTGTCGGTTCCAGCCCTGAGAGGAGCCCTGGCAGCAGGAGTTCAGACCACCTTCATGTCCCTCTGTAGCTCCCTGACACCCAGTGAGAGCCATGCGTCCCCCTCACCCTGGGCAGGAGGATGATGGTGGCCTGGGTGCCTGCTGGGGCTCCCAGCACCGTCGCTGCAGTGCAGGGTCCCAGAGGGGCAGCTCCGAGGACTGGCTTTGGTGGCTCTGTGTGAAGGACATGGCTGGTGCCAGAAGGCACCTCCTCAGGATTCAGAGCTGCCTCTGTATCAGCGGGTACAGAGATACCAGAGGGCTCCAGGGCTGGGAATGTGAGGGAGGCAAAGCTGAGGGAAAATCATTCAAATCATGTTGTTTGGTGGCTGTTTGTACTGCAAGGGCAGCTATCTGTATTTGTTCATTCTGTCATTGTCACATAACATGATATGGAGTCAAAGTGGATTTTGTTGTGTACCCCTCACATCATAAAAGATTGTTTTCCAGTATTGCTCAGCCTGGAGAAGAGAAGGCTCTGGGAAGACCTCATTGCAGCCTTCCAACATTTAAAGGAAGCTTATAAACAAGAGGGAAATCAACTTTTACACAGTCTGATAGTGATAGGAAAAGGGGAAATGGTTTTAAACTGAAAGAGAGGAGATCTAGATTAGATGTGAGGAGGAAATTTTTCACTGAGAGGGCGGTGAGGCACTGGCACAGCTGCCCAGAGAGCTGTGGGTGCCCCATTCCTGGAGGTGCTCAAGGCCGGGTGGGATGGGCCCTGGGCAGCCTGATCTGGTGGGTGGCACTGCCCATGGCAGGGGGGTTGGAACTGGATGATCTTTGAGGTCCCTTCCAACCCAAACCATCCTCTGATTCTATGATTCTATCTACTACAATAGACCACTGTTTGTATTTCCCTCTCTGCTTAACAATCAGGGTTGCATGACAGCACCAAAGGAAAAAGAAGCAGGCAGAGACACCAGCTCTCCCCAGACCAGCTTATATTGTCTTTCATCAACAAGAAAAAGTCACAGTCACTGGCGCAGTCGCATGGTTTGAGCAGGTTTGCAGTGGAAATCACCGCAGGACTGTGAGGCAACAAAAACAATGCCTAATTATAACACACAGGAACGTTGTATTTTCTGGGAACAAATACCTGAGGTTTGTTCCTCAGCCTACAATGGGCAGCGTGCTGGATCCCTTGATAGGAATCTTTGTTGTTTGAGCTATGTGATGCTTAAGATAATCAACCAATTCATTTCCTTAACTGGAAGAAAAGGATGGCTCATTATTATTAAAACTGTGTTTATTCAGGTAGCAAGAATGGGACTGGAGGTCAGTGCTCGGCAGCACACCAGCTACCAGGACAAAATGGCTTGCCACAGCGAGTTAGGCTCCGCAGCACACCTAGTTTTTTCCACAGGAGACCCTGGCTGGCTTTGACCTTCCTGCAGAGCCGGTGTCGGGCCCGTGCCCCAGAGTGTGCTGCGCTGCTGACTGCCACTGCAGGGAAGTAACAGCACAGAAATTGCAGAACAGAGCAGAAGTTATCTCAGCTGTGGATTCGAGCTTGATGCTGACATCCAGCTGGCAGAGGCTGGGTGGCTCTCAACTATGTCAATAGCCTCAGATGAATGCCAGGATAGCCTTGTGAACAGGAACCCTGACGGTATTTTCCCCTGTACTGCAGCTTTTTTTGTTCTGTTTATTTTCTCTCTGTTTTGGAGATTTTGTAGAGAAAAAAGAATACTCATGGCTATAGAGAGCTGGGTGCAGGGAGGAGAAGGCTGAGTGCCAGCTGGTTGCTGCTCCTCTGCTCCTGGGCAGGATGAGTGGCGCGTGCTTGGCTTTTCCCAAACCACAGTGGGTTTAAATGACAGGTGTGCTATGCTCTTGGTGCGTGTCATCATCTGCCGGCTATTCAAGGATTTCTAAGGATTTCAGCTTGCTTACTGTTTGAGCACAGGATGAGCAGTGATTCCTGTTCTCTGGCATGCGTAGGGCTTCCCCGGGGGTAGAAAGGAGACTGCAGTTCAGGGCAGTTCTCGTTTATTTAGTCTTTCCCTGTACAAAAGCTGGGAGTTCTCCAGCAGCCGCAGCCTGGCTGGGACGCAGTCATTTGTGGAGAACAACCCCTGGCTGCTGCCAGGGCTATTTCGGCACGTAACAATACCTGTCTGGCTCACGAATGTCAGACAAAGCTGTCATAAATCTCTAAGCCCAGCAGTAAAATTAATGGGAATTGCAGGGAGCAGGACCTTGTCAGCTTCATAATAGGGCTGTGGGTGGAAAAAAATTCTTGTGCTTCCCTTCAGGCGTTCGGCAACTGAGCAACTGATGCTCCGTGGCCATTATCCAATTATGAGTGCTTTTTGCTCAGAAGCATTCGGTAGTGATTGCTTTTAATGTGTCAAAGAGTCACCAGCACGGGGCGAGGGTGAGGGAGCAGAGCTGGGCTGACAAGGCGGTGCGGCAGAGGTGGCCCGGCCTTGTCCCCGCTCTGCGATGTCCATCTGATCGCTATCAGCTGGGTGGGGCGTCCTGTTTACAGCCGAGCGGGACGGCGGTGCCGGACACCCCCGAGAGCAGGGTGCAGGGAGCAGGCCCAAACACCGGCGGGCAGCCCCGGGCCCCCAAAAGAGGGGGAGAGCAGCACTGAGCCCAGGCTGCTGTGGGCAGCCACCTCCGTGTCACAGCCGATGGTATTTACACTGCGTTTCAGGGTTGCTGCCGGTCACCTGCCGTGACTAGGAAAATATTTTTGTCCCCTCAGCTGCATGACTTGGCTTCTGTTTTCTTGTTGTTGTGTTTTTCCTTCTGCTCTGGAGCTATTGGCTGTGGCGTGGGGCAGGATGTGCTGCTTCTCCTGAGGCATGGAAGCACGGATCAGCAACATAGCTTTTGGGAATTTTTCTGGGTGCTGGCATGTGATCATCTACACTGAAACAGGTCAGCATGGCCACACAAGGCTGTTTCCAAAATGCCCCTGGTGCCATTCTGTGACTGGTGACCGGCTGGAGCCTTCCTGCCTGGCCGGCCAGAAAGCCCCTGCAGCACTCAGGCTGTGGCCATGATGTCCCCGCTTTGGCCTAGGCTCTGTTTAATGTCCTTGCCTCAGTGAGGATGGGTTCAGGCCCTGCTCTGCTTTCTGAGTGCCCTCAGTGGCACTTCTGTGTGACCAAAGTACCTGTGTGTCTTCTGTCCCCCAGAGCTGTCCCTGAGGGGTGGCTGCACAGCTGTGACACCCCCAGGGGGCTCCCAGGTCCCTCTGTGACCCAGGGAACAGGGGATCCTTGAACAGCTGGCACCTGCCACCCACACGTCAGTGGGGAGAAACTCTGATGCCTGTGTATCTGAAATGGTTTCCTTGTCTTCTGCGGGGGTTACTCAGAAAAGCCCAGGTAAAGGTTATGCAGCAGACGTGGTCACACGGAGGCTGTACAAACACCTGAAGTTAATGAAGGAGAGCCAGCCCCTAGAGGAGCAGAGACAGAGAGCAGCTCCATTTCTGCAGCTGTACGTTATAAGGTCATTCTGTTAAACATACCTCCTACCGAACCAGGTAGGGAAAGCATGTGTGAATCAGGCATGGGAAACACAGTGATGAAAGACCCTGTCCTCAGAGGTCATTGCCAGCCTTATGGATGGCTGCCTGATTTTGATCTCCTTCTCCTTTGTTCCAGTGCCTCAGTGTGTGTCCCTAGCCTGGGGCTGGACTGGGTTTTGCACCTGCTGGAAAGGGTGCATGTCCATGTCCACAGCAAATCACTTCAATTGCTTAAGTTTTTGGAAGCAATTTTGTTCTTCTCATCAGTTTTCATACAGATTCAAAGGTCTTTTGCCAGCCCTGTTTTCCAGATAACTTAAAATGCAGGTACTGTGCACTCGGTGAGTGCATATGAGGTCTATGAAAGACACTTAAAGACCAAAGGAAGAAATGCTGGCAGTGCAAGCAGCCTGCTTGGGCCAAGGAGCTCAGAGATGTGAGCAGAAAAAAAATGTCCAGGAAATGTAGCAGCAAGGAGTTCTGTGGGTGCGCACAGCACACATTGCATCCAGGCCTTCAACCCCACTCAGACCTCAGCAGCCTGGTGAGCTTCTTGTACGCCTTATCTGCTGCTCAGAAAGTGCCCCGGCACAGTTTGGAGATGCCTTGAAGTGCAAGTCACATTGCAGGGAGCAGGACTTGGGCATGCCAAAATCTTCCCTTGCCTATGTGCATCAGTGGGGCTTCAGCCTATCTGTGAGCATATCCCACCTGTGAGCACATCACATCCATGAGTGCATCACATCCGTGAGCACCCAGCATTGCTTCTGCTCTAAACAAGCCATGGCAGTGACAGAGAAGTGAGGGGCTGGGCATGGCCTGGAGCTGGGCTGGGTATACAAAGCAGCTCCCCAGTGCCTGGTGCAGCACGTTAGCCTCTTGACCATGCTAACACTTTCAACAAGCCAACAGGTTTCCCATATATAGTATATTTCCCAGCCTGTGAGCCTTGCTGAGGCCTCATTGCCTTCCCTCGCAGCAAAAAAAGGCACTCATAATGTTTCCGTGCTGAACTGTGGGAAAAGAGTGGCAAGAAGCGGTGACCCCAGGGTAAGGGCATGCTTTGGAAACACCGTCATCGAAAAATCAACACATCAGCCCATAAGGCTCACAGGCAGCTGATCTCCTCCTGCTGTATTGGAGACAGTGCTCCTCGGGATGCTGGGGCAGCAGCGACCGGACATTTTTGAGATATTTATTCTCTCCGCTGTTGATACCGAAGTCAATAGTATAGCTAAAAATAAAGATGTAAGAAAACAACAACAGCAGCACTGCAGCTATTTGTTCCCGAGCTGTTATGTTTAGCCTTACCAGCCCGGCTTCCATTCCGGCAGGCCGGCAGTACCAGATGTCCAGGCACGCTCAGCATACGGCCGCTTCCCAGCAGACTCAGCCTGTCGGCACGTCTATATTAAACACGCCTGGAACTTTCCACTGAGGCCGGAGGAGCGCATTGCTCTGCAGTGAGCAATGGCTGGCGGGGATGGGCCCTACACAGGTGCCACTGGCCCAGCCCCAAGCCCATGGCAGTGGCAGGAGGGGACACTTGCTCTACAGCCTGCCAGAGCTTGGGCTGGGAGGTGATGAGGATGTGGGAGGCCTGGGAGATGAGGGGATGTGCTGTGGAGGCCCACAGGCTGGGCAGTACCCCCACAACCCGCTGCCACGGCCAGGCAGGATGCGGCTTGTGAGCGGCTTGTCCCTGGTCTGTCCTTGCACTCATGGCCTGTAGGCGTGGCTGGTGGCTGGTGTGGTGGTCTGCAGGACAAACTTCATGCCACGGGGCGCGGGGTACAGGAGCTGTGACTACAGCCGGGCTTAGCCAGCTCCAGCGTCCACACCCACAAGTCAAGGTCTCCAGCAGCCCCACCTCTGAAGAAGCCTCTGCTTTCCCACTCCTCATTTCTGATGCCTGATTGCACTCTGCAGTGCTCTCGTCTATCTTTTGCCACAGTGTTTTCTTCCCACAGCCCTTTTTTTTCATTTGCAGTTTCAAAGGTAGGGAGTGAGGCTGACTTCAGCTGTCCCTGCCTTGCTGTTCATCTGTTATCGCTCTGCAGCTCAGCCATCAGGTTTGTATGGATGCAAGGATCTGGCCAGCTTTGAGAATAGCAACTCCCCTTCGTTTGAGCTGTGACTCAGCCTTCCAAAACAGGGCTGGAGCTGGATTTCTGTGAGCCATCCGCGTGGCCTGGCCTTTCACCATACGGTGAATGTTACCTCCCAGGGATGAAAATACTCCCCACAGCAGCTTCTCTTCACCCTTAGTGCGCTTTTCAGCGCAGGCATGAAGACCACATTGCTGGAATGTTGAAATTATAATATATTTATTACATACATGAGATATAAAAACAAATTACCAAAATAGTATCATTTTCTGTGAGTCCACAGGACCTTGAAAGAAAAATACAAATGTAAAGTGTATTGGTAGACTTGTGGTTTTCACAATGTTGCATGTCTGCCTTTTCTTTCCTCTCATGTTCATGAACAACATACACTCTATGCAATGTGCTTTAAAGAAAAGATATACTTTAGTGCTGAAAACTGCAGTAAACTGTGCTATATTCCATACTGGTGTTAATGAGGAAGTACAATGTCCATATATATTGCAAACAATAACACAGAAGCAAACAAATTAAACGTTGGGTTTTAAATACTAACATAAAAATAAAATAAACTCCAGGCCCATCGTGAATCACCGGGTAGGGATACGTGAATGGCAGTCCTTCCCATTCTTCGGATCCACTCCTCCTGCAGGCAGATTCCTCCTCTGGCAATTGCATTTTTGTTCCAAAGTCTCTTCTCCTCGTACTGCTTGCCAAGTCTCGCTGGAGTCCTGCCCATGGAGTCCAAGCGCTGGTCTGAAGCTGGGACTTCAGTGCAAATGCTTCTATCCCTCAGACTACACCCCGGGATGCCTCAAGCAGCCACGCCAGGCTGGCATTCCCTTTATGCCATGTGTCTTCAGGAGTGCTTCTGTTTCAGGAAGGTTTTCTGTGTGCCACCTTCAACCTCTTCTTTCCCCAACACAATCTGGCCTTCCTCGCCGTGAAGTGGCAGGTAGTAAAGTGCTTTATCCAACAAAATATTTACAGGGGGCTGGGTTCATATTTTAACACTTCAAGGACAAAAGCTCAGAGACGCTACACCCTGCAGAGCCAGCTCTTCTCTGCAGCAGTGGCAGAGAACCAGCATCTACCACGCATGTGTGAGGGCAGAGGAACTCGCATCACCCAGCAGGTCCGCCCTCAAGAGCACGTGCAGGGAGCTGAGCCCTGAAACCTCCAATAGGATGGCGAGGTGAAGGGCAGCAGCACCCTCAGCCATGCGCTCCTGCCACCAGCACTGCCTGCTCCGCAGCATCCTCTGGGAGCCCCTGGAAGTGACCCCAGATCCCTCCAGGTGGCATTGCCCTGGGGCCAGACCAGGGGCCACCCTTCCTTCTCTTCCCCTCAAGGCAGCAAAGGCCCGGGCTCAGGGAATGCCTCACAAGGAAGCTATAGGCGAGTGAACGGGCATCGACCAGGAAGGGTTAAATTAGATAGCGCCTACAAATCATAATGCCTCGCTAGGTGTTCTGGCACTACTTTCTTACGTTCCAGTTTTCATCCTAGAGGTCTTCTCTCTGTGAAGGCTCTTGCATTTTGTGCATGAAGAAATGCCCTAGGCGGCCGCGTGCGTCTAGTTGCAGTCTCTTTTTAAAATCTCCAGGACCTTTCTCCCGAGGGCCGACTTCCACTGGTGGACAAAGCTTTTCATGTTGACGATGAGCCTGCCCGTCCGGACGTCCTCGTGTCCTGCCACCAGGTACTCCAAGCCTGCAAACCAGCAAAGCGGTCAGGGACCGTGCAGCACTGCATTCGGGAGGGCTATTAACGCTGCCTGAGTATCTAGTCCTGCGTAAAAAAGTGCTTATATGGAGAAATATTTATACAAAGGACTTTCTACTACATCTGTATATTTACACTACCTACAGTATCTATGCAAAAACGATCCCAGGGGTGCGACTGTCCAGGAAATGCAAGCTTAGGTTTTGCTAACTTCTAAATATAAACTGAAGCTGAGGTCTGGTGGCTAGCAGCACAAGTTTCCATGCCTTGCTTATGAACGGACATCGCACTCATCTGGCAGTCACCTGCCTCCTCCCTCCCTCAGAACCTGGAGGTCGGTCAGCTGAGCTGGTTCCAGCAGTGACTGCACAGGATGGCCTCGTGCTTTTGTTTTGCTCAAAACCCTCCTGATGCTATTGGGTGAGTGAAACACAGATGGGAGGAGAACTTCCAATCTCCTTTTAAAAGTACATTGCATTTCCTCAGAAATGACATTTCGGTGATTTATAATAGTAGCGGTTTGAAGTGTACATGTGTGTGTGTGTATATATGAGAGGGACTAAGGGGGAAAAACATGAGGATAGCCAGGCACAATACTACACGGATTACTACAAGAAGCACTTCAGATTTAGGCTCAGGATGCCTGAGCTGCCTCCTGCCTTTCTGACAGGCAGAAGCCAAGGTTCAGGCAGAGATCAGCACAGCGCATCCTGCCAGCCCCACTGCCTGCCCTGCGGGAGGGCAGCTGCCTTGTGACCTTGGGGTGCCTGTGCTCGTCCTTGGGTACATGAAGACCCCGCAGACCCACAGGCTCCAGTCCCTCTCTCCTTCTGTGCTGGGAGGAGAAGCACCCAGCAGGGCTCTCCTCACCTGCACAGCTTGGGTGGAAAGCTGCTCCAGGCTCTGGGGCACAACTCACAGGGATCTTGGAGCCGTGCAGGGATTGCTCAGGGGACCCCCCAGCCCCTCCACCAGCCACAGCAAGCAATCTACTCATGTTTGCTTGGGTTTTTGTTTTGCTGCTCAAAAATAAAGGGAGGCTGTGGCGAGGGGACAGTGTCCCCTAGTTAAAGGTCAAGCATGTTTTTCTTTAATTCAATACAATTTGTTATCTACTCTGTCAGAGTTTCTGGGCACACACATCCTCTCTTCTGCCAAGTAAACACAGGAAATTTGCATGGCAGGAGCAGCCTTTGCGAGACCTTCATTTTGGTCGTGTCAATCCTGCTGTTGTAAACATCACTCTTCAAGGGCTCCTGACTCTCTCTCTCTTGGGAGAAAAATGTGACACACGCTCAGAGAGAAAGTTAATATTGCTTCGGCTGCTCTTTTCCTTTCTAGAGGAAGATTTAGCCTTCTAGATTTTCAATCTGACTTTACAGAAGAGTGAAGATAAAACAAAATAAACGACAGAGATGCCACAAGCCAGGGCTGGAGGCTATGAGCTTTGCCTGTGCTGCTAGCAGGGAGTGCTCTGCTTGTATGTGTGTGGCAGAGCTGACGTTAGGAAGGGCTCCGGCTCCCTGCAGATGGCCAAGACATCGGCATCTCCCTCTGTCCTCCCCAAAGGCCAGCCTGCCCCTCGCGGGACCCTCAGCACATTTATCATTTGGAAGCAGCCCATGAAGATCTGATAAACGTATGGAGGCTTTACTTTTTGCCAGAAGCTTTAAGAGCCTGCTCTCCATTTGGTATCACTTCAGAGCTGTGAAACAGAGTAAAAATATGTTTTTCTTTCTTTTACTTTAATCTTTGATCTCCTCTATGTTTTTTGGAAATGTGATTTCCATCACAGCTCTATGTCAATAAATTATTTTATGTCAGTTTGGCTTACTGTCCTGATGTTGGTGGTTTACTCATCTGGAGGTCATAAACTCTTACTCTGAGAGAGGGTTAAATCTGCTAATATGATAGTGCCAGCCATCCAGAAATGAATGTGGTAGCTAAAGAAACTCATGAGATTTTAAAAGATATTTGGGATCCTTTTTTCTTTCCCTTTGAAGTGATTCATTCTGTAAGGTGCATTCAGTTGATGTTTTCAAGTTTCCCACCAGGACCAGGAGATATTCCAAACTTCACAGCTGCTTTTGAATGTGAAAACTGAGATGTATTTATACTGATGGAACTCCAGCAGCTGCATTTTGAGAAAACACCTTGCTGCATGGGGAGCCTGTGTTCCCATCGCACTGCATGCTGCTGCTGGACAGACATCCCCATCACTTCTTGCCTCTTCAGGCTGAAAGACAGAGGCAAAACCCTTGCATAAATCACTTAAAGGCTGTTCCACTACAATGTAAGGACTCCCAGAGGACAGCCCAGTAGACACTTTCCAAAAGCTTAAAATATTGGCGAAGTAATGGCCAGGTGGTGCAGCAATGATGTCTTGAGTGGCTGGGGTAAGTCCCAATGTGTCAGACACCTAAAGGCAACTGGACCTCCACTGCTCTATTGACACTGCTCTGCTGGGGAAATCAGGGAAGTTCCCCTGAAGTTCACAAAGTCACAGGGCTGGGTGTCAGGTGCAGGTCTGCCCTGTGCAGTCAGGGTCTGATAGCTTCCATGGCTTTCCTCCAGGTTTGTATGAAGGCAGCCATATCTGTGCTTTCTTGTGCACGTTTGCTTTGCATTTGGAAAATTAAAACAGCTGTATCTGTTTCATGACAGATTTATGGTGCTTTACCATGATCCAAAGTCTTGCTGTGTTTGAGCACTGAAGTCCTGCCCAGTGCTGCTGATCCATCTGACTCTTGCACCTGACGAGACCTCCTGACTGCAGCTATGCTATCAGGGCAGATTGCCTTCAAAGCCAAGTGCAGTCACTTCAGTGGACATAAAAGAAGACTGCAAATACCTCATCAATGAGTAACATTCCTGCATGATCCAGCCTTGCACACAGCCTCTTCCCCTGAAGGAAGGTGCTGATGCTGCACACACAGAAGTCTCAGCACTAAAATCAATGCTTCGATCAGTGATTTCCAGGTGAAGTATGCACCTTACAGAAAGAAAATCTTTTATCTGAATTAGCTGGTAACTCTTGGTTTATCTTGGCGTTGTAAAGAAAGGTGTGTCAACTGGATCTTAGTTTTGCTCTGTTGAAGAAAAACTTGCATGTGCATTTCCCTGTGCCTACTGGAGACTGGCACTGATTATACTTAATTTCAGGGAAAGATGAGAAAAAATTGTGAAGCCAAAGTTCCCCTCACACTGCATAAGAGAGGCTCTTCTGAACCTTGTAGATGTGAATTAATGTTACTTTGATATTAGATTTAAATGTGCTTTTATGGATTCAAATTAGCATTAGTTTGGAAAAGATATGTCACCTAGTCATGGCACAAAATGCATCTATCTCCCAATGGGATCACACTGACACTGGTGAAGCTACCGTGCTGTTACTGTGCTTCACAAAGAGCAACTGTACGCTCAAAAGTCTACAGAATGAACCATGTTTTTCTCTGCAAAACTCAAACTGGACAGAGATTGATGTTGGAATCCAAACGATGTAGATGTCAATACTTTAATCAACACTGGGCTGTAGCTTAAATTCATTGGCATGAGAGAGTCAAACCTACCAGGATTGAGGATCGGACAGGTGCACCCTCTGTTAGTCCAGGACTCAGGGTAGAGCATCCTCTTGCCCCGCAGAATCTTCAGCTTTGTAGATTTCAAGACTTTCTTGATCTTCACGTTGACTTCTGCATGGGAGCCCTTGTCATGAGCTGACAAGATCTTTGTCTTTATCACTGGGAAGACATGAATTAAAAAACAAGAATGTATAAACTATTTACAGTCTGAGTGAAGCAGTGAGAGCAATGATTTCGTTACATTGGAGTTAGCCTGATGCACCTTGCTGGGGAGCACAGCTGTGGGGGGAATGCCCACACCCCCATACCAGCGGGCAGGGATGCCACCAGCTGGTCTGGCCACAGCCCCTGGACTTGCCATACAGGCAGCAGGAGGGGTCCCATGACCTCAGCTTCAAAATTTGCAAGGGCCACATTTTCCCCCAGAACTCAGCAAAGACTTTTGCTTCTTAAGCACTTTTGGAAATCAAGCAGAAAGCCCTCGTTTTAGGGATGGGCCTTGAGGCTTTGCAGGGCTCAGCCAAGGCAGATGAAGCAGGAGGCAGGGCTGGCCCCATCCTGCCCTGGACCTCCCCCTTTGCAGAACTGTCACATCCAGACAGAGCTGGCAGAGACTGAGACGTTGCTGGGGACTGAGGCAATCATGGAGCATTTTGAGCTCACAGATACCCACAGGCACACCCCAACCACCTGGTATCCTGTGCAGGATGGGTTAGAAGCAGGACACCATATGACTGCCAGCAGTCCCCACACAGTGGAGTCTCAGGGCCTAGGTTCCAGGCATCAGTCACCCCTGGACCACACTGATGCCCTCAGCGGTGCTTTATTCAGCACTGCACATTATGAAACACAGGGAAAGCTTTCCTTTTACAGTGCGACCTCCTGAAACTCGTGATGAGTCCCATAATTCACCTGTCTCCAGCTGAGCTGACACCTTACATGTTGAGTGATGAAAGGGTGGGAAGCCTGAGTGCACTTTAGATAAGATTTATGAACTTGGGTTTTTTGTGCCTTTTTTTTATTTCTTATCTTTGGAAAGATTAAACACAGTGACTATTGCAGCCAGGAAGCAAAGCAAAGCAAAATCAGATTTTTTCTAATATCACTAAGCCAGGGCTATATTTCAACAACTGGCGGCCCCTTGAACTTCCCTTTGTTGGCTGCTCCGCAGCCTGCCGAGGTACGGATTATCTCCCTGCTCATTTTCAACTTTAGTGCAAGATGAAACAGGTGCAAGAAGCCTCTGGAAGGCTAATGGGAGGGAGTGCTGCACAAAGCAGTCCCTGCTCTGCAGTGGTACGAGGGAGGTGCTTCACTGGCACACACCAGAGAGGCCTTCAGAAACAAGGCATCTCCTCTTGTTCACTGAAACCCAACATGCAGTGCCACATGGGCAATACACACCACCTCAGCACAACAGCTCAGCTTTGCTGACAGGGCAAAGCTCCCAGTGGCTGAGCCATTTTCTCCATGTCGTGTCTTCAGTCGTGATCACTGTCCCTCCTTCCATTCAGTGCAATTCAGATTTCGCGATTTCTACACCATGTGTGGGGCACATGGTCTATAGAGAGACTTTCAGTGATGTGTTTTTGCTAACAGTGCCTTTTAGTCTGTCTCAGACCCAGACAGCCTCTCAGGGCCCTTACAGCTCTTGCCTTCCCCTGATTTCAGCACAAGGGCGCTTGGTAGCAAGAGGGGCAGGGGACAGAACAAGATGCTTCACACAGTGTGAATTGGCACCAGCAGATCTACATGCTTTGGGAAGGAAAAAGATCTGTCTCTAGACTAAGTAGCTCGTGGATTCGCAGGGCTGACAGGCTCCATTTCTGAGAACATGCAGAGGTGTATGGGGATATGGGGGCCTGGGCCTCCTTTATATCCCATACAGTAACAGTATCATCAGTGTCTGAATGCTGGAGTTTGCTTTCAGAGGGTGCTACTCCCCTCTGACCAGCTGCAGAGAAAGGGTTGCTCAGCACTATACTTCTGTAGAACCTCTCTGCACACCTCCATCACCTCACCATAGGCAACTCACCATAGGTGTACTTCATCCCGCAGAAGACCTTGGGATCGCCCAAAACTTGCTCTTTACACTCGCATTTACCTGTGGGAAGAAAACAAAGCAAATGGCTGTCACTTGTACTTCCCAGTAGGGAGCTTCTCAGAGGTTGGGAGTGGGTACCAAATCTCAGTCCTCACCCAGGTGAGTTACGTGGGCCTGGCTGAGCAGAAAAGGGGACATTGGAGGTGGCCACTGCATTGCAGCCCCAGCCTCCCTGCTACAGGAGGGGTTTGGCTGCATCACTGGGACCTGCCAGGGGCCTTCCTTTGGTCCACAACCCCCTCAAAAAGCCCTGTGCTCAGATCCAGGCTGAACATAGCCTTAGTCCAATGGCAATTATTCCTTGTTTACAATTTGAAGAGAAGGAAAACAAAGGCCTTATTATGCAGCTTTGGGATGCAAATAACATGCATGTCTTTCCCTGTGGTATTTTCCACACTGTAATGTCCCAGGAAACGTTGTCGAGGTTAAGGCAGATTAATGACTTCCGTGATCTTAGAACAAAGAATAACGTTATACTTTTTACGTTTCAAATTAAGTTGCCTAGACAAATGATGGAGCTTTCCCCTCAATTAACTCAGTTATCGTATCTTCAAGATTTTTATCATGCCGCTTTCTGCAAATGCAGGAAATTACACCTGCCCAGTTGCATGCAGTGGTTTCGCAGGCGGACGTGGCTGTCACCAGCCTGTGCTGTGCCGTGGGGCCAGGCTGCCTCACCACAGCACCTCAGAGCCAGCACCGCCTTGTCCAGCCTGGCAGGGCCGGGGACAGGGAACCTCCCAGCTGGAGCTGCAGCTCAAGTCCCAGTCAATTGATGCCAAGCGGGACGCTACCAGCTAGCATAGGAGCCCCTCCCAGGCCAGACACTGGTGGGGGGGTTGTGGCAGGGGGCATGCGGGGCCGTGGTCCTACCGGAGTGCCGCAGCGCCGAGAAGCCCTGCTCGTCCTCCCAGCCCCAGGTGGGCTCGCTCTCGTTGAGTGCTGGCTGGAAAGGAAGCGCTTCCTGCTGCCAGCTCGTGTCCATGCTGCCGGGGGAAAGGGAGAGGGTCAGCTGTCCCCTTGCCGCTGGCAGAAAGCAGCGGCAACTCATCGCCCGTCCCACAGCGCAGCTCCGCCGCACATCTTGGTGTTAAACACACGCAAGTGAAAGGGGCGACTTCGGAAAGTGAGCAGGTCGAGAGTGGGCCATGAATCCATTTTTGGCTTAAAACGTGCTGTAGGGATTTCTATGCTGACAATATCATCAGCGTGGTAAAAAAAGCATCCTATAAGATCCAGACAGCAGGGTGTCATTCAAGTGTGCTTCCTCTGGAAATCACAGCTTGACTGTCCAGTGCAGCCAGTGCAAGCTGAGTTGCAACAGCAACAACATTAAGCCTTTGGTCTCTGTGCACTCAGGTCTCCCTGAGGTTCTTGTTTTGTTCATGGAGAGGAAAAAACTGTGAAGGCCAAGGAAAACACCCGCTGCATTCACAGCAACACCAAATGCCCGCAATGTCACCACACCAGTGTCTGGCACCCCAAAGAACCACAGCATCAATGCCCCCTTCACCCCCAGCCCCTGACTGCTTGGCATCTGACAAGATGGCACACAAACCAGGTGGGAGCAGTGCCCGTCCCGGGGCTGGAGGCAGCCAGGACCCCACTCACCTGCTGCTGCGGCAGGCGCCGGTGCGGGGGTGGCAGCTGCGGGCGCAGTCGCAGGGGCGGCAGCCGCTGGCACTGAAGCCCCAGTAGCCGGGCAGGCAGCGGTCGCAGCGCGGCCCTGCCACGCCAGGCTTGCAGGGACAGTCCCCGGTGCTGGGGTCGCAGAAGGTGCGGGGGCCCAGGGGGAGCGCGGCCGATCCCAGGGGGTGGCAGGAGCAGGCTGTGGGGACACCACGGGGGTCAGTCGTACAGCACGAAGGCAGTACAGGAGAAAAGCTGCGGTGTGTTACACAAGCCCACTTCCTCTCAGAATACTTACTGCTGGGCACACACATCTAGTTTTGCTCTGGTGACGTGTTTGTGGTTTCAGGGCTTTCACATATCTGGAGTGCACTCTCAAAATATTAAAGGATGAATTAATATTGGCAGTCAGCTTAGAGGAGACAACGAATCCAAAATCTTCGCCAAAGTAATCCCCAAATTTTCCCCACCCTTTCCATTCCCAAACAAATATAATTACATAAAATTAAAAGATTAGAAAGCCTCTCCACAAACTGCATAACTGCTGCAGGCAGTGCACGCCGGTACCTTTAATAGCATAGCTTTCAACGGCACCCAGCGAGAGCCGCATACCTTCCTCCTGAAGCCTGTGAAGTGTTTTACACCTGACACGTGTCCAAACGCTCTACTTTCCTCCTAGATGCAGTGGGTATTTATGGCATTCCTCAGCCCCTCCAGGGGAAATAGCAAGCACTTGACACTCTCCTGTTCCACGCACGGTGCTCGGAGAGAGACCCAGGCCCGTCTGAGTCGAGTTTCAGCCGAATTTCACTCCTGGTCCAATTAGGATTTGTGCCTTACACATTTTAGTTGATGCTTTCTCACTTTTTTTTTTTCCTTATGGAAAATTTAATGGCAATGGCAACACCCATGGTGAGAAAAGACCATTAAATTTAGAAAAGTTGATATAAATAACACAGCAGCGAGCTCACAGGGGACTGCAGGCAATTAGAAGTGAGAACACAGCTGGCTGTATGCTTTAATTAGAGCCACGGAGAGGTGTTGTGAGGGTGGGTCATTTCCACACAGTTGCACAGCCCCCACCCTTCCTGGCTGAGACCAGGAGAAACCTGCCACAACTCCATCTGTTCGCTCTCCTGTCCGTTCGTAAGCAGCAACACCAACGGGGCACTTCTCCCCACTGCACTGCGTGGTCGCACCTGGCATCGTGTGAAGGGATGACTGTCCCCACTCCCCCATGGGGACTGGAAGGTGGCGAGACCAGCGGGGCTGGGTTTTGCCCCCACGCTGCTGGTGCTGGTGTGGTTTCTGGAGCTGTTGGCTAACCTTTGGAAATGACAAATATTTACCCTCAAAAGCCTACGGTTTAAAAGCAAAAATAAACTCGGCAATTATAAAAGCCGATTTATTGTCTGCCCTCGTACTGGAGCTGAGGCTTAAAAATTCAGGAGAGATGTAAAGAAAAGGCAGGGGGAAAGAGCCATCAGATTGCTCTTTTAAACGGCAGGACGTCTTATCCCATCTGGCGCACACCCACTCCTGAGCAAATACCATATACACTCTTTGCCTACAAGAATCTTTAAAGTATCCTTAAAGATTATGGCTTAACAACTCCTTTGTTTACTTTGATCTTGGTACTTTTAAATTTTCATCGCTGCTCCGTGGTTGAGCAATAACAGTGCTTTGAGGCAGAAGCAAGCAGGCAATGCTGCGGCCTTGCTGAAAGAAAAACCGGGCATCCCCCTTGTCCCTCGTTATTGCAAACCATGGCACGGTCCTTGGAAACGTTCCAGCCGGGGGCTGCAATCAGTCTTATATAATTTAATTTAACAGTCATTAGTCATTCGCTGTTCAGCTGAAGCTACAGCAGACAGCCCTAACCTGCCGTGGGGTCCTGAAAATGCTGTGGTGGGAGAACAACCCACTGCTGCCCTACAGCCCGGCCAGGGCAGCCCCAAGGGGTGGGAGCCTGCGAGCAGCACTCAGGGTGCGTCGGGGTTGCTGCAGTGGGACCCTCCCGGGCGGCCTCAGATCATCTGGAGGGAACCCAGGAGGGAAACCATGAGGGGTCTTAGGGAGGAGAACATCTGGGAGGGGTTTGGAAGCCCTGAGAGAAATGGAGTGTGTGTTCACAGTAACATGGTCTCTGTAGGGACAGCATTAGATACTCCCTGCATTTTCATGGAAGCTGTTTTTGCCAAGGAAAGTTGTCTGCCTGAAGGGTTTGAGTACTTCATGCTCTGAAATTCATAAAGACTGCAAAAAGTACAGGAGGTTTAAGTGTGGGATTTAAATGTGTTTTTTACTAATGAGAATCTAAACCAAAAATCGTTTGCATAAGTTCTGGCAACAATTAGTGAGGGAAAGTATCTGATGTTTCATTTCACTGCACACAAGTAGGTAGAGACCTTAAAAAGTAATTAAGTCCACTGTCTAAAAACTGAATTTGTGTACATACCACAGCAGTGAAGTAATTATTTACACAAGTAATGAGATCTGTGGTCAGTTCTGCTTTCGTAAGGAGACCCAGGTCTGTAAAAGGGGCAATTCAGCTGTGACTGCTCCTCTTTGCAGTGGGTGAGTGATGGAGAGGGGATATTCCCCTGTGAGGTGCTGGGGAGCCTTGGAGAACCCCAGGGATGAACCGCAGTGCAGGAGTGGGATGGAGGTGACAGTGCCCGGCCACCCTGCAAGCAGATGCAAAACTGCACGTGTGGATTAGCCAATTCCTGTGCAACGTCCCCAGTGTGCTCTGGGGATCCTGTGTGTCCCATGATGCATCACCACTGCCTGCAGCGCTCCCTGAAGCATTCCTGGAGCATAGCTTTGACTTGGGAACGATTTAATTTCACATGTGGGCTGCCTTTGGCCTTGCATCCCTGGTGCCATGCCTTCTGCAATGTCACTTTGCTTGTGTTCAAGCTTCTCCCTGCATGCCCACCTGCTGCTGCGTGGGCAATGCACTCTGCTTGTGGGGTCATGGCAACCACCAAACAAGGAGGCATGCAAACAAGATGCCGCTTTTGCTCTCCAAAAATAGCAGAAGAGTCAATGAATCATCTTTCTTCCCCTGCCCTCAAGCTACAGGGATCCTCAGGAGAGATATGTCAACAGCATCTGCAGGCTCTTTTCCTGCAAACCTCATCACTGCTTTTTGCAAAGAGCATCAATGTGGGAAATCAAATAACATACTGCTGAAAGCTCCCTGTCCCTTGCAGAAGCAAGAAGATTGCTCCAAGCAGGAGCAGGAAGACCTCACCTTTCTTTGACAGCCTCCTACTTAACAGAAGCATTTCATCAGTAAGAGGTTGCTGACTTACGTTTGCAGGCATCTGGGGCAGAGAAGGGCTTTCGCCGGTCTCGGTAGAAGCCTGGCTTGCAGCGCTGGCAGTGCTGCCCCTCCGTGTTGTGCTGACAGTTGTCGCAGACTCCACCACTGCGGTTGCCTGATGCCAGCCATGCATCCATGTCAAAATGACAGGTGTCGGCATGCCCATTACACTTGCACGCTGCAACAAAGCCAAAGGGAACGGAAAGACTTGTTAAGGCAGTAAAAGTTGTTAGTTTACAGCAAAGAGGCAAAAACCCGAACCATGTTTTGGAATGGCAGATCTGACCGATGAAATTGTTATTCACTCAAATTCATGAGGTATCTTCACACTTTCACCCACCCCACCGAAATGAGATGTAAGCTGGCCACTTACACTGGCACTCGTGGGGGGCTCCGGTTTTGCCGTCGGCAGCCTGCCAGGGGCGGTCGTTGTAGAGCGGAGCGCAGTGCTGGCAGTGCAGCCCCGCAGTGTTGTGCTTGCACATGCACTTCCCATGGACCTGGTAGGGGAGAGAGAGCAAGGGTCACCCGCAGCAGTGCCCGGGCACAGGGGATGCTGTGTCAGCTAGGATGTGGGCTGGGAGGAGGGCTAGCACAGGACCTGTCTGTAGTCTGCTTCAGCCAAAGGCAGATATTCTGCAGTCATACTTTCAGTTAGATTAGTATTTGTGGATTTGTATGTCATAATGTCATGTAGTCACACCTTCTTTCTTTTTTTTTTTTTTTTCCTTTGAAGGATCTTTAGGAGAGAGTTTCCAACCCCAGCATGAACTTTCAGGAGACATTAAAAGATGCTAAGGTCCAAAGTATCCTTGGGAAACACCAAAAAACCTTTACTTTTTCTCCCTCCCAAACAGCAAAACACCAATGCACCACTGCAGGAGCAGTAGTCACAACCTCAGCACCCATTGCCAACATCAACAAGCACAAGAAAAAAGAAATTAAAACCTCAGGAACACAGACACCTACCTACTTGTCATAGGCAGAGGCTTTGCCGCACAAGGGAAGAACCAGGCATAGCACAAAGACCGCGAGGGACTGTGTCAGACGTCTTCATGGCAGATAGGTAATTGAACAGCTCAAAAGTGCAGTGCAAGGGGGTAATTAGAGATGAAAAGCCAGCATAGCGAGCTTGGTGCCAGCTGCCCCGTCAGCCGCTGGCATTAATCACACTGCTGGCAAACGCAAAGAAAACAGGACGTAGCCAGAGGGCAAAGCGGCCCAGCCGCCCCCAGACATGATGAAATGGAGCTCTGGAGCAGCTCAGCACCTCCCGGCCCACTGGGCCCGCAGCAGAGGGAGAGGCTGGAGCGTGGCCCGGCTGCAGCTTGGCACACTCGGCCCTAGCCCGCAGCTCACAGCTCGGACACTGTCGGCATGGCTCCTCAGCAGGAGCTGGTGGCCCTGCCCCGTCCTGGGGAGTGTGGTGAGTGGCCGTGTCCCTCAGCGATCTCGGCGGCTGCCTGTGCTGCGGGCTCTTTGGCTCTGCTGCCAGCTCGGCTGCTGTGCTGCAGGCTGGGCCGAGCAGTGCAGCTGCTGAGCACAGCAGCAGGCTCCACTGGTCGCATTGTCCAGCCCAGAGGGCCGTCCTGCTGCAGTCATGGGTACAACGGCCCCTGCTTCTGCATCACCCCCAGGAGCGTTTTGCCTCTTCGTACAGTTTCACCTGGAACAGTTCCACTCAGGGTGTTTCAGCTGCGAGCCTCCCCAGGCCCGAGGCACGTCCCATCTCCTGCGTTCCACCCCGCCGTCCTGCTGCCCTTCCCTCACCAGCTGAGGGGAAAGGCACTGTGCAGGGCAGGCAACAAACGGCCTCGTGTCCCCCTGCTGCACAGCACTGCCTGCCACACAGCCTGACCATGGCTTCACAAGAGTGCCCTTCCTAAAAGCACAGACTGCTGCTGAGACCCACCACGAACCGCTCCTGTCAGAAACCCGGACAGTAAACAGAAGAGGACCTTGAGTGCGCAGTAAACAACTCCTGCTCGTTGCGTAGGTGCACACGCATGCACGCCGCACATGCCCCTAGCTAATGACGCTTTCTGGCTGCTTTCTTCTAATGAACAGATTTTAGCCACTGTTTCATGGGGGTCAGAAATAACCGGCATGCACAACACTTCAAAACTGGCTTTAAAAGTCCTTGAAAGACTTTTCAACAGCAATCCAAATACTGAAATCTTTTAAAAACCTCTCAAGTGGTCCTTTCCTGCCTTATTAAAATGTCTGGATCAAGAGGCAGGGACAAGTAAAACACAGTACGGTGGCTGGGCGGTATGAGCAATGCACAGATACAGACAGAATCCCACAGAATGCAAAAGCGTCTGAGCAAAAGTGGCAAATGCTAAGATAACACTGCTTTCTGTGCTATTTCAGCCTCACCGCAGAGATTCGCTGGTCTGGCTTATCAAATTGAGGTTGCCTATATGCTTGAATGTGAGATAAAGTGTGGGAAGAATGAGAAGCAAATAGAGAGAGAAACAGAACAAATTTACAGATGGAATGTTTAATTCTCAAAGTGTGTCTTGTGTATTCACACTTTCATTTTTGCTACCACTTCCAAACATTCCTCTTTAAGCTCTCAGATCCCTCCCTCTCCTAAACTTACACTCCTCCACAAAACTTCTCTTACACCTTCTTTAAGCAAAGGCCATACACCAGCTAATGTTACACACACTTCAAAAGCATCTAGCTGCATGGAAATGGAAATCACTTAAACCTGCAGTGTGGCTAGTGCTAGCCAGGCCACAGTGCATCTGTGGCCAGGGAAATCCTGCAGCTGCTGGGCAGAGGGACCTACCGGAGCCGGCACTTGTGTGATCAGAAGGTGACCTGAGGCTGCCAAAGGTTGCTGTAGTCAAAATCAGGTGGTCCCTTGGTGCTTTGGTAAGCACCAGGCGAAAGTGAGACAGGTGTGGTAGAGGGCATGCAAACATGAAAAATAGCTAAAAAACTCAGCAATCTGTGGTGGGGTATTTCATCTGGCTGCAGCAGGGGCAGTTGTGTGTGCTCTGGGATGCTGGGGCCAGGAGCGCTGCGAAAGAGCTGACCTGGGGGCTGGAGCAAACCAAGCCAGCTGAGGCAGGGAGAGACACCGAGGCAGAGCAGAGCACAATGTTGCTCATACTGATTGCTCATAAGGTTCGTTGCACCCAGGGGAAGGAAACAAGTGGTATAGATGAAATGCTAGAAAAGTAACGGGAGAGCCCCTCAGCTCGGCACAGGGTGGGCTGGGGGCTCTGTGTGACGACCCAGGGAGGTGTGGAGGGGAGGGAAGCAGGCTCTCTGGTAACTTGTTTCTCTCTGCAACTGTTTAGTTACTATCTTTTTTCCCTATTCCATTTTTTTCCCCCAGAAATTTAATGAAAGTCAGACCTAAGTACTTCAAAAACTTCACCTCAGGCAAGATGCATTTATTCTCTTTCAATAGCATTATAATGATTACTCCCCCAAACAGCTCTGCTTTAATACCCTCTCCATCCTAGCTTTATCCCGTTGAAGAAAATCTTTTTTTTTCTTCTACAGAATTCCAGCATGACAGAAAAGGTTTTTATGTGTTAGAAACAATAAAAGAGCTGAATATTAACAAGCCATTTCTTGTAACCCATGGGCAAACAGGTATTTTTTTAGTTTTCAAGAGATATTGCAACAGCTAAGAAAGGAGGAGAAGAAATAGTACAGGGAAAAGAGAAGTGGCAGCAGGTGAGGAGTGTACAAGTGCTGGAGGCCAGGCGAGGTGCCCTGTGCATCCGTGGTCTGCTGGGGAACATCTAGGGGTCGGGGCTGAGAGCAGCCTGGCAAAGTGGTACCAGCCCAGGGCATTTCTCTGGCATCTCAGCATCTTTCTGAAGGCAGAATGGGACCCACATGGGCTGACAGTGGAAAGAGCGCATTTTTCCTCCCTTTTCATTCACCTCGATTTACATTTAACTGTAAGGCGTACCCATTTGGGGTCATTATGGAGCATTGCAAAGTACACAAACACAACTCCCCGTGTGTCTCACTGCTTTAAGCATTCACACGGCTCTTGACTCAGTTAAGCAGAAAATCCTTTTCATACCATTTTTCATTTTGTCATGGGGTCTTTACATCCCTGTTCACTTTCACATTGTTTCCCTTCTTAGCTTGACAGCCCAGTCCCAACGTCACTCATTAGAGGGCACAATGCAAACAGTGTTACAAAAGTTGACTTCTGTAAGATAAACGAGCGGCTGATTTCTATACACAAAGACAGTTGCTAGGGCATGCTTCCTCCCATAGCCTTTTGTTGCTGAATTATTATCTTCCAGTGCTTCCTTTCAGATTGCAAATACATGGGCTTTTTGGTTGAATCTTATAAAATGCTTTCCACCCTATTTATCATGTTCCAAAACGTTGCTCTGTGTGAAAGAAATGCTGTACAGAGGAAAAAACGCATTCAGTCACCTGTAATTAATTAATTTATATTACAAGAACTCTCCTATTGTATACAGTCCAACACCAAAAGAAAATCAACGTCCCAAAGACCTGATAGTTTAAATAGACAGGCTAAATAGCTGGGAGGGGCAATTGCTTTTAATAGACTTGCTTTTATGTAACTGCTAAAATTGCATATTTTCTGTTTTTTTACTTTCTCGGAAAACAGGCATGATATCAGTCTAAAGGAAAACCAAGTTATTCATACTAAGTCTCTGACAATGGCTTTTAAACTGTGTTGCACTCAAGCCACTGTGCCAATTTTAGAAACCATGCCTACTGGCTGTTGTCTGCCTGCAGGAAGGTATTCTTTTCCAAAGCACCAGACAACCAAATTTATGCATGAGAAAATTCTCATATCCTATCTCGCTCTTGTGAAAGAATACAAAGTTTGTTGTTCAGGGCGTGGAGGCTGCCTTTGTTTTTTATTCCATGTACAATAGGCTTCTGTCAGTGGCTCTGGGGAAGACCTTCAGCGTCTTTTGATGTCAGTAGCACAATAACAATTTACACTGGACTGGCCACGTGGGAAGGAGGAGGGATATTCCTGCTGCCTGGTTATGCAGAAGGGCTCTTGCACTCAGGATGCCAGCCTTAGCACACCCCCCAGCCCAGCTCATTCAGTACAGATGGAAGGAGCCAAGGGAAGCCAACTGGCCAACCTGGGTACCTCAACTACATGTTGATTCAAATGAACTCATTGATCACGTTCCTGAACTGGTTTGCCTGTTCAGCTTGAAATATAAAGCCCAACTCCTGGAAAAGTCCTTGACTTACACTGACACAGCATCTTGGACTATCAAAGAAGTGCATAAGCATATCTGCAGCAGTACCTATTTGGTATTGCTTTGGGCATATCTTAAGTATGTTGAAGCTGCTTCATCTCTAGGTTCTAGTTTTGCATTTTCTTTCTTTGTCAAAGATAGCTACTGTATCATGTTGAAAGAGAACAGGAAGAAGAACAACCGACAGCTGAATTTGTTCTGGCTCTCTGTTCAATGCAGGTGGAAGGTGTGCACAACAAGACTGCACCAGTGGCAATGTAGTAGATGTTAAAGAGTTGATAATATTGGGCTATCAATGAGATAACGAAGCCATCAGTTGATAATGGTATCTCATTTCATAGGGGTAAAAGTAGGAAGCCCCAAGAAGGACAAAGCCTTCCAATTGTGCTAACTCAGGCCAATCATACAACCACTTGGGTGTTGAAGGGCCAGGGAGTCTCTGAGGCAGATGAACGCCTGCCCACACCTTGACACAGAACCGCAAAGCCAGGTGAGGTACCTTTGGGCTAGTTTTGCCCACTTTGGATTCCTAACTTGCAAGTTCCTACCTATCTCCAGGTGAATCTCCTCTTTCATGACCCTTGCTGCTGTTGTAAGCAGGCCATCGGGATGCTTTAGCTGGTAAAGGGCCAGGCAGGTACTGCAATAGCTTCTGCACTATAGATCAGCCCCAAAAGCCAGGTTTTTCACGGCTGCTGAAGATGAGGGGGCATGTCTTGTGCCTGCAAATCCATTTCTTTACTCGCACTGCTGTTTCATCCTGCAATCCATCTCACACACCAATCCAACTGCTATGCATGGTATGGTGGGAGGTGTGGCTTGTCCACACACGTTTTTTTCTTGGTATGCATTGGGCTGGTGTTAGTAAGATTTGGGTAGTGACCCTTTGAATAAATGATGTGGGAGGAGTAGGGAAGAGAGGAAGAGTAGCTGTACCACCCTGACATCTGTTTGCTTCACACCAGTGTACAGCGCAGGACATCCAGCATTACTGCACCTGGACAAGGACAGCTGGAGCAGTTCTCACCACCACTGGAAGGTAGCCACGTCCTCTCTACAGGCTTCCTCTGCAGCTCATGGAGACAGAAACTCCCCTGGAGCAGCAGCCCCACTTGTACACTCACAATTCACCTGGAGGTTGACACAGCATTTCTGATGTTTAAACAAACCTAGAGCTTTCCTATACAAATTCTTTTCTCATTTATGTAGATCCGGCAGACCTATAAGCACCCCTACCTAAACCTTTCTGCCTGAGCCTCTCCCCTAAATCCAACAGGTAGAACTGGGTATCTCATGCAGGGCCATGGTCCCCCGTTGGTGCCACTGCCCACTGCCACACCAAGAATGCAGGACAAGGCCTGCCACGATCCCCTTAGCTGTTGGAGGATGGACAGGGGAATTGCTGGTAAGCTTTGCTCCGTGGTGCCCCTGAAGTGACCTCTGCAGCAAGGAGGATCATGGAGAGGTTTGCAGCTGGACAGTGGTCAGGGCATAGAAACAAACCTCTTATTTTGCCAGGTCCTGGCTATTGCTCTTTGCTGTTGGGGCTAATGTGAAATACGTTTTTCCTACAACGAATATTCAAGGTCTGCAATGTCCACCTTTGCTCTGACCTTACTCAGAGGGATCACAGAGGTTATCCCACCCCAGTGACAGGGTCGGAGCTGCTCCTGCTGGAGTGAAATGAGCTGTTCTCCATCCATGGAGCCACCCTGTTTGCATCCCACCCCCACATCCGAGGATGTCCTGGGTCAGTACTATCTCATGACCAAGTCAGACTTTTTGCCTCCTTTCAGCCATTCAGAACATTTTTCTCCAGAACTGTCAGATTCCCAGCACACAATGGCCCAGCTACTGAGAAAAAATTCATACGATGGGAGGAATCCTGCGGCAGTGGGCCAGGACAAGGTCCTGAGCTGAGCAAGATGCCCTGTCCCCAAACCCAGGCAGGCAGCAGCTACCAGCATCCCCGCATCCCCAGGCAGCTTTGTCGGACCCTCTGGACCTGGCTACTGAGGGAGGTGAATGAAACACTTCAGGTGGCTTTGCCCAAGACCTGGCACCTGTGCCCAGTGCTACCAGGATGCCCTGGCATATGGCTCAGCATAAACACCAATATATCATGTATGGCTCTGCTGGACAGGCAGGCTGTGAAAATAAGCCTGCAGCTAGGATTTTGCCTCTGGGTTGAGACCAAGTTGTGGTTTGAGAAAACTTGCACGTACTTTTTTTGGACAAGGTTTTTTTGAAGACGAAGAGGAATCTTAAACTTGTTTGAAATTTGATACCAACTCTAACTTAGGAGATGTTCTTCAGGAGCGCTCTGTCAAAACGAGCACACGCACTGAGCCAGATTTTGTAATCACATTGGGAATTGGTAATGCGTTTCCCAGCTTTTGCTGCCCCTGGTCTTACAGCGAAGGTTCTGTTAGAGCCCTGTTAAAAGTCTTCTGTTAAAAGTCACACAGAGCCACAACCGAAGTCTTCATCTCATGCTTCAGTGACTGGCTGTATTTCTTCAGAATTATCTTTAATGTAACTGACTTCTTCCAGGTGAAACACACAAAAAATATTCCCTCTCTGAAATCTTACTCTGTTTTCATAAATTTGACTTCTCCTACTTAAGCAGCTGCAGGTTCTACAATCTCTCTGCCCTGACCTAACAGTGGAAAAAGCAGCAATGGGAGAGGAAACATCTCATTGCTGGGGGAGACATCTCATCACATCGTGATCCTCCAGCAGAGTCCAGCTGCAACCCACACCAGGCCACCCTTAGGCTGGCCATGTGGAACAAGCTCTGAGGCACAGCAAAGTGAGACAGCCTCACCGCACAAATGTCACCTTTGGGACTCATGCCACATTTATAAGCAGAGTTTACTTCCCCAGCCCCCCAGGGGTTGGTGCAGAGGCTTGCTGCTATTTCTTGCTCTGTGTTTCAGTGCAATTCTGGCAGTGCCTCCTTCCCACACCACTGCCTGCAACCTGTGCGCTCTGATTTCCATAAGCTGTAGCTGTATCGGAAGCATATTTGGCTGCAAGCTCTGCTATAACTCTCAGTGGTGCTTTGGGGCACACTCCCGTGCAACTGTATCACATCGAAATAATCCCGAGCAAACAGCTCCTTTCAAAGGCTTTCGTTCAGGGAACATCTGTGAAAACCAGAGCAGTGCTACTTGAAACAGGCTTATCAATCATAGCACTGCATGCTTTCAAATTTATATATTTTCAAGATGTTGCAAGACTAGCTCTATTATAAGGGAAACATGATGTCTGCTTCATGTTTGAGACCATAATTTAAGTTAAATGAGAGTTCCCTGAAGAGCTGGATAGATGCCAGACCTCCTTACCTTGAGTAACTGGCTTTCATTTTTATGATCTTCCCCTTTTTCACATTGTTCAGGGTAATATGCTTGACAGCCCCATTTTTCCCTACAGCTCCACTGTCAGCACAGTCAGCACCTTCAGTGCCAGCCAGGAGGGGCAGAAAGAACTTGGTGCATTGGGGGCAGCGAGGCCAGAGCATCCCCAGGCTGGCAGGGTACAGGCGTGAGTGAGGGCTTTGGGTCTTGGTCACTCCCAAGGGATTTCAGTTCAGAGTCCTTCTGATGTAAGTCTCCTCAAAACCAGAAAACAGGGTTTTCATCTAGATAAAGGTATTGAGAGGTGCAATGGAAAGCTCAGGAGGGAGAGCTGGGCTCCAGCTCTGCCATCTCTCAGCTGAGGACTCAATCCAGTTTCAGAAGATGCTCCAGGAACAATGGGAAGCACATGGTCCTTGCTGCTTTGGGGAAGCTCTGCTCCCTCTCTGTCATCCAAATGCCCCGCATTTAGTACTTAGATACTGCTAGTTGGGGCTTGTGGGGAGAAGAGAGTCAGAAATATCAGAAATGCTAATATTTTAAGGAGCCACTGGCAAGCGCATGTACGTACCACGTGGAAAGCACCGGCCGCCCTGACAGGCCGGAACCCGCTGATGGGGACGCAGTGGTCGGCGTGACCGTTGCAGAAGCAGCTGCCCTTCACGATGAAGTCGTAGATGGCGTAGTGCAGGGCCGACGGGGGCGGCGGGGCCGGAGGGTGGCAGGGGCAGCTCTGCCGCTCCAGCAGCCGCACGCGCAGGTTGGTCACCTTCAGCTGCGCCTGGGCCTCTGCGCTGTACGGGTCCTCGGCAGCGTGCGGCGGCGAGAGGGCTCGGTATATCACCTGCAGAGAGGCAGGGGCACAAGGGAGGGTGTCAGCGGCAGGGCTGTCCCCAGGGACACAAGTCACCTCCACAGCCTTCGGTGCACAAAATCTGATCCCTACAGCATCCCTGGCCATTACCTGATGTTTGGCCAGCAACCACAGCTGACCGGCTGCTCTATGGGCAGTCATCAGGTGGAGGAGGAGTCCTCACCAACTTCTCCTTCCCTCCCCTCTTATTTTTTAACAAACAAAGCTCAGATTTCCAAACACTTGGCTCCTGTCAGTCCCAGGCCACTTCCTAGTGGAGAAGTGATTTGGTGTGGCAATTAGTGACAGTAAGCTGATAGCTGAGAAAACCAAGATAAGAAAGAAAGAAAAGTCGGGGACTCCTGAGATTTAAGCAAATCCTTATCAATCAGCCTCTATTTTAACTTCAGTCTGATTGAATAGGTAAACATTGGCTCCAACTGAACGTCAAGAGCACTAGATAAAAATAACTAATTTTCTTTAAGAGGTTTATTTTAAACTTGTTGGGCCAGCTGCCTGTGGTGTGTCACCAGTGACAGCACGTAACTCCTACATGCAACTGCCGTTCACCTGAAACGACAAATTTACGACACACGTATTAGTTACCAGAACATTTAATTTATGGTTTACACTCTTAAAATAGCTAAACAGCCCTCCACTGCCTAGATTCTGAAGGCCTGATGAATTACAGTGTTTGCAAGCACCAGTTAAATGAGTCACCTGACAACGGTTTGAGTGTCGCACAGCCTAGTGGGTTGATGCACTGCTTCCGGCAGCGGTCTAAATGATCTAAAATTGTCAGGAAAGTGGTCCTTCCCCAAGGTATTCAAGCATTTAGCTCTTTTTACTGAAAAGTTGCCAAAAGGGAGCAGGTTGGCTTGGAGAGGTGATGAAAGGGGCAAGGCTGGGCAGCGGTGCACCCCCCGTGTGTGGAAGCAACGAGTCTGATGACGGACGTGAATAAAATCTATCCCATATTAACGGAGGCAACGGATGCCTGTAACCCTAGTAAAGGCAGCACAGTGAGGAAATCAATAGTCCTGAGTGCCTTCGCACTGAGGGAGTTAAATCACATCCGTGTGGAATTCAGGGGGAGTTATGCCACTGATTTCAATGGAGCCAGTACTCCAGCTCGGGCCCTAAATCGTTACAAACATTTCTTTTTATGGCTGCCTGAAAACAGTGATGCTAAACACGAGCCCTATCTGCAGTTCCCAGGGCTGCAAAGAGCAGGCTCCCACTGCTGCCCTGGCTGCCCCACACCGCTCGGGCCGTGCTCGCACAGCAGCAGGGGAGCCGGGTCTCAGCACCACTGCAGTAAACACCCCCACCCCAGTGCTAGTGGGTCTGTTTTAATAAAATACAAAACAGCCATTATAACATGTGAGACGTCATACAAATAGCGATTCTCTGCTCTGTCCCAGCTGACCGAGCTGGAGCCCCCGGAGGCTGCACAGTAAGATCAAGGATGTGTTTCCCAGCAGGATTTCCCTGTTCAGTTGTTAACCTCGCCAGTTCATCCCAGCCTGTCTCTGGAGTAATCCCAGCTCATCACTGGGGTCACACGTCCCCGTGCAGCTGCAGGGAGTTTGCTGCTGCTGAAACCCCCGCCCCACCCGCACCCGTGCAGAGGGGCCGCTTCCTGCTTTCACCTCTCCTAGGACTCTTCCATCCAGCTCTCTCCACTGCAGGATTTGAGATGAGCACACTGCCTACATGCACGTGCACCTGGCCATGGGACATCCCCAAATGCCACCTCTCTGACCATTTGCACGCAGTGAGCCTCACCAGCAAGCACCTCGTGGCCACCAGAGCTCCGTCCTGCCTGTCTCTGCCTATGTGTCTTATGAACAGCACGCATGATGATGTTAGGTAGATGGTGTGACTTCTCCCACATGATAGTCAGCACCATGCAGAGCGGTAAAAAGTGGGAGGATTGGATCTCTACATCAGCAGCTGCTCTGTGTGTGCACTGCTACACATTTCTATTTTGCAGAACAAGTAGGAAGTGATAAATTGAAAACCCACAGCATTTCTACGCTGAGCATGCCATAATATATCCTATCAGAAAGGTATTTTCATTCCCACTGTTGTGAGCTCACTATAAATCTTTAGATGTTTGGGATTCTTCTTAAACACGGTCCCAGGAACGGAATCTTTGCCTCAGCTCCCATTTAAAAATAAGTACCTTGCAACATCTTCTATCTCAGGAGCAATTGTCATGAAGCAGGTGGAAAATAAAAAGAAATCTGTCTTTAAAACAAAATGCCGAGTGATTTCTGGGGTAGTGTTCCTTCTAAGCCACAAAGAATTGTGCTATTGGATCCCATGTCCATACATGTAATGTTTGCATGAAGCAAAGTCAATAGAGGTGTGATGTAAAAATTGCATGAGGATATTTGGGTGGGGGGAGAAGTCCCTCTGTGCTGCAGGGAATGTTCATCCCCATGAAAAATGTCCAAGGAAAAGGCAATGCTTTCATTAAGAAACAGAAATGCAGACTGAAATCCCTGCATTAGGCAATGGCCCCACGATGTCTCTCAGTGCCAGCAGCTCCGGCGCGGTGCCTGTTGCCAGGTGCCAGCCCCAGTGCCAGCCCCGTGCGTGCGGCGGGCTGTAAATAAGCTGCTCTTCAGCCAGGCTCTCCATGGTTTGGGCACACGGCAACGCTGGCACCCCCCAATAAATTTTCACAGCTTTTCCATTTCCTCACAGGCTGTCATGAGCAGCTCTTGATCTGTTGATTATTTCACATTTTTTTGCCTGAGCGGCGCAAGAAGCCTTAGCTACTTGCCATTCCCTGGATGCAAAAATGTAGCCCTGAATATAAATAAAACAGTGGCTCTGAGCATGGTGCACTCAAGTAACCGCCTGCACCACAATGACCTCGATTTATAAATACATAAAAGTCCCTTTGCAAGAAGTACCCTAGCATGTTTACACTCAAAAGGCAATGAAAGGGCATCTTTATATATATATCCACAGTGGGAAGGAAAATGCTAATGAATGATGCTGAGAACAACAAAATAGTCTCTGAAGTCAAAGTGACCCGAGGAAGTCAACATAACCAATAAAGGATTGCTGCCAGCAAAGCCACCTAGATGAGTCACGGGTGTACCCCAGACCACCAGAGCCTCCATCCACCAAGGGCATCTGTTGAGATGCAAATGGCCACAGTGATAAAGGGGGCCCTTTGGGTCGCAGATGCCCACGACACTGAAGAGGCACTTAGAGGAGAAACAGGCACCCACAGAGGCAGGGTGCGGGGACTCGCAGCCCTGTGCCCTGCTTGAGTGCTGGGCCTGAGCCCCCCAACAGCCACAACTCAAACGTGTCATGCTGAGCCTAGAAGGCATAGGGACATGGTCTGCAAAATGACAACAGCAGAAATCACACAGAAGGAGTAAATGGATGTGGGAGTCAGTGAGCATGTACACGTGAAAACAGGCCAACCAGAAAGGAAACAAGCCGGCAAACAAGTGAAACAACAGTATCAGAGCTGGTGGATTCCTCTCCCTGTGAAGGTGGCTGCTGCAGCCCCAGTGCCGGTACCTTCTATTATCTGATGTATTACCCCTGCATCAAGCAGAAGAGCTATTAAGAGAGAAAGCCATGTGTATCTATGATGTGCTATGTCCACTGCAATGACTCTAGGCTAAAAAAAGCCTACTTCACATACTTTGACAAAGGACAGCATTTGGCCTGTGTCTACAGCCCTTCTGCAACCTTTTGCAGCACATAAAACAACGCAAGTAACTCCCTGCCTCACCATCCAAGAGTTACTCAATCTTACACAGACTTCAGAAGGCAAATCCAGCTGTTTCAAATAACTGGCCCTTGTGGGAGCCTTGGCAGGTTCATCTGCACCAACACAGCTTTTGGTTTTGGGAAACTCAAGGCGTTGCTCTGTCATTCTCAATGGTGAGAAGCTGTATGGAAAAGCTCCTAACCACACATGGCAGCCAGCCAGTGAGGGGCTGAAAAGGGCACAGGGAGAACAAAGTAAGTCCCAACATTCCTCCAGGACCCTGCATGTCTCTGGCAATAACCAGCCAGACGAGAGCCATCTTCCCAGCTCCCTTTCGAGATCCCACTGCACAATTTCATCAGATGGAAAGGAAACACTGCGAGGTCATTCAGTCAGGCGCTGATCACAGAAGCAATGCTCTTATCACAAAAATCTCTCTCCAGTGCAAACAGCTCAAAACATTTGGATTCCTTCACCTCAGTTAATAGTGCTTTTCCATGAGCTGAGTTTATTCCACAATGGCTCTATTTTGCCCAATCACCACTCTCACTCATTGAGCAGGCAGAAATGCTCTGCTTCATGCCTCACAAAACCCTTCAGATGCATGATAGCATTGGCTATACATAATCAAGGAAAATAATAATTTTTTTTTTTTTTTACTTTCAGAATCACTGTTTACAAGGCTGTGCTATCCTGCATAGGAAACAAACCAGCACATTTCAGCTGGTCCTTTGACCGATCAGCAAGAAGCACAGTATTGCACTCCACTTCCCTCCAGCAGTTTCCCTCCTCTCCCCATCCCCACAAAGATTTATGTGCTTGGCCTCGGCCTGCTGGCAGTACCTGTTTTAGGTATGGAAGACCAAGAGAGCCTGGAGCTGTGTCCAGAGAGCCAGGGAGAGAACTGGGCCTGCTCGTGCAGCTGGCTGGCCCCCTGAGGCTGCAGAACAGCCCTCTCACTGCGTCCTGCAAAGGCCTACAAGGGTCAGGGTGCTGGCATGGATGCCTGCAACAGGGCTAGGCATTGATGGCATTTTTTTCAGCTGAAGCGTAACTCAACTTCATGAATATTTTTCCACTCCTTTTGTCTATAAAGAAAAGGCTTTGTGTCTGTAGAGCTGGCTGCTTCATATTGCAGTGGAAACCATCCAGTGACTGTGAGCTGCACTTCATTTTGGGAAAAAGAACACCTGTCTGAATTGTATGCAAATAGGTACAGGCAAAAAAGCTGTGAGAAACAGCATTGCCATTTCACCCTGCAGCTGTAGACTTTGACCACAGTGATGGGGCATGGGAGGTACACCTGAGAGACCAGCAATAGCAGAGTGGATGGCTTGTGTCTCTGGAAAGCTTGTTTTGGACATTGACTTCTTCCTGGAAATGCTGCCCAGGCAGAATTGGAGGACTTTGTCAGTTGTGCAGGATTTTGGATGCTGGTAGACTGGAAATCTCATGCCACTACCCATAGTGCATGCAGATTAATTTCAGATTAAGTTCCCACAAGCTTTTGATCCAGGACTCCTGAGATGTGGCCATTCACTGCTGTAGGTTACATGCTTCCCATGTAACCTTTTGTACCCAGTAAGCCCAAAGAGAAACATAGCAGCCCCGCTTCTCAGCCGGCAAGCTGGGAGCTGAACAAGTAAGCCAATCTTCCCTGCACGCCAGCAAGGAGCAGTGAAATGAAGCAGTGGGGAGCAGTGCTGCAAGAGGGGATCTGGCTTCACCATGGCCCTTTTCTCAAGGCAAGCAATAGCCCTGCTAACAAGGCCAGATGCCAGTTCAGAGAATTAAATTCTCCCTACCCAAATCCCTCTTGTTTCACATGGGTACAGAGCTCTTCACTTCCTACATGAGAACTTATGTTTGGAAAGGGCCTCCTGGAGCCCATTCCTCCTTTCGCTGGCAGCCTATATACAATACACCCCCTTTCACAGGCCAGTCAGGATCCCTCCCTGGAATAACCTGTTTTAGCCAATCCAGCCATAATTTAGCCATAGTTGGAGGCTGATCCAGGAGCACTGCAGTGGTTAGAAACTTGCTGTGCTAAACAGGGGACTGCTGGCACGCACTATTAAACACTGGCTACGCTCCATCCCGGAGGTGGCTGCATTTCGATGGCTAGCCAAGCGGAGGGCCAAACTCTGCGTGCCAAAAGCTCTAGGACAGCCAGGGAGAAAAGGAGATGATGAGGCCTTGCTGTGGGCTGGTTGCAAAGGGGGAATCCAGTGGAGGATGGCTGGGCTACTTGAGAAGCTTCTTGCCTTGGGTTCTGGTCCACTAGAGACACTGAGCTCCCCAGAAGCAAACCAAAGGGACATGGCTCTGGGACAGCCACAGCCAACAGTTGTCACAGCCTGGCCCAGTATCACTGCTGATACTCCATGTATGGAAAATTTAAAAAGCAGGTGTTGGTGTCCAGAAAGCACAGTTCTGTCGCTCACCTCTGGTGGAGACCAGGCTGTGGGGGCAGGTACCTTTCATGATAAAATTCCCTGGGTACCAAAAGTTTGTCTCTGCACAGGCCCAGAGCTGCCCTTGTCCTGAGCGCTCTCAAGCATGGGTGAAAACTAAGTTTGAGTTTCCCATTTTTACCCAAATCTGCCCTGCACTGAACTATCAGCTACCAAAGCCTGGGATTTTTAGGTTCCTACACCATTGACCCTGCACTGACTTCATTTACTTCATGGCATTAACTTTTCCACTAGATATCGTCACTCCTGTGCTTATGAAATACGGACCCCCATAGCTCACAAAATTCACAGATACAATGCAAAGAGATGTGCTGCCTCCAGCTGTCACCTTGTCACTCCGGGTGTGAACAGCCTCTCCTTCGCACACAGCACTTTTGTACACAGCCCAACAGGAAACCTTCTCCCAAAGACAAAGTGATCAGGAAGATGGTGTAACATATTTTTTTTCCTACAAAATGCACTTCTACAAATTGCAGAGATGGAACTAGATACGAGAACATACTTCTGTAGCTGTATCCTTACCTGTCCTGAGTGCTGCTGAGCAGGACCAGCCAGGACCTTGCTTGCTTTCTGGCCAGCCTGGGCTTTTATTTTCTCTCTGTGCAGAGACCAGAGGCACAGGACCATTAACAGAACAGTCTGCAGCCTCTAACAGACTGATGTCCAAGCCTATTCAGAGGCTATTCTTGCATGTTTGCCCAGTTTCTTTGTCAAGTCCCAAATCCTGCAAGTGGTTGAACTCAAATCTCCCATGGAGATCCTCCCTTGAAGGATCTCCAAGCAATGGAGATTTACTTTCAGTTAATGACACCAATGATAAGTTTAAACCCAAGCTGATGTAGGCCTAAAATGCCAAAAAAAAAAAAAGGGCAAAAGCTTTTACGCTGCAGCAGCTTCTTCCTAGAACCCAAAATTAGGGGCCCAAAAACTCACTGAGCACCTTTACCTCCTGTTTGTGCCATTGAGTGTTAAAATTGCTCAGCGTCTATCAGGGTCAGAGTCATTTTTCTCTCCAGAATTAATTTCAGGCAGAACCAGTAGGGCTGGTGTGCAAATCCTTAAGGAACAGAGGCAGGCTGCATGCAGTAACAGGGCAGTAATGCAAGGCAGGGCCCTGGAAGGTGTTTCTGCTACAGAAGGCACATGAGATCAATAAAATGCTCAGTAAGACACACACACACCCCACAGTAAAACAGCGGTATGTGATGTTTCAAACACCAGCAGCATGTTAGAGTTTGTTGCTGGAAAACAGTCAGGCTGCAAATACGCCTCTCCTATTAATAGCAAATAGCAACAATGGCTGAAGTCTCAAAGTGATTTATTAGCAGTATTCTGAATAGATGAACACTCCAATAAGTTACTAATTTACTAAAATCTTGTCAAGGAGACTCTGCTTCAGTAGGTCCTTTTATCCCAGAGCTTGTCTAAATGGGGACACTCAGGCGAGCTAATCTGAATTGACCACAGATGGGAATTTGAAGCGAATGAGATAATTGCATTGCAGAGTGGACAGTCACTCTCTCTCACAGTTAAAGAATTAACATCTGCCGAGGGACCCCTCTAGACAAGCCCTTAGCAGTGATCTCTAGCCAAAGATAAATTTAAGATTAGGGAAGAAATATTAATATGATCCAAAATATGGGAGGGAAGATAGCCTTTTTTGTGTACTAATAAAAATGGCATTTCTGTCTGAGCGCAGAGCTGAAAGAGCTTATTTCTGCATCTTGTTTGCTTAGATTATATTTGGCTGGTGAACCCAGTTCTGACTTCCCTTGCAGTAACATCACTGAAGGGTTACACCCTGGAAAACCACAAAAATACCCTCGATTTGTAGCACGTCTGCATGACCCACGCTGAGACTTGGCCCTAGCCTTTCTCCTAAAACATTGATAATGCCAAGTCAGTATTTAAAGGCTTCTACCTAGGTTAAGCAAACAACTGCTGTGAAACAATTCACTAAATTAAGCATGGGAAAAGTCTTCAGTGATCCCTCTGCACGAAGCTGATCCAAATTTGTTCCTTGATGGAAAGAGTTTGTTTTCTTCTTTGCAGTGTAGCAAGCCTGATCCCTCCACCTGGAGCTTGCTGGAATCCCAGAAGGCAGGAATCCCATGGTGGGCTTCCCTCCTGCTTTCTGCCCATGTGGGAAGGGGACAGCCTGGCCCTACGTGCTGGGCCACAGGAGCTCCCAAAAGCCATGCCAGGCTGCTGGTGGGCTACTGAGCAGGACACAGGGATGGGGCTGGGGGTGGTGGGCAGGAGGTGGCCACCACCTGGCTCTCATCCTTTGTCCCCTGCTGAGGAGCAGGGTCAGATGTTTTGTTTGGCTCCCCTGTCCTTACAGCAAAGTCACTGCTTTCCTGGCTGCTGCAGGGCTGCTGGTCCTCTTTGCCTGAGACCAGACTGCAGTCGGGCTGCTCCTGCATGGGCCTCAGCTCCACAAGCTCAGCACATGCTTAGCTGTAAGCACCTGCTTAATTCCAGTGACAGTGCCTTTAAAACCCCAAACTATGGCATTGTGTTCCCGAAAGGATGAGAATCTCCCTTCTGGTAACTTTATGTGAAAATACAACACCACCAGATTATTCCTTCCAATGAGCACATTTCATGCTGTCATTGTTCTTGTGTCATATGCTCCAACACACATTTTGGTCACTAGGCATACACACTGTGCATGCAGCCCTCAGCCTCTCTCCTCTGCAGCTCTGTCTGGACCTGCAGTGTCCTTCCTAATCTCACTGCTGGACTGTTTGCCTCCAGCTCGTCCTCCTGCAGGGTGGAGCATCGGGTGCACCCAAAGCAGAGGATAACCATGCCCAGCAGTTCTGCAGCATTAGGGACAGGCAGCGAGGAAGGGCAGAGACCTGCCACGTCCCTGCCAGGCGACTCCCCACCAGCAGCCCTGCCAAGGGCCGAGCAAGGTGTGTGATGGTAGCTCCACCAGCTCCCACCGCTGTCCCCCTGCAGCCTTGCTATGCCCAGTGCTCCCTTCCCTTCCAACCACCAGGCCTGCAGTGCAGTAGCGCTGCCACGTCCTGCAAGCCCTAACCCTGCGCCTGGAAATGCACAGGGGGTGTTGCAATGTCTGAAGGAGGAGAAAGCGGTGCATAGATGGGGTGATACGCAGCCTGCATCACGGGCTGCAGCTGTCCCATCGTGCTCAAAAACTGTCAAAAGTTTAAAAAGACATCCAGTAGCACTTACGGAATTGGTGTTTGTGCTTTAAGGAAAACTGTGGTAACTGAGTCGCAATTAAATAATACCCTTGGACATTTTGGATGACTGTGTATTTAAAATCACTGTTTCAAGTGAAATTACTGTTTCCATATGTCTGGAATTAGGTGCTGCCAGAAGTGGGAGTAAAGTGCTGCATAACTCCAAACAGAACACAAAACTCTGATGTTTCTTTAGGTGAGATACATGTTGCTATTGGCAGTTAGGAGTAATTGCTGGAATGTAGCACCCTGTAATAAACTACAGGTGATATTTGCTAAGCACGCATGTTTGCCATCTGGTCACCAGAAAGCTGCTGTTACCACTTTGCAGGTAAATACAAGTGGTGCTCAGCACAGGGAACTGAAGCGTGCCGTATGAATAAAATCTTACAAGCTCCAGCCTCTTGGACTCAACTTTTGTTTAAGCCTTGGAATAATTAAATGAACTTGACTTTTATAGCTTCTTTGCAGTAACACAAACTAAGGCAATGCCAGAAGAAGAGATCCTGCAGGAGCAAGCCCAGTAAAGAGCCTGCTTTGCAGCTGGCTACCACAGCTGCATCGAACAATACCAAATTCCTTTCCTCCTTGAAAATAGGCACTGGGTTTGACATACAAGAGCCCCACTGTGCCCACACATTGCATCAAACTGCCAAGGGATCTGCAAGGCCAGGATCTGCGCAGGTACTTGCCAGACACAGCCCTCATCCTGGCGCAGACACATTACCGGGGTGACTGTGGTGACCTAACAGAAACGAGGCAAGCACTGCCCTGAATGACATCCTGAGTTTCTCATCACCAAGGGCAATCTCTGGGAAAGCTGGCAAAGGAGTGCACAAGCCAGAGTACCCCAGACGCATCCCACTTGCTGGCCCAAGAGCTACAGCCGTCAGTGCCTGCAGGGCGTTGCAGGCTGGGGCAGCCTGGTGGTTGAGCTGGTGGGGCACAGGGGCTGCAGGAGTGCTGAGGACCGTGACAGTTCCCAGAGGGTATGTCCTTGCTCTCTCCTGTAGGTCACACTTCTTTGTAAGCCCCAGAGTCCCTTTGAAGGGAAGTTCAGCCTGCTTTTTGGGGCAGGAGAGAAAGGAGGGAGAAGAGGAAGATACCACTTTCTCTTGTCACCCAAGAAGCTGCAGAAAGGTCTGAAGTGGGGATTGTTAGACATAACTGTTGGTCTCCAAGGACAGGACCTTCATCTCAAATCACTTAATCAGTGCAAAACGCAATAACAGCATTTATCAGCAATAATTAGCAGAGAACTGACATCCTCATTCAGGAGCCAGGTTTGCTCCTCTCTGCACTACACCCCTGAGGCTTGGTTTCCCGTGCAGACGGGTCCGTGGGATGAGGCCGCTAGAGGGAGCAGCCTCAAGGCCAGGGCTGGGTGCTGGGGATCCCTCAGCTGCCAGGCAGGGTGCCCAGACCCACACCATGGCACAGTGACAGAGTTCTGCCTGCAGAACCTCCAGACGGGCCATTTGTGACCTGCTGTTTCTGATATGGAAAATAATCTGTTTTGTTTTGTTTTTTTTCCCCCACATGCACTCTTCCTCTCAGCAAATAGGAGCTTTCCCCCTTGTCTTTTTCACGCTCTTTTCCCACACCTGAGTACGCATGAAGCTGCACCACTCGCACCTTTGGTCCTCAGTCTCGAGGCCCTGCTGCGTGTGGGGGTTCTTCACCATGTGAGGGGAGAGCAGCTTTTTGGGAAAGAGCGCGACCAGGAGCTCAGAGAAGTGAGGTGTAGGGTGCTGACAAGCAGTGTAAACCCGTGGATAAGGAGCTGGGTGGGGAGGGAGGCCATGCCACTTACCTCTCCTCCGGTGCAGGGGAAGGGGTTGGAGTATCTGGAAGTGCACAGGGCTCCCTTCTGCTCCACGTCATCCTCCAGCCCAAAGGCTGCTGAGCAGTTGGCAGCAAAGTACTTGTAGGCCTTCCAGGTCTTGCCAAAGTCCTGCGAGCGCTCCAGCACCATGGCCGCTGGCCGGGGTGACTTGAAGAACAGGATCAGGTGCGTGAAGTAGAAGGTGGCTTCCAGGTCCAGCTGGATGGTCTCCTGCGAGGCGTCCCCGGCCGCCTGCCACCAGGTGCGGGGCAGGCGGAAGGGGGAGTCGGCCATGGCGGCTGGAGGGTGTGCCAGCCCCGCGTGGGCCCCGCTGCAGCGGCCGCAGATGGGGGGCTTGCAGCGGAGTGCGGTGTCCTCGGCATAGGCACAGAAGGGCTCGGCAGCATGGTGCCCGCAGGCCGTCTCCGTCTGCAGCACCCGCCCATGCGCCAGGTTGCCCATCCGGGGGTTGCAGGCCTTCTCGCATGGGCTGCCCGCCCCAGCTGCACTGCCCAGGCCTGGGAGGAAAGCAATGAGACCATGGTATGCTTTTCGGGGCTGCTCACCCACCTGGAGGCTGTGCCCTGCAGGGACCAGGTGCCAGCCGGGCACAGGTATGCACGCCCCCAGTGCCTATCAACCCCGCAAGAGCTGCACCACCACGCAGCCAGATCCTTCGTGGAACTTAGCATGTCTAAAGCAGAAAAACAAAGCAAAAATAAAGTCCTCGGGGCTTCCCTGTGCTTGGGAAAATCCCCAGCAAAAATTTCAGAGAGATGAGGACAGAGCATGAGCAGGAGGAGGGAGGCCGGCACCTCTCCCTCTCACCATGGGAGCCAGGCAGGGGCATGGGGGGGCTCAGGGGCAGTGGGCACCCCCATCCCGAGGCCTCAAGGGGACCCTGGCAGTCCTGGGCATGGAGAAGGGCAGGAGGCAGGCAGCAAGCTGCTGCTGCATGCCCCCTCCCCATCTCCTCATGTTGGGGCACAGGAGCTGGGTGAGGGATCTCCTCCCATCAGAGACCCCAAACCTTCACCCCCTTTCCCACGTCTCCACTCCCACCCAAAATCTCCCCGCAGTCCCAAAACCACTGCAGAAGTTGAATCAAAACGCTGCTGAGATTTGGAAGCCTGTCACTGACATGTGTAAAGCAAGGGGGAAATAAATCCTTGGTTGAAATGATGCTGGCAGGCTGCCTCGCAGCTGAGTCTCTGTGGTTTGTGTTCAGGTCTCTCTGGCAGCCTTGTCAATTTAAAAATCACAGGGAAAGTGTCGAAGAAAAACGAAATCACTGCAGGGTTTGGTGTGAAACCCTCTGCAAAGCATCCTGCCTGGTTCAGGAGCGTTTGATGAGGGGTCCCCACCTCTTTATTAATGAACATGGCAGCGGGTCAAGGCTGTGTTTTATTAACCACAACTATTTAATATGTTAAAAAAAAAAAAAAAAAAGGGAGCTCTGATGACTTGGATGCGGGCAGGCCAAAACATCCAAGGTGCATAATGTCGTCTTTATCACTGAGCCAATCATACACAATCAGCTTTGTGCACCAATTACTATGGCATCTTGGAATTTTGTGTTATGTCCAAAGGTCATTTCAGTTTAGCATCCAATAAATCTTTTATCTGGGATTTATTCAGTGTTTGCCTACAGTGTCACAGTTGCAGTTAAGCTGCATTACACATGAGCAGAGATGAAACAGCTTGACGGATCTCCCCTCTCCTTTTGCCCCTTGAGCAGAAGTGCCCCAGACACAACACATTTCCAGCACCGCCGATCTGCGCAGGTTTCTGTGCTGGTTATTGAGAAGAGATGTGGACCACTGCTTGTTATGCACCCACTGCAAAGCACTTCTGAGTCTGGTCCTGCGCTGCACTGGGCAAGCAGTCCTGGGAAGGTTTCAGCGAGCAGGAAGGGCTCAGTGAGTTGTCTTCCCAGCAAACATACTGCAGTGATCTACACTAACCGCACAGCGCACATCTACTCTGGAAAAGTAAACAAACATACCCGTAAAATACACATGGCAACGCTTACACCTCCTGAAGACGCTTCTCAAAGCGCTGTATAAACATTCACTAACCTACACAGCACTCCGGGGGGTTAGGGAGGTGTGTGTACCCCTATTACCAGCTAGGCTTGCCATACATTAGCCCAGTTGAGGAGTTTGGCTGCTGTCCTGGACGCTCCGGCTACACGCAGCACAGCACAGCTAGCTGCAAACCAACAGGCGAGCGCTGGCTGCGCTCCCTGAGCGGCGGGACTGGAGGGGGGGGCTTGGGACGAGGTGACTGCAGCAGGGCTCAGCCAGCACCCTGACATCCCAGCTTGCTCGGTGTCCTTGCACGTGCACTGAGGACACGCAGGGTCCCTTCCTCACCTGTAGCTTTGGGGCTGGGGACCTTGGGCTCAGCAGGGCTTGGGGAAGGTGGGCAGCACACGGACCCCATCAGGGAGGAGAGGAAGCCCCTTCGGGAAGGCTGCTTGTTTTCACTTGGGCCAGCAGTGGCCTGATGACTGCAGAGCACCGCACCTTACAAAAGGTGACAGCTTTCTCACGGAGCACTGCCTGCCGCAGGGACACAGCAGGACAGACGGGAGCAGACAGGTATCTGCGGGGTGAGCCGTGAGCCCGTGAGCGCTCTGCCACAGCGCTGGGCACGGGGCGACTCCTGACGTGCACTGCACGGATCTGCCCGTCCTAACAGGGCTGTTGCCACACTGGACGCACACGGGGCTCGGATCCCTAGCAGTGAGCAAGAGCACGCAGCAAAAACCATGACTCACCTGCAAAACATCCATGGAAAATCATATGCTTCCTGCTCATGCATTTTACCAACACTTGCCTTGCAGTTTCATTTGTACCTCGCGCCCCATTAAATGTTTGTTTCCCAGCTGCGCAATTTCTCCTTTCCGAAGCACAACATTGGCACCGGGCTCGCAATCCCTCACGGCGCCGTTATGCAAACCCCATCGTCCCCGGGACGGCGCCGCGGGG